>CAXKVI010000002.1:50530411-50887911 GCA_964058755.1 Campiglossa producta
CTAATTCGCTACTTTTGTGATTGCATCTAAGAATGGTACTTTGCCGTTTTATTTGTACCTTCCTCATAATATAAACTTCAAATCTTTTAACAGTTTCTTAAATTGTCAGCAAAAAAAAAAAACGAAAACGAAAACATAAAAACATATTTTTAGGAAACTTATAATTAAAATATTTTTACAGATTCATTAAAATATTAATAACATTCGCGAATAGAACAAAAAACCATGGCTGCCGGCATTGAACTGCCACGCTTTACCAAACTCGATGATGACTATTTGGCCAACACTGAAATGGAGCCACCACCGCCACCGCTCGTTAAGAAAAAGAAGAAGAAGCTAACCAAAGCTCAGAAAAAGGAGTTGAGATTGAAAAGGCAGATTGAGTTTAAAAAGATGGAGATGACGGTAAGTCGTATTATTTAGCCAACTTAGACCTCAGTGATGGCAGTGCTTAAGCTCGCAATAAATGTCTCATTAAGGAACATCTCAAACGTGAACTGGAGCTATCCAAGCAGTCAGCAAGACGTGGCAAAGAAGATTGGGAGGAAATAGTTTGTGAAATTAAAATGAAGGAATTGAGAACTGAAGTGACGGTATGTACTAAAGACGACTGTAAAGACGACTGTGTACAGATCTAGAGAATATTCTTTTAAGTATTTTTACTTTGAATTTCAAAGGAATGGGAACAAAAAACCCAACGTGTAATGGAACAAAAGGATGAAAAAATTAAAACTTACTTGGCAGATATGGAATCGACACAAGAAATGCATAGACGGAATTTCGAGCGACATTTGCAAGTCCTGGATTTCGCCACAAGTAAGTCACGAACGGCATTTCATACTAATGGCGGATAAGCTTGAGGTAAAGTTCCGGGATGTCCCACACTTCTGCGGGGAGAAACTTTCTTGCGTGGCAGATGCCCTCAGTGAGTGCCAAATGGGGGTCATATTCGTAAGGTGACCATCCGTCCTCCTTTGAGGAGGATTGTCCTCCGAAAATGCAGCTTGTCCTCCGAAAAATTTGTGTCTTCCTTTTTGACGATTTTGTCCTCCTTTTTTGGCGACTTTATACTCCTTTTTACAACCTTTATATTAAGTCGCTTTCTTGTTTGCACCACAATTTTCATACGAATTTGTGGAATCTTGCAAAGTCTTTTTAGGTAACTTCCCGTTAAGCTAGAGACTTGAAACTTGGAACATAGTTCATAACTCCGTGAAAAAGCAATGTGAATAAAAAAAGTATCCGATAGGTGGTGAAATTGAGATTCGACTTTTGATTAACTTCCTGGCAAACTAGGGACTTGAAACTTAGCACGTATTCCGGGTACGGTGACTAAAATTTGTCGGTATAATTGAAAATCTTTGAAACACAGGGGAAATCTTGCGAACGATTTCTGAGAAACTTCCCGGTAAGCTATTGACTTGAAACTTGACACATTTGTCAGAACCCGTGGACAATGCAATCCCTCATCAAAAAAATTCCGATAAGTTGGGCAACGATCGAGATATTTCGAAAATCATGAGAATCATGCGATCGACTTTTGACTAACTTCCTGGTAACTAGGAATTTGAAACTTGGCATTTAGTTGATAGAACGCTGGCAATACAATTTGTAAAAATCAAAATTCCAATAGGTGGCGCGCTGGTCGGTATAATTGCAAATCTTTTAAATGCTTTAAAACAAAGGGGGACTCTTGCGATCGATCTTTGAGTAACTTTCCGGTTCAAACTTGGCGCATTTGTCGGACCCCGTTGACAATGCAATATTTATTTATTATTTTTGTATTTATTTTCGTATTTTGCACGATGTTAAATAAATATACATACATACATATGTATATTAAAAAAGATGTGTTTTAATGCCGACAATTTGTCCTCCTTTTTTGCCAAAAGTTTCGATCGTCTCGGTAATTTTTATGATTTTAGTGCATTTGCCCTCCTTTTTCGCTCGAAAATTATGGTCACCTTACATATTCGTCCAAATAGAAATTTCCCATTTATTTCTTAGAGAACCATTTACTTTTTAAAAAGAACTTAATAAGGAGGAAAATATGTACTTCCCTTACCCAAAACAGATTACTTATAGAAAAAACGTGCTCATAGAGATCTGAGTCACTCTAACTGTAGACTTTTGTATGGACGACGATAGTAATGACTCACGACCTCGCCCCCCTAACTTTTTGGTATATGCCATCGTGATGACACCAGCAAATACTCCTACATACTTTTGATTTTGGAAGGAAGCTCAGTCTTTAGGTACCATGTTTACTGACCATCTTGACAGAGCTGTAAAGATCGGCGCCATATCTATTTTTGAAAGAAAAGGTGGTCCGGCACCAATGTTTAAATCGATCTGATCCCTCGATAAACCTTATCTCAAGCCAAAAAAGTCCTCCTTATAATAATGTTAATAACGTAGTATTCTCTTTTTTGAGCCGAATTTTTTTCTGGTGAATGAGACCTGGAAAATCCGGGTCTTACGGTCATTAAGAAGGCTTGGCACGGTTAACAGTCACCAAAGGGCTGAGAGCTTTACTTTGAAGAGTTCCATATACAAATTTGTTAGAAAATACTGAATACGCAGAAGTAGTATTTAGCCCTTATAGTTATTGGGCATGCATATAGGCGGTTGAGTAGTACTTTCAAGATATTTTCCAAAAATGCCCTATTTCAGAATTGTTTTCAACGTCCTTATTCTGATTCTGAGATAACTCCCTTCTCCAAAAGATTGCTACAACACCCTCATACAAGCATCCAAGCGTCTCTATGAGTCCGAGGCACAACATATAATCGTCGAGTTTAAAGAAGAACTTAACGCTCGCAAGGAGATCGAGGACGGGTTTCGGTTCAATTGTGAAAATATCATGCACGCCACAAATTTGGTGGTGGAACATCAAATGGTGACCGATTATGAAATCTTCGTGGAGAAACACGATCGCCATGTGAATACTGAAATTGAGAAACGTTACGTGCTACGAGATGCCATTATAGCCAAAATGAAAGCGCTCCATCATCAACTCGATAATTTCATAAGCTCCCTTGTAAATACATCGCTGGACGCAAAGAAATACGAACACATACACTCGCTAATGGATCGGCAACGTAACTTCCTACACGAATCAAAAAAGTTGAATGATATCGAATTTCGTTTGACACGCAACTACGGCGAATTACAACGCGAGTTGGTATGCATCGAATTGGATGCACAGCGACGTTTTTCCGACTTACATTTGGAGCAGGAGTACTTTATGCAAGTTCGCAAAGGCATCGAACGCACCATACATCACGATAGACGCGTGACATTTCAAAAGTTGCAGACACTATCCGGAGAGTGTTATGGCATGTTGAAGGTCGGTGAAGTGTTTTCAAAATTTAAATTTAAAATCGATTTCTTAATCGATTTTTTATAACAGGATTATCAAAAGCTCTTGAAATACGGTGAATTGTTACTCTCACTTTCGGTAATGTGCCGCAAATTGCAAACAGAATCGGAAAAGATTATTGCACCAAAAGAGGAGACAGGAGGGGATGAATTGACTTTAAATTTAAAGGCATTGAATCTGGAAAATCATGTGGATATGTCCGAAGCGGTGAGTAAATATGTGGCAACTAAATTTCTCTATTGTCCCCGGTTGACGCATAGGTATGGTTGGTTGGTTGCTGTGCTGCCCGGGAGAGCAATGCCTCCGAGCACAAGTAGCGCACTTAGCGCACTTTCCCCTAGAACCATCCATTTTCGGGATCCTGTTGTTGAAAAATGTTAGTTCCATACCATTTATACATACAAATTTATCGAAATTATCTACTGAATTCCGTTAGCTATAGTGATTTCTATAGAGTTTCGAACCTAAGAATAACACTATCCGACGAAAAAAAACTCCACCACATTTTATACATGAATCTTATGTAGAATTGTTTGCTGATTCCAAATATGTAATCAGAAAGTTCAAAAGTAGAACAGTTTTTGAGATAAAAAAAGTAGGACTACTAATTCGTCAATATCTCCGCTAATACTGCTTCGATTTTTATGCGGTTTCACTTTATCAGGAGAGGATAAAATACTGTTTTTACCTTGTAAAATTTATCTTAATCGGTTTTGAAGTGACGAAGTTATAGCGAATACAGAAAAAAATGTTGTGCAAATTTTCACTTTTTTCTATATTCATCATTTTGTATGTAATTTTTCTAAGTGAAATATTCCATTAATTCCTGTTTTTACATCGTGAGTCTATAATGGAAATATACTTTTAGTTTATCACACTTGTGGTTATAAAAATAATAAGTCGGTATTTTTAAAAAAATATTGGTTTTGTATATTTTGTCAGTGGAGAAAACATTTGATTTTGAATTGTGAAAACTTAATTTTATAATTTAATAAAAATATAACCTTTAATTGAAAAACAAGAACTTTTATAATTAAGTTCTTTTATGGCGACCGCGACTTTTGACCGAAATCGTGCAGTGTAATATATATTAAAAAAAAAAAACACTTAAAAAAAATAAACATAAACGCGCTAATATAGCGCTACATCAACAAAGTGCTACTATATTTTTAATAACCGTGACATCAATAATAATAAGTGGTGGCGAAACCACAGCCAGCAACGTGAAAAGGGCGTTTGCAACACAGCAAATTAACGCGTTCAACAACAACCGTGTTAGAAACAGTACCAGAGTTTAAAACCATAACAGCGCAATAGAAATACCAGTGCTGATACGTTAATAATCACGCAGCAGAAGCGCAGCAATAACAGGCGCTTGCTACAGCAACATCATAACGCTACAACAAATACAATTGCGTTGCAGCAGTGTCAGCAACAGCAGAAGCGCAGCAACAATAGGCGCTTGCTACATCAACAGCACAATGCTACAACAACTACAATTACGATGCAGCAATGTTTACAACAAGCGGTTATAAAGCGCTTTACAACAGCGCTTACAATAAAGATGAAAACTCAACACTTACGCTAATAAGAGCGCTCCTAACAACAACATTAATGTAACAATAACAAATGTTAACGACAACAATTGCTAGCAACAACAGCCCATGATAGTAGCAGAGGCAACAACAGCGCAAGTGACATCAGCAGAGACAATAACAGTGAAATAACAGTGACAGTAGCAGTGCAATAAAAGAAACAGCAGCAGAGACAGTGCACACTGACAGTAGCAGAGACAACAATAGTGCAATAACGTAATAGCAGCAGAGACAGTATAGTGACAGCAGCAGCGACTAGACCTGTTGCATGAATCTATTATATATAAATGCGCAAACATAACTGGTTCCTCCCTTTTTTGCAATAACCACAATTCTAAGGTATATAAAATTTGCTATTTATCGATATGTCTCGCCGAGCAGAGTGGCCGACAACAAACCAAAAATTTAAAAAAAATTAATTATAATTATAATTTGAAAATCACACCACTACAAGTGCTATACACGCATTCGCTTTATAGAGCCGCTGTTATGGGGGTATGTAGGTATTACCACTTGCATTGTTGTGTTTGCATTCATTGCAGTAGGGTGAGTTGTTTTGTTGGCAGCAATAAGATAACATGAGGCAGCGCGTCAACTTTATTGAGGTTAGGTACAAACAGTGTTTACAAAAACAAAATCTGTGCGTGGGGATTCATAGAAGCAAATGCTTTTGAAAAAAGCACAAATAAGCTAGATCATGCACAAGGCCCTTCGTGGCTAGACTTAGTGAAATAAAATAAAATGGAAAATTGATAAAATTAAAAAAAAAAGTAAAATCAGAAATAGAAAAGTGATTTAAAGTAAAAAAATGAAATTTGTTGGAAATGAAAAGAAAGGGAATAATATAAAATAAATAAAAATGAAACAAAATGAAATAAATAAAAGTATTAAATTAAGAAAATAATAGGAAAGGAAAGGAATGGATATAAGGAAAATAAAGGTAAGTTAAGGTAACGAACGGAAAATATGACAGAAAAATCAAAGGGAAAGGAAAGGAATTGAAAAGAAAAAAGGAAGGGAAGAAAGGAAATGTAATGTAGGTAAAGCAGTGGAAAAGAGAAGCAAAAGGAGAAAAACAAAGAAAGGAAAGAAGGAAAAAAGAAGGGAAAGAAAAGGTAGCGAGGAAGAAGGTATGGAAAATAAATGAAAATAAAAAGAAAGAAAAATAAAGGAAAGAAAGGTAATGAAAAGCTAAAAAAATAAATTAAGGAAATGAATGAAAGAAAAAGAAAAGCAAAGGAGTTGCGGAAAGGAACAAAAGAAAATAAGGAAACGGTAGGAAAGGAAAGGTAAGAAAAGGAAAGGTAAGGAAACGAAATGACAGGAAAGGAAATTTAAGAAAAAAAGTGAAAGAAAATATAGGTAAGAAAAAAATAAAAGAAAAGAAATGAAATGAAAAAAAAAATGAATAAAATGAAAGGAAACTAAAGCAACGGAAACGAAAGGAAAGGAAAGAAAAAGAAAATAAAAGGAAAAAGGAATGAATGCTAAGGAAAGGAAAGTAAAGAAATACGTATGAAGGCCACCTAAGAAGAATAAATAATTATCAACATTGAAACTATATTACTGAATGGTGTAAAGAGGGAGGAAATAATAGTAATTTAAATAGTCAGCGTTCAAACAACCGAAATTCAGCTAATTTTCGTTCTTTAAACGCCGAAGCCCCTCAGGAGCGAACACTGAGGGAGCAGGAGCTATTCAATTAAATAATTCTAAATCAATTTACTGTCTAAATTTGAATTATTCTGATTTTATTGAAGTCAATTGTAGTGATTCTTTTAAAATATGTTCTTTTCTTGTCGATTCTCAGGCAGATATTTCGCTTATGAAAATTTCTAGTTTAGGAAGTGACATAATAATAGATGACAGTAATGTAATAAATATAACAGGTGTAACAACAGATACAGTAACAACTTTAGGCACAATTAGTACGGACATAGTAGTTTCAAATAAATTTTTTCCTTTGACTTTTCATGTTGTTAATGACAACTTTAATATTCCTTCGGACGGTATATTAGGGAAAGACTTTTTAAAAGTAAACAAATGCATAATTAATTATGCTAATGACACAATAACGATAGGACTAGAAACAGAAAGGGTTAATATCTCAATTTTGCATAGTAATTCAACAGATACTCTCGTAATTCCACCAAGATGTGATGTTTTTCGTGTTTTTAGTTTGAATAAATCCGAAAATCCAGTTTTTGTCGATTGTCATGAACTTTGTAGTGGTGTTTATACTGCAAAATGTGTCATTGATACGAAAAATCCCATTTTGAAAATAATAAACGCTACTGATGAAGTAAAGTACGTCAAAAACTTTAATATTCAAACTGAAAATTTTGATATCTATCGTATAAATGACACATCTATTGATTTGAAACGTATAGAAGAGCTTAAGTCGATTTTAGAGAAACAAATGCCTTCATATGCGAAAAATAGATTACTTGATTTGTGTTTGAAATATTCAGTTATTTTTGCCCTTAAAACAGACTTAATGACGATTAATAATTTTTACGAACAAAAATTAAGACTAACAGACAAGACACCAGTGTACATAAAAAATTATAGATTGCCCTATTCACAGCGTGCTGAAATAAATAAATAGGTTGAAAATTTGCTTAAAAATGATTTGATTGAGGGAAGTTCTTCAAATTATAACAGTCCATTGATTTTAGTACCAAAAAAAGACCCATCTGGACAAAAAGCATATCGAATGTGTGTAGATTTTCGAGCAGCCAACAAAAAATTAATTGCAGATAAATTTCCTTTGGCACGAGTAGATGATATTTTAGATAATCTTTGTCGGGCTAGATATTTTTCAACTTTAGATCTTTTTTCGGGTTTTCACCAAGTTCCATTACATAAAGATTCGAGAGATATAACATCATTTAGTACAGATCGTGGATCTTTTCGTTGGAAAGTTTTACCATTTGGGCTAAATGTTGCTCCTAACTCTTTTTCGAGAATGATGTCAATAGCATTTTCTGGTATTGCACCTAACCAAGCCTTTATGTATATAGACGACATTATAGTTATTGGCTGTAGTGAAACTCATCACTTAAACAATTTAGAGAAAGTTTTTGAGACATGTAGGAAGTTTAATTTGCGGCTTAACCCTACTAAATGCAATTTTCTTAGATCTGAGGTAACATTTTTAGGGCATAAATTTTCAGCGAAGGGATTGTTACCTGATGATTCTAAAATAGAAGTAATTAAAAAGTATCCTAAACCACGTGATAAAGATGCTGTTAGAAGATTCGTTGCATTTGCTAATTATTACAGGAGATTTATACCAAATTTTGCTTCTTTGGCAGCACCTTTGAATCGTTTAAGTCGGAAAAATGTTGAATTTAATTGGGATACCTCGTGTGAGTTAGCATTTGAGAAATTAAGAAAAAGTTTAATGTCTCCAAAACTTTTGCAATATCCGGATTTTAGTAAAGAGTTTTTAATAACAGTTGATGCTTCGAAGATTGGGTGCGGTGCTATATTAAGTCAAGATCATAATGGTAAGGATTTACCAATTTGTTTTGCTTCAAAATCATTCAGTAAAGCTGAACAAAATAAAGCAATTATTGAGTTAGAACTTTTGGCAATATATTTTGCAGTTAAGCAGTTTCGACCTTACGTTTATGGTACACATTTAACAGTTAGATCAGATCATCGACCCTTAGTTTATTTATTCAATATGAAAGATCCTACGTTAAAACTCTCTAGAATAGGTTTAGAGTTATCAGAGTATAATTTTACTATAGAGTATATAAAAGGTAAAACAAACGTAGGCGCAGATGCTCTTTCCCGTATAACTATAGATGAGTTAAAAGCTTCGACAAAACATATTTTGGCAGTGCAAACAAGATCTAAGACAAAACAAAAAGACGAAATACAAATACAAGACGATAACCGACAAATACAGACAGAAACATTACAAGTTTACGACAAATTTGCTTATAATTTTTCAAATAAAATCCCGAAAGTAAAATCAAATACTGATTATAATAAGAATGGTGATATTAGTAGCATAAAAATATGTGCGCACATAAAACATAAAAGGTTTGAACTACTTAATTTTGAGATTGTTAACAAAATAGCGAATTTAGATGAGCTACTTTTGAAGCTGGAAAATAATGCTGGCAATCACAATATTAAGGAAGTTGAATGGCAAAAAGATGATACAATTTTTCAACATTTAACTATTGCAAATTTTAAAGAAATCGGGAACAAAATTTTAAAAAATTTAATAATTATATTGACAGACCCAGTAGAAACGGTAACTGACGAAGACAAGAAATTAAAATTAATGACAATTTATCATAATGATCCAATATCTGGTGGTCATTGCGGAATTAAAAAATTATATGCGAAAATACGTACAAAATATTTTTGGAAAAATATGACACGTGATATTGCTAAATTTGTTAAAAATTGTGACAAAGTTAAGCCAAAAAATAAAGAGAATATGGTGCTTACACCAACACCTTGCAAGCCTTTTGATATTGTAGTTATAGACACGATAGGACCTTTGCCTCAATCCAATGATGGGAACAAGTTCGCTGTTACCATTATGTGTGATTTAAGCAAATATTTAGTTACAATAGCTATTCCAGATAAGAGTGCAAAAACAATTAATTTATGGAATAATGAAATCTATTAAATCAGATTTAGGCGGAATTGACTAAACTTTTGAAAATTGAGCATAATTTCTCAACACCTTATCATCTGTTGGTACTAGAGATGGGCGCGTGCATGATTTGTGCAACACGACACGACACGGTCACGAAACTGATTTTCAAAAGTTGGCACTAACACGCACGGGGAAAAAATACCAAAACACGACACGACACGACACGCACGAAAAAAATATATATTCAAAATAAATACATTCAACCCTTATTTGCTTGGTAGCACATACATACATATGTATACACACGTATATACACAAACAACTCTCATGCAGCTGACCCATATCGTTCCGGTTAAATTATGACCGTCATACGACCCAGGTCAGCTAACTGGAACGCAGCTAATAGACCAAGATCCCAGAGCCTAAAAGCGTCACTTATTTTATAATGGATGAAACCAATACCGATCGATAGTCCTCCCCGAATCTAGAAAGAATGTGAAAATTTTAAAGCTGTACCTATGACAAGGGCCTAGGAATCGGGGGTCAAAGTCGCCAAAAAATGACCCTAACTTCACTTATTTTATAATGGATGATTTTCACATATTTGACGTAGATTACCACCCCGCGTCAGTATCAAGTGTTGTTAGACCCGTACCAGTGACAAGGCTCCAGCCAGACACCCCCAGTTCGCGGATTTTCCTATGGAAATTTATTCTGTTTTACTAATTTCACGCATTTGGGCCACTTTGGCTGCTTTTAACTACCCAATATTTTCCCATTTTTTGTAGAACACTACCCTCAAGTAGTATCAGGAATTTTTAGACTTCGTCCCATGGAAAAAACTTCAGCCAGACACCTCAAAACTCGGGAAATTTCACTAATTTTTACTGCGCTTTCACATGTTTAAGCGGATTTGACCAACTTTCGCCTCTTTTAAATAACAGATCTTTACACATGTATCGTAAAATGCTACCCTTAAGTAGAATCAAGAATTTCTAGACATCATCCCATGGAAAAAACTTCAGCCAGACACCTGAAAGTTCGAGAACTTTTATTTTCCTATTAATTTGCTTTCTCTTGTTTGTCCCAGTTTTACTAATTTTAAATGATAGATCTTTTCACATGTGTCGTAGGACACTACCCTTAAGTAGTTTCAGTAATTTTTAGACCTCGTCCCATGGCAAAAACTTCAGCCAGACACCTCAAAACTCGGGAAATTTCACTAATTTTTACTGCGCTTTCACATTTTTAAGTGGATTTGACAAACTTTGACTACCTTTAAATAGCAGATCTTCACACATGTGTCGTAAAATGCTATCCTTAAGTAGAATCAAGCATTTCCAGACATCATCCCATGGCAAAAACTTCAGCCAGACACCTAAAAGTTCGGGAACTTTTATTTTCCTATTAATTTGCTTTCTCTTGTTTGTCCCACTTTTACAACTTCTAAACGACGGATCTTTTCAGATGTTTCGTAGGACACTACCCTTAAGTAGTTTCAGTCATTTCTATACTTCGCCCCATGGCAAAAACTTCAGCCAGACACCTCAAAGCTCGGGATTTTCACTAATTTTTACAGAGATTTCACTTGTTTCAGCAGGTTTCTCCAACTTTGTCCACGTTTAAACGGCGGATCTTTACACACGTGTCGTATAACACTACCCTTAAACAGCATCAGGCATTTCCGGACTTCATTCCATGAAAAAAACTTAAGCCAAACAACCCAAAGCACGGGGACTTTTCATCATTTTTAATGTGCTTTCACATGGTCAAATGGGTTTACTCAACTTTGGCTGCTTTTAAATGGCGGATCGTTACAAATGTATCGTATAACACTACTATTAACTAATATTAGGCATTTTTAGACTTCGCCCCATGACAAAAACTTCAGCCAGACACCTCAAAGCTGAGGAAATTTCATAATTCTTGCTGCGAATTCACATGTTTAACTGCGTTGCTCTAACTTTGGCTGCTTTTAAAGGGCAGATAATTTCACATGTGTCATAGAAGACCACCCTTAAGTGGTATCACGTACCTTTTGACTTCGCCCCATGTCAAAAACTTCAGCCAGACACCTCAAAACTGAGGAATTTTTATAATTCTTACTGCACTTTCACATGTTTAAGCGAGTTTGTCCAACTTTGGCTGTTTTTGAAAGGCAGATCTTTGCACATGTGTCGTGGAACACTATCTCCAAGTAGTATCAGGCATTTTTATACTTCATCCCATGGAAAAACCCTCAGCTAGACACCTCAAGCCTGAGGAATTTTCATAGTTCTTACTGCTTTTTCACATGTTTAATCGGGTTGGTCCAACTTCGGCTGCTCTTAGAGAGCGGATCTTTTCACATGTGTCATAGAAGGCCACCCTTAAGTGGTATCAGTTACTTTTAGATTTCGCCTCATGTCAAACACTTCAGCCAGACACCTCAAAACTGAGGAATTTTTATAATTCTTACTGCACTTTCACATGTTTAACCGAGTTTGTCCAACTTTGGCTATTTTTGAAAGGCAGATCTTTACACATGTGTCGTGGAACACTATCTCCAAGTAGTATCAGGTATTTTTAGACTTCATCCCATGGAAAAAACTGCAGCCAGACACCTCAAGGCTGAGGAATTTTCATAGTTCTTACTGCTTGTTCACATGTTTAATCGGGTTGGTCCAACTTCGGTTGCTTTTAAAGAGCAGATCTTTTCACATGTGTCATAGAAGACCCCCTTAAAGAAGTATCGGGTATTTTTATACTTCGCCCCATGTCAAAAACTACAGTCAGACACCTCAAAACTGAGGAATTTTCATAATTCTTACTGCGATTTCACAGGTTTAAGCGAGTTGGTCCAACTTTTGCTGTCGGTAAAGGGCATATCTACACACATGTGTCATAGAAGACCACCTTAAAGAAGCATCGGGTATTTTTATACTTCGCCCCATGTCAAAAACTACAGCCAGACACCTCAAAACTGAGGAATTTTCATAATTCTTACTGCGATTTCACAGGTTTAAGCGAGTTCCCTGCAGCGAAACCTCAAACTAATCAGAAAAATACTAGTATACAACTATAATTTTCTGGCAGAACTCATACTAGTCAGGAAATATCCATTTCATACCAGTATACAAATAGAATTTTTCGGCTGAACCCATACTAGTCAGGAAATATCCATTCCATACTAGTATACAACTAGATTTTTCTGGATGAAATTATACCAGTTGAAAAAAACAAAATTCATTCGTTTCGTTTTCTTTTATAATTCATAGATGCTTTTTCGTGATTGGGTAAATACAAATAGCCGCTGCTTTCTTAAGAATAAACATGAAAATAAAGTCAAATGATAAAATAAAGGGTAAGCCAGGAAAATTCTGGTTGAAATCATACTAGTCCAGGTTAAAAGCCTTTTTGACTAGTATATTCCATACTAGTCCTTTTTGGACTAGTTCATTTTATGGAAATTATACTAGTCCAGGATGAACTAGTATGGAACTTCTATCTTACAACTAGCATGAAACTGGTATTTCTGAAATTGACATCTTGTAGGACATCAACACGTAAAAAATACCAGTTGCTTATAAAAAGACAGAACACCGGGCCCAACTAGTCAGTGTTCTGTCTTTGTTCCATATAAGCTCGGTGCACCAACTAGTTGTAAAGTAGTTTTCAACTAGTTGCTTTCGCTGCAAGGTAGCGACATAAGAGTGACATTGTCTGAAATGCAACATATTCCACATCTGAACACTTTGTATGGGCTGAACTGTTCTAATTTGCTTGATCATGTCCTATGGAGAGATCAATTGCGAAAAAAAACTCGAGCTCTGAGGTGTTTGGATGTAGTTTTTGTCATGGGAAGATCTCCAAAAATGCCTGATACCACTTAAGAGTTGCGTTCTACGACACATGTGTAAATATTCGCCTTTTAAAAATAGTCAAAGTTGGACAAACCTGCTTCAACAATCGAAAGCACAGTAAGAATTATGAAAACTACCCAGATTTAAGTTAAAGTATTTGTCATAAGGCGAAGTCTAAAAGTACCTGGTACCACGTAAGGGTGGTCCTCTATGACACATTGAAAATATCTGCCCTTTAAAAGCAGCCAGAGGTAGACGAACCATCTCAAACATGTGAAAACGCAGTAAGAATTATAAAAATTTCTCAGTTTTGAGGTGTCTGGCTGTAGTTTAAGTATAAAAATAGCCGATCCTTCTTTAAGGGGGTCTTCTATGACACATGTGAAAAGATCTGCTCTTTAAAAGCAGCCGAAGTTGGACGAACTCGCTTAAACCTTTGAAATCGCAGTAAGAATTATGAAAATTCCTCAGTTTTGAGGTGTCTGGCTGAAATTTTTGACATGGGGCAAAGTATAAAAAATACCCGATACTTCTTTAAGGTGGTCTTCTATGACACATGTGTGAAGATATGCCCTTTACGAACAGCAAAAGTTGGACCAACTCGCTTAAACCTGTGAAATCGCAGTAATAATTATGAAAATTCCTCAGTTTTGAGGTGTCTGACTGTAGTTTTTGACATGAGGCGAAGTATAATAATAGCCGATCCTTCTTTAAGGGGGTCTTCTATGACACATGTGAAAAGATCTGCTCTTTAAAAGCAGCCGAAGTTGGACGAACTCGCTTAAACCTTTGAAATCGCAGTAAGAATTATGAAAATTCCTCAGTTTTGAGGTGTCTGGCTGAAATTTTTGACATGGGGCAAAGTACAAAAAATACCCGATACTTCTTTAAGGTGGTCTTCTATGACACATGTGTGAAGATATGCCCTTTACGAACAGCAAAAGTTGGACCAACTCGCTTAAACCTGTGAAATCGCGGTAATAATTATGAAAATTCCTCAGTTTTGAGGTGTCTGACTGTAGTTTTTGACATGAGGCGAAGTATAATAATAGCCGATCCTTCTTTAAGGGGGTCTTCTATGACACATGTGAAAAGATCTGCTCTTTAAAAGCAGCCGAAGTTGGACCAACCCGATTAAACATGTGAAAAAGCAGTAAGAACTATGAAAATTCCTCAGGCTTGAGGTGTCTGGCTGAAGTTTTTTCCATGGGATGAAGTATAAAAATGCCTGATACTACTTGGAGATAGTGTTCCACGACACATGTGCAAAGATCTGCCTTTCAAAAACAGCCAAAGTTGGACAAATTCGCTTAAACATGTGAAAGTGCAGTAAGAATTATAAAAATTCCTCGGTTTTGAGGTGTCTGGCTGAAGTTTTTGACATGGGGCGAAGTCAAAAAGTACCTGATACCACTTAAGGGTAGTCTTCTATGACACATGTGAAATTATCTGCCCTTTAATAGCAGCCAAAGTTAGACCAACGCAGTTAAACATGTGAATTCGCAGCAAGAATTATGAAATTTCCTCAGCTTTGAGGTGTCTGGCTGAAGTTTTTGTCATGGGGCGAAGTCTAAAATTGCCTAATATTAGTTAATAGTAGTGTTATACGATACATTTGTAGCGATCCGCCATTTAAAAGCAGCCAAAGTTGGGTAAACCCATTTGACCATGTGAAAGCACAGTAAAAATGATGAAAAGTTCCCGTGCTTTGGGTTGTTTGGCTTAAGTTTTTTTCATGGAATGAAGTCCGGAAATGCCTGATACCGTTTAAGGGTAGTGTTATACGACACATGTGTAAAGATCCGCCGTTTAAACGTGGACAAAGTTGGAGAAACCTGCTGAAACAAGTGAAATCTCTGTAAAAATTTGTGAAAATCCCGAGCTTTGAGGTGTCTGGCTGAAGTTTTTGCCATGGGGCGAAGTCTAGAAATGACTGAAACTACTTAAGGGTAGTGTCCTACGAAACATCTGAAAAGAACCGTCGTTTAGAAATTGTAAAAGTGGGACAAACAAGAGAAAGCAAATTAATAGGAAAATAAAAGTTCCCGAACTTTGAGGTGTCTAGCTGAAGTTTTTGCCATGGGATGATGTCTGGAAATGCTTGATTCTACTTAAGGGTAGCAGTTTACGACACATATGTGAAGATCTGCTATTTAAAAGTAGTCAAAGTTTGTCAAATCCACTTAAACATGTGAAAGCGCAGTAAAAATGAGTGAAATTTCCCGAGTTTTGAAGTGTCTGGCTGAAGTTTTTGCCATGGGACGAGGTCTAAAAATTACTGAAACTACTTAAGGATAGTGTCCTACGACACATGTGAAAAGATCTATCATTTAAAATTAGTAAAAGTGGGACAAACAAGAGAAAGCAAATTAATAGGAAAATAAAAGTTCTCGAACTTTCAGGTGTCTGGCTGAAGTTTTTTCCATGGGATGATGTCTAGAAATTCTTGATTCTACTTAAGGGTAGCATTTTACGATACATGTGTAAAGATCTGTTATTTAAAAGAGGCCAAAGTTGGTCAAATCCGCTTAAACATGTGAAAGCGCAGTAAAAATTAGTGAAATTTCCCGAGTTTTGAGGTGTCTGGCTGAAGTTTTTTCCATGGGACGAAGTCTAAAAATTCCTGATACTACTTGAGGGTAGTGTTCTACAAAAAATGGGAAAATATTGGGTAGTTAAAAGCAGCCAAAGTGGTCCAAATGCGTGAAATTAGTAAAACAGAATAAATTTCCATAGGAAAATCCGCGAACTGGGGGTGTCTGGCTGGAGCCTTGTCACTGGTACGGGTCTAACAACACTTGATACTGACGCGGGGTGGTAATCTACGTCAAATATGTGAAAATCATCCATTATAAAATAAGTGAAGTTAGGGTCCTTTTTTGGCGACTTTGACCCCCGATTCCTAGGCCCTTGTCATAGGTACAGCTTTAAAATTTTCACATTCTTTCTAGATTCGGGGAGGACTATCGATCGGTATTGCTTTCATCCATTATAAAATAAGTGACGCTTTTAGGCTCTGGGATCTCGCTCTATAATAACTGGTCGTTGCCGCAGCTGAGCTTGTGTTTGCTCGTTTATGTAAAGTTGTGCTCTAAAGGGTCAGTTACATAAAGTTTTATTTTGGCTTTACCTCAAAATTTGACTTTGACAGAAAAGTTCAGTATACACGGAGGGAAATCTATGGATCGAACATCCATAATTATTGATATCACATTAAATAAAAATTGATATTTCTGTCCCATCAATGAATATGGATGTTTCATCAATGCTTTTTTGATAAATCACTATTGAAATGGTATCCATATAAACTATTGATAAATTCTAAATAGTTTAAAAAAACAAAATTTTATATAATTTGACATCTGGTTTCAGTGTGACTCGAACCATGCTCCTCTGGCACGTTAGCCCAGTATTCTACCATTCGGCTACGGCATATTATACAATTTTTAGAAAAATGTTCAATCATAAGAAATTCAAAAAATTTTGAATTTAAAAAAAACCGCTCCAACAAGTTGTAATATTGCTAGAAAATCCATAGTAAAATTTGTTGAACTATTATGATTATGCGTCCCTCGTGAAGGGTGGATACCTTGCCGCGGTACGAGGGCTTAAGTCGATAGCCACAGGGCTACGCTGCCCTTGTGATCATAGCTCCGTACGGCACTTCATCACGAGAGCAGCCTAGCCTCTCTGGCGCGACGACAAAGATCTTCCCCCTCCCAATCCAGGGTGTTATGCGAAACCGTGCCCATTGGACGTTTGCAGCCGGGAGGCAAATCGTGGCTGTATTTGAACGGAGCCTCTCTGATACCGGGTCGCCTCAGAGAGTAAGCATGGCCTTACCGCGGTACGGGGCTCTGCCGCGGCGGACGACACATTTTCCCCTACTCTTCCCTTGACCCTAAGCTGGCCGTGTCCGGCGATGGGTCGTACGAACAAGATGACTTCAAATAACCCAAATAAAAACGATAAACCTAAAAAACAAACAACGCCAAATTTCACTCCTCAGCAAAGGAGAGCTATGGAGGAACAGGCGAGGAAGCAACAACAACGCCGGAGGACAACCTCCGTTCCACAATCAAGGGGGGGGATCGACAGCGATGGCAACTACGAGTCGGTCAACCAACCCTCTATCGACTAAAATTGACTTGATGGGAGCTAGCACCAGTGCGGTTGCCAACGCAACTAAGCGGACAACGGCAGATGCTAAACTCCCATTAACCGCTGATATGAAAACCAGTATCTTTACGTCTGTGGCAGCGGTCTCACGACCTGGCCTCGGAGTTTCGAAGGTGAAGGAAGCTGCAACTGAGATTTCGGCAAGGAGAGCGACCGCGATGGCAACTACGGGTCCGCACTCCCAGGAGACATCTCCCCGCCGCTTCACATACCACGAGAAAAGATTGGCTGCAAAGATCCTGAAGAGGTATGAAGGGGTACCGCAGGAATCGCTGTCGCCGAATTCCAGTAAATCGGTAGAGCTAGCGAAAGCTGTGATACCGGATTTCCAAAATTCTTACATGCCAAAGAGGTTAAAAGTTAACCCTTTCAAGCGCCAGAGATCGGACCTGGAGTTAAATCCCCCTCCCAAGCGGCATCAGAATACCCCTGGAGCGGGCAAACTAAGCTTTGCTGAGGTAGCCAAGGACAGGATCCTTATAGGCGTCCTTGACCGAGGCAATGACCGTCTGGCCATCCCTAAGGACCGGTGGCGTTACGTACGAAATGAACTCGGCAACATTCTTCTCAATGTTGCTCCAGAGTTTCCGGGTAGTTCGGCGCGAGTAACGGATGCGGGTTGGCACCAGGGTCAGATTAAATTACTCGCATGCGAGGATGCAAAAACCGTAGCACTGTACAAGGCAGCAGCTGCTAAGCTGGGTGAAGTCTACAAGGGCGCAAAGATAGAGGTCGTCGACTGGAAGGACATTCCAGCTCGTCCAAGGGCAAGGCCGTGGAGTCCGGCCATCCCTGACGAACCCGGTGCTACGGCTAATGAATCCGTCCCTGCCAACGCATGACTGGAGTGTCAATCTGGTCGGGGATGCGGTAGGGCCCGACAGACAAGTGGTGTTCACCATGAATAACGAGTCAATCGAGCCCCTCAAAAGGTGCAATGGCCTAGTACACTACAGCGTAGGCCAGATCGTTATCCACGTATATCGTGGGGATGCTCAGCGCGCTGCCTTCTCGGCTGCTCCGGGGGAACCGGAAAACGAATTACCAGAAGAGGAAGCGGAGGATTCCGATGCGGAAAGCATGTTGCATGCTGTGAACAACTCGGAGATGGAGGACAGCCTACAGGACGAGGAAGCCCTCGACGTCACGGTGGTAGCAGCCAATGCTGAGCGATTAACATCTAACGCTACAGACAGCAAGACTCCTGCAACGCCATATCGGGCAGTTAATCGGAACAACTCGTCGTTGATAGGCAACCTCCGGGATGGGGCAAACCTCGACGATATGGGGACGGCAGGGAAGTCTGTGCGCTCTCATGTTGGTGGTGCTTCAGATTAATCTGCACAAATCTAAAGTAGCTTCGGCTGCTTTAAGTAGTCGTCTTTCTAAAGGCGACGTGGATGTGGTCCTCATCCAAGAACCCTGGGTCAATAGCTCGAGAATCTGCGGATTGGGGACTAAGGGCTTCAAGCTCATTCGAGCCAGCTAGGAGAGCAAAGTCAGAACGTGTATTTTGGTCAAGTCTGAGTTGAACTCCATTCTCCTACCTAACCACACCAATGGTGATATTACCGCTATCAGTCTAACGGTCGAAAAAAACGAAAAAAATATATATTCAAAATAAATACATTCAACCCTTATTTGCTTGGTAGCACATACATACATATGTATACACACGTATATACACAAACAACTCTCATGCAGCTGACCCATATCGTTCCGGTTAAATTATGACCGTCATACGACCCAGGTCAGCTAACTGGAACGCAGCTAATAACTGGTCGTTGCCGCAGCTGAGCTTGTGTTTGCTCGTTTATGTAAAGTTGTGCTCTAAAGGGTCAGTTACATAAAGTTTTATTTTGGCTTTACCTCAAACTTTGACTTTGACAGAAAAGTTCAGTATACACGGAGGGAAATCTATGGATCGAACATCCATAATTATTGATATCACATTAAATAAAAATTGATATTTCTGTCCCATCAATGAATATGGATGTTTCATCAATGCTTTTTTGATAAATCACTATTGAAATGGTATCCATATAAACTATTGATAAATTCTAAATAGTTTAAAAAAACAAAATTTTATATAATTTGACATCTGGTTTCAGTGTGACTCGAACCATGCTCCTCTGGCACGTTAGCCCAGTATTCTACCATTCGGCTACGGCATATTATACAATTTTTAGAAAAATGTTCAATCATAAGAAATTCAAAAAATTTTGAATTTAAAAAAAACCGCTCCAACAAGTTGTAATATTGCTAGAAAATCCATAGTAAAATTTGTTGAACTATTATGATTATGCGTCCCTCGTGAAGGGTGGATACCTTGCCGCGGTACGAGGGCTTAAGTCGATAGCCACAGGGCTACGCTGCCCTTGTGATCATAGCTCCGTACGGCACTTCATCACGAGAGCAGCCTAGCCTCTCTGGCGCGACGACAAAGATCTTCCCCCTCCCAATCCAGGGTGTTATGCGAAACCGTGCCCATTGGACGTTTGCAGCCGGGAGGCAAATCGTGGCTGTATTTGAACGGAGCCTCTCTGATACCGGGTCGCCTCAGAGAGTAAGCATGGCCTTACCGCGGTACGGGGCTCTGCCGCGGCGGACGACACATTTTCCCCTACTCTTCCCTTGACCCTAAGCTGGCCGTGTCCGGCGATGGGTCGTACGAACAAGATGACTTCAAATAACCCAAATAAAAACGATAAACCTAAAAAACAAACAACGCCAAATTTCACTCCTCAGCAAAGGAGAGCTATGGAGGAACAGGCGAGGAAGCAACAACAACGCCGGAGGACAACCTCCGTTCCACAATCAAGGGGGGGGATCGACAGCGATGGCAACTACGAGTCGGTCAACCAACCCTCTATCGACTAAAATTGACTTGATGGGAGCTAGCACCAGTGCGGTTGCCAACGCAACTAAGCGGACAACGGCAGATGCTAAACTCCCATTAACCGCTGATATGAAAACCAGTATCTTTACGTCTGTGGCAGCGGTCTCACGACCTGGCCTCGGAGTTTCGAAGGTGAAGGAAGCTGCAACTGAGATTTCGGCAAGGAGAGCGACCGCGATGGCAACTACGGGTCCGCACTCCCAGGAGACATCTCCCCGCCGCTTCACATACCACGAGAAAAGATTGGCTGCAAATATCCTGAAGAGGTATGAAGGGGTACCGCAGGAATCGCTGTCGCCGAATTCCAGTAAATCGGTAGAGCTAGCGAAAGCTGTGATACCGGATTTCCAAAATTCTTACATGCCAAAGAGGTTAAAAGTTAACCCTTTCAAGCGCCAGAGATCGGACCTGGAGTTAAATCCCCCTCCAAAGCGGCATCAGAATACCCCTGGAGCGGGCAAACTAAGCTTTGCTGAGGTAACCAAGGACAGGATCCTTATAGGCGTCCTTGACCGAGGCAATGACCGTCTGGCCATCCCTAAGGACCGGTGGCGTTACGTACGAAATGAACTCGGCAACATTCTTCTCAATGTTGCTCCAGAGTTTCCGGGTAGTTCGGCGCGAGTAACGGATGCGGGTTGGCACCAGGGTCAGATTAAATTACTCGCATGCGAGGATGCAAAAACCGTAGCACTGTACAAGGCAGCAGCTGCTAAGCTGGGTGAAGTCTACAAGGGCGCAAAGATAGAGGTCGTCGACTGGAAGGACATTCCAGCTCGTCCAAGGGCAAGGGCGTGGATTCCGGCCATCCCTGACGAACCCGAGAGAATTCTCGGGATGCTACGGCTAATGAATCCGTCCCTGCCAACGCATGACTGGAGTGTCAATCTGGTCGGGGATGCGGTAGGGCCCGACAGACAAGTGGTGTTCACCATGAATAACGAGTCAATCGAGCCCCTCAAAAGGTGCAATGGCCTAGTACACTACAGCGTAGGCCAGATCGTTATCCACGTATATCGTGGGGATGCTCAGCGCGCTGCCTTCTCGGCTGCTCCGGGGGAACCGGAAAACGAATTACCACAAGAGGAAGCGGAGGATTCCGATGCGGAAAGCATGTTATCCGCCACGTCCCTTGGCGATAGTGCTGTGAACAACTCGGAGATGGAGGACAGCCTACAGGACGAGGAAGCCCTCGACGTCACGGTGGTAGCAGCCAATGCTGAGCGATTAACATCTAACGCTACAGACAGCAAGACTCCTGCAACGCCATATCGGGCAGTTAATCGGAACAACTCGTCGTTGATAGGCAACCTCCGGGATGGGGCAAACCTCGACGATATGGGGACGGCAGGGAAGTCTGTGCGCTCTCATGTTGGTGGTGCTTCAGATTAATCTGCACAAATCTAAAGTAGCTTCGGCTGCTTTAAGTAGTCGTCTTTCTAAAGGCGACGTGGATGTGGTCCTCATCCAAGAACCCTGGGTCAATAGCTCGAGAATCTGCGGATTGGGGACTAAGGGCTTCAAGCTCATTCGAGCCAGCGAGGAGAGCAAAGTCAGAACGTGTATTTTGGTCAAGTCTGAGTTGAACTCCATTCTCCTACCTAACCACACCAATGGTGATATTACCGCTATCAGTCTAACGGTCGACAGCACCCGCCTGACGGTGGCGTCGGTCTATATGCCCTACGACGCCGAAGAACCCCCACCACAAACGGAGGTGAAAGACCTGGTGTCAAATTTCTGCACGGGTAATCTTATTATTGGAGCGGACGCTAATGCTCACCATGTCCAATGGGGGAGCTCCGACATCAATGCCAGGGGCGATTCTCTGTTTGATTACCTCTTAACAACCAACCTGGTGATTTGCAACGTGGGTAATGAGCCTACTTTTATCACTAAGACCCGCAGGGAGGTCATAGACCTCACTATCTGTAGTGAAGGCGCTTGTGAGTGGGTCAGAAAATGGCGGGTTCTGGAAGAACATTCTTTCTCCGACCACCGTTACATAGAAATGGTTTTGACTTTATTGTAGAACAACCAATCATGAAGCGCAATCCACGTAACACTGATTGGAAGTTACACAATGAAATATTAGACAGAGACCTACCAGTACTGCCCTCACAAGCCCCCTCATCAGTAGAGGAGCTGGAGGATCTTGTTACTACATTTACATCGGCGCTCTCAAATGCTCTAGGACAGGCTTGTCCAGTGCCAAAACCACGCGGTAAACACAGGCCACATTGGTGGTCCTACGATTTGGACTCGCTCCGAATATCATGCCGGAAACAATTTAACAAGGCCAAGAGCTTCGGCTCTGAGCCTCATTGGCACGAATATAAAGCTAAACTAAGGGCCTACAAAAAAGCTCTGAGACAGGCGAATAGAACCTCGTGGAGAAATTTCTGCACTGGCGTCGAAAAGGTCGACGACACAGCGAGACTTAGATGAGTCCTCTCGAAAAGTCAAACAACCTTCAGCTATTTGCGAAAACCTGACGGATCCTGGACCAGCACGGAAGAGGAAACCCTTGAGCTGCTCTTGAATACACATTTTCCGGGGAATCTGCATGATGCACCACTAGCACCTGCAACAAACCTGGCAGTAAATATACCCATCACTGAGGAAATAGTAAGGTGGGCAGTTAAGAGCTTTGAACCGTATAAGGCTGCCGGGCCGGACGGGATTATCCCCGCGCAGCTTATAAACACGTTGGAGACATCAGCTAAATGGCTGGTATTTCTCTTCACAACCTGCCTGGCTCTCAACCACATTCCGGGCTCCTGGAGAAGCGCCACGGTAGTGTTTATCCCTAAGGCTGGTAAGGCATCCCACTACGAGCCAAAAGACTACAGACCGATCAGTCTCTCGTCCTTTGTACTAAAAACTTTTGAGAGGATACTAAGCGACTACCTCTTAACGACTATTGATAGCAACCTTATCTCTAGCTATCAGCATGCATACACCAAGGGTAAATCAACAGAAACCGCTCTGCACAGCCTAGTGTCTGTCATTGAGAAATCGCTGTGTGAAAAGGACTACTGTCTCGTGGCCCTCCTAGACATTGAGGGTGCTTTCAACAATATAAGCCCGGAGGCTATCAACTCCGCTCTAACTAATCTGGGCGTAGATAGACCTCTAACTGGTTTAATTGACCAACTTTTAATGGGAAGGAAAATAGCTTCTTCACTTGGTACGGTTGAGTTATCATGCTATGTCACAAGGGGAACACCCCAGGGTGGTGTTCTTTCCCCGCTTTTATGGAACCTCACAGTCAACTCGTTGCTACGTGACACAAGCTGGGGGGGCGGGAAGATAGTGGCATACGCAGACGATTTAGCTATTGCATTCAGAGGCAAGTTCCCACAAACTCTGTGTGACCTGATGCAAGTAGCACTGCGAGAAGTTTCGACGTGGTCCTCTCGCTGCGGACTTAGTATCAACCCAGGGAAGGTGGAACTTGTCCTCTTCACCAACCGGTACAAAATACCGCCACTAAGCCCACCAGAACTAGATGGCACGCGCCTGGGCTTGTCGGATAAGGCCAAGTTTCTAGGCATAGTTCTGGACAGGAAATTGAATTGGAAGGAGAATGTTCTTCAGCGCCAGAAGAAAGCTTGCATCGCTCTTTACACATGCAAAAGAGCCATTGGCAAAAAATGGGGGCTCAGCCCTAGAGTATGCAGTTGGATCTACACGGCCATCATTCGCCCAATCATGCTTTATGGAGTCGTCGTATGGTGGCCTGCGCTGAGCAAGGCAACATACCTGAATCTGTTGCGGAAAGTCCATAGATCCAATATGATCTGTATAAGCGGTGCGCTAAGGACAACGCCCAACGAAGCCCTCCAGGTCATTCTGGGCATTTTGCCACTTGATCTGGAAGGGTTTCGGTCAGCGGCGGCATCAGCTCTGCGCCTAAGAGAAACCTCCAGTTGGGCTGCGGGTACTATTGGACACTCCAGTATTCTGGAATCTTACAGCTTTCTCCCTCTAAGCACAGATCGTTGTGCGACTACTACAGTCGGGGATAGCTGTTTCAAAATAAACATTCCCAACAGAGAACACTGGGAGAGGACGGATTGGCGTCCCGAAACAAATGGTGGCACTTCCATATACACCGACGGCTCGAAGTTGGACGGCAGAGTTGGAGGAGGCGTTTATTCAAGGGATTTGGACCTTGAGCTCTCCTTCAGACTACCTGATCATTGTAGCGTCTTCCAGGCGGAAGTCTCGGCAATCCTGGACGCCGCGGCCTGGTTAAGCAAACGTGTTATCGGAGAAGATATCGCTATTTTCAGCGATAGCCAAGCGGCCATCAAATCCCTTGGCTCATACACGTTCAACTCTGAACTGACGCTCAGCTGTCGTCGATCTCTTCAGGAGATGGCCCAACAGAACCGCGTAAACCTCATATGGGTCCCGGGACATAGGGACATTGAGGGAAACTGTAAGGCAGACGAGCTTGCCAGGCAGGGCACGACCAAGCAGGTTCTTCAGGATAAAGAGCGCTTAGGTATGCCGTTTGCCACATGCAAACTAATGCTGAAGGAGCACACACTCCGTCAAGCCAACGAAAGATGGCTGCAATCCCCAGTGTGTCGCATATCGAAACAAACCTGGCCAAAATGGGATCTTAAAAGGTCTAGACGCATTTATGCACTAACTAGGAGGGAAATCTGCATATTGATAGGGGTATTAACCGGTCACTGCCTCATTGGTAGGCATGCAGAAAGGCTATGTGTGCCCTACCGACGATGCTGCAGGAGTTGCAAAGATGATGAGGAGGAGGAAACAGTGGAGCACCTCATCTGCAACTGTCCGGCTTTAAGCGGCGCGAGAACGCGCTTTTTGGGAGTTCCGTTCCTGGATAGCCTAAGCCAGATCGCGGAACTGGACATAAAGGACTTGATGGGCTTCATAAAGTCATCTAAGTGGTTCGAGGAGGAGTAACGGTGTCGGTTTAGGAGTGTCAGTCCCGGGATTCTGCTATGTGGAAAATCCCAACAACTCAGGGATTTTCCATATGGCTGGGTCCCGGGGCTGACTTTCCTTGTGTTGGTGGTATCACAACGGGCCTTTCAAAACTGGCCTAAGTGTGCCTCTGCGGCAGCCACTTGAACCTAACCTAACCTATGATTATGCGTCCCAGAAAAATTTACATTTCGTCCATATATATTAATACGCTGTCTCTACCATTATTACTATGTAGTAAATATGGATATGGATATACCGACAATAGAAATTCATATCACGACCATAGATATTGACATGCCGTTCAAACATATTAGTATTCTATCCATAAATATAAAAAATAGTACATCATATCGAAATGGTTGACATGTCATTTTACTTTTTATTGCGAGCAAATATTATTTGATAACTCGCTCATTCTGAATGAATATTGCTTCAAACTCGGCGCTATCAATAGTGATATTGTCACAACATTCAATGCATTTCTCTCAGTGTACGTATTTAAACCAATCATGGCAAATTGGAGACCTCAAAGTTGAAGCGAGGTTGAAATTTGGCAAACTCTCAAATTTTGCTTGCTTTGCTTCCTTTGACAATCAGATGTTGATGAGTTTGCTTTAATTAAAGAATAAAAAGTTGGAGAAAATAATAATTAATTAATTTTTTCTATATTAAATTAATAAATTAACCAAAACACTCTGAATGCAAGGAAATAAATAACGAAAACAAATGTATAAAAGAGAAGCGTCAAGGCGTTCATTGTAGCATACCTCTGAAGTTGGACGCAAAGTTTTGAGGTACCAAATGTCAGGCGAGGTTAACAAAGCTTTATGTATTTCACCCTTAACAAGTAGTCTGTTCTGTTTCATAACTAGAAGTCGATAAATATGTAGTTACTTTAATTGTAATCGCCAAATACCCATATCTACTTTTATTTACAATTAAACTAAAGTTTGTGGTGGAGTGAAGTGGAATTAGAAACTTATAAAAAAATATAATTTAGAAAAAATATAATGTGCCAACCCAGTTTGGTAAAAAAAGGAGATCGTGTTTTTTCGTGCGTGTTTTTTTATGGTTTTCGGGCTCAACACGATCACGCACGATCACGACACGAAATCGCATTTTCGAACACGCGCACATGGACACACGTGCGTGTTTCGTGTCACGGTAAAAAACACGCACGCCGCCCATCTCTAGTTGGTACTATTGAAAGGAATCATCGTGTATTTAACGAATATTTAAGAGCTTATCTTGACGATTCTTTTCCCGAATGGGATGTTTATTTAAAATATTTTAAATTTTTTGATAATCAACCTTTGAATTAGTATTTGGCAGAAAAGTTAATCTGCTAAATGAATTTAAAAAGGAAAATATAGATCCCATTTATAATGTCGAAAATTATGCAAAAGAGTTAAAATATCGTATGCAAAAGTCACACGCACTCGCAAAAGAATTAATTAATAAACATAAAATTAGAAATAAAAATGTTTACGATAAAACAGCTAAACCTTTAACTATAAATATAAACGATAGAGTTGTAATACAAAAAGAGCCAAGAGATAAACACTCAAACATATATCAGGGACCTTACACTGTAACACAAATCGATGGTGTCAATGTAACGGTTTTTGATAACAAAACGAAAAAGGAAAAATTAGTTCCTAAAAATAGAATACATAAAATAAAATAAATATTAGTTTATACTAAAAGATAATTTTAGATTAACTTTAGTTGGGTTTAGATATGAATTAATGTAAATTAAAAAAAAAAATATTTAAATTTATTTTACTTTAATATTCGAATAAATATTTACTTTAGCAACTAATGTTTAGAATATAAGTTAGGAATTATTTGTAGTTTGTAAATATTTTAATATAGTATAGTATTAGCTTAGTATGTAGTAATAATAATTAGTAAATAAGTTAGTTTAGATTTGCTTTATTTACCTTTAATAAATAAGAAGGGCGTGACAAAACTGATCACTTTGTCACATCCTTCTTTTTCAAAGGAGGGTGATATAATGGAAATATACTTTTAGTTTATTACCCTTGTGGTTATAAAAATATTAAGTACTTAGGTATTTTTAAAAAAATATTAGTTTTGTATATTTTGTCAGTGGAGAAAAGATTTGATTTTGAATTGTGAAAACTTAATTTTATAATTTAATAAAAATATAACCTTTAATTGAAAAACAAGAACTTTTATAATTAAGTTCTTTTAAGCCAATAGCCTGTTTATTACGGAACATTTTGACACTTACCAGATTATAATCAGTAGAAAAATGATAATGTTATATATGTATAATGTCATATATGATTTTTCATTGAACCTTAATTACACTATTCGACAAATTTTCAAAAATTTACATTTCCACCAGATTTGATACGTGATTCCTGTGTAAAATTTCCTGCTGATTCCAAATATGTAAACATTTGATTTAAAAGTGGAACAGTTTTCGAGATATTTTGAAATTTCAGTTTTTGAGATAAAAAAAAAGTAGGACTACTAATTCGTCAATATCTCCGCTAATACTGCTTCGATTTTTATGCTGTTTCACTTTATCAGGAGAGGATAAAATACTGTCTTCTATTATACCTGTTAAGTAGGTCATCTGTTCTTTTTTGTCGTAGATGGGCCAAGTTTATTTGGTTTTTTTTGTATGCGTCGGTGGAGTACCAGTTGCCTGTGGCCAATTTCCAGAACCTGCTATGAATGCCTCTTTTAATGGATGTAATATGTTGTCGTACCACGACAGCCTCAGAAACGTTCAAGGCGCGTCAGCTTTTGCTAATTCGTCCTCTATGTTCTTATGGCCAGGAACTCAGACGAGCGTGCTATTTGACTGTGGGAAATGTCACCAGGAAACGCCGGATCCTACCCCACATTCCATTTTTGAACCGTCGGTGTAGAGCGTAATGCTATGGATATACACACGGAGATTAACTATCTATATATATATATAAAATTCAAATTATGTATCTATATATGAACTTGGCTTCTAATCGAATGAGCCGATCGTTACCAAATTTTACACACGCACTGGATATCTTCCAGGGATGGTCACAGGCTAAAAAATATTTTGATATATATAGGGGGCGTGGCACCTCCCATACAAATGGAATTTTTCATTGTCCGTATCTCTGGAAGTATTCGGGTTAGACCACTGAAATTCGGTAAGGGGTTATATGAGACCGACCCCTACCACCTCCAAAAAAACTGGGGATAACGAAAAAGGGGGCTTGGCACCTCCCATACAAATGGAATTTTTCGTTGTCTGTATCTTCCTTACGAATGAAATACTTCATATTCCATATCTCTGGAAGTATTTCTGTTAGACCACGGAAATTTGGTGAGAGGCTGTATGATATCGAACCCTACCAACTTCATAAAAGCAGGGGTTAACGAAAAAGGAATGGAAATGGAATTTTTCGTTGTCCGTATCGCTGGAATTATTTATGCTAGACCACTGAAATTTGGTGAGAGGCTGTATGAGATCGATTCCTACCACCTTCGTAAAAGCAGGGGATAACGAAAAAGGGGGCGTGGCACCTTCTATACGAATGAAATACTTCACAGTCCATATCTCTGGAATTATGTATGTTAGACCACTGAAATTTGGTGAGAGGCTGTATGAGATCGATCCCTACCACCTTCATAAAAGCAGGGGATAACGAAAAAGGGGGCGTGGCACCTCCCATACGAATGAAATATTTCATAGTCCATATATCTGGAAGTATTAAGGTTAGACCACTGAAATTTTGTGAGGAGTTATATAAGATCAATCCCTACCACCACCTACGGGGGCGTGGTTCCTCATATACGAAGAAGATAGCGATAGGAATTAAAATATAGGGATCGGGTTAGAGAAACATGCAGGGAAATAAATTTGTGGCAGGACAACGTCTGCCGGGTCAGCTGGGCTCCAATAAATCTTCTTTAATCAGATCTAAATTTTACCCTGACACACAAAATTGAATATTAACAATCGGCGCCATCTAGTGCTTTGGTTGTATTACTTGCGGTTTAAAACTAGATGTCGCTGAGGATTGTTTATTTTTTGGTAACTCTAGTGTCCAGTAGCGGTAAAATCGTAATTTTGGTAGTTGGTAGTGAGAAGCATAATATCCGTAGATCAACCATTAAGTTGCCAGTATACCTTTTCCCAACTTTAGTTTTGTTCGTAAAAAGTATCAGATCCATCTTGTTAGGGTTCATACTTAGCCCGCATTCGCTTGCCGAAATGAGCAGATTGCGAAGCGCTCCCTCTATTAATCCACCAGTGTAGAGGGGAAAATACCCAATACCGCAATGTCAATTTCTTCCGTGTACGCTATTTTTGATGAGCTTGGGTAGAATCTCGTTGAGTACTACACCCATAGCAGGGGGGAGAGAATACCGGGTTTTTGACATGAATTGGATATGTCTGCTTGAATGAATTTATTTTTTAGCATTTCCTGCATACAACTGCAGATTTTGCTGTTAATACCTACTCTGATAGGAGCTCTAGCGATCGCGCTGTCTTCTATGTTAATGAATACTCCTTCTATGTGTAAAAGGCTGTGAGGATATATGTATTCTGTGAATCTTTACATGGCTCTTACGAGTTCATGTAGGGCGATTTCAAATGACCGGATCTTCATGTACGCATGTTGCGCCAGGGAAACTTTTGGTCCAGTTAATACCGACCTTCCAGGCCCTTCAGCATGAAGGCTTGTTTGGTGGTTTGGTTCTGCCCGATAGTAAGAAGATTACTTTAAACCTCCTCCAGCATGTGAGATGGAGTAGAATTCCGTACACTTTTTTCAGCCAGTTGAATATTGGCTCACGAAGCTTTTGAACAATTACCGGAGCGACACCGCCAGTAGGTTGATTTGTAGGGAAGGAACTGTTTATGGCGAATCTGATTTTTTCCATGTCGATAAGAGATTCCACTACTCCGTCGGTGAGTAGCGGGGGGCTATTCAAGACTGTCTGAGCTGGACAGTTATCGCAACTAGGGAGGTGTCTATTTAGAAGGGCGATTAGCTAGTCCCCCTTATATTCCGTCCAAACACCGTTGTCTCATCTGTCGAAGTGGTCGTTGTAGTGTTCTTTCGACATAATTCTGCTGATCCTCGCGGGTTCCCGGCTTTATTCGATGGATGAGCGAAAGGCCTGACTGCGTTTCTGTAACTCAATTCGATCGATCGTCTCCACTGAAATAGTCGATTTGACGTCATATTGACGTCACACTAATTTTTTTTTTGTTTCTGTAAAAAAAAATTTATTTTGTCGATTTATTTTCTCACTTGCTTTTGAGGTAGTGACAAATTTTTTTTTTTCAATTTTTAATCGAGTCGAGTGACGACATTAAAATCGAGAATTTTGTCGATTGTTTACAGAAACGGGGTAGAGGGTTCAAAATGCTTAAGCAATATAAGCAAAAGCATTGAAAATTTTCTGATACTGTGCTTTGGAATTTGTAATGCTTGAAAAGCAGCATGTTTGCTTTTGCTATCGAAAGCCTTTCGATTACTTTTGCTTGTGCTTTTAAATTTTCAAAAAGCAAGCAAGAGCAAACGATCATTTGCTTATCAGCATTTTTCGTGCTGCTGCTGAGCTTCGGTTTTTTTTTTTCAAGCAAAAGCAAAAAAAAATGCTGTGCTTTAAAAAATTTTAAGCATTTTCGAACCCTGTTTTATATCCTCGTTATATGGTTGCCATATCTTGGTTCTGAAACAGTAGTTGAAAATTTGACGAACTTTCGATCTAATAGTACATTTACACTGCACCAAATTTGGCGAATTCAAATGAGCCAGTTCGACACCGCTAACACTGGCAAATTTGCATTTGGCTTCACTTTCCCTGCAAGAATCTTCTACCAGGACAAAAAGCCACCGAAAGATAATGCTTCACCGTGATGATTTAAACACGTGTAGAGTAATAATAAAAGAATTCGCCCATTTTCTTAAAAAAAAGTAGTTGAAATTGTTATTTACAGCTGTGCATAGTGCAAAGTAATTACACGTCAATTGCTCATTAAGGTTCTTGTTGGGCAAACCTTAATGTGGAGCACCCGTAGGGTTGCTCCTTTTAGGAACTGTGGATTGTATTGTTCGGCAAATGAGTTCAAATGTGATGGAATTCCAAATTTTGAAAATGAGATTTGTATGGAAAAAAGCGCCAAATTTGCCAAATTTGGTGCGGTGTAAATGTACTATAAGCTAGGAGCTTCGGTGTAGGATAAAAGGGAATTTCCCTCAAAATTGGCGATTTGATATGAAACTAGCCATGTGAAACAGGGAATTGTTTAAAAAATAATCGACATTTTACATTTTGCAGGAGCTTGTAAGACAAATGAATCTCATGAAATACTTTTGGCAACGACAAGCACTCGCTACGACTCAAAATCTATTAATGGAAAGAGAGAAACGTGAGTTATTGGAAGAAAATCAAAAGTACAAAGACTTCATAAAACTAATGAGTAAACGGGAAAATATTGAGGATATGTTGAAAACTTTAACAGTTACACTCTTATTACCAGAAGAGAAGCAAAACTGTGACTAAATTCTTTGTAAGATGATTTGGAAATTAATTGAAAAAACTCAAATTATTATTTTTTGCACTAAATAATTTACTTAACTATTTTTCAAAAACTTTTTAAATACAGATGTTAATTTTGAGGTATTTTGTGATTAAAAAAAAAATCATTCTCTTACTTTTTATGCATTTTCTAGTTTCACATTCATGGCTTAGGATCATAGTTCAATACATCGAATGTTAAAATTTTGTAGAATGATACTGACCAGTCTTTGTCTTCAACTTGTTGCTTTGGGTTACCATTGGGCAATGTGTAGTCACGTCGGAAACGCATAAAAATTTCTGCAAAAACAATGCGATGAGGCACCGATATAATCTCTATGGGGGCATGCATATCGGCATCAAGTTTACGCAGCACCTCATTAATTTCCACTAATTCCTCGGGTGATTCAAAGTCTTTAGTATTTCTTAGACCAACAAACAGCATATCAATGAAACAATAACGGCGTCCTAGAATATAGTTAATGTTAAGTTCTGTTTGATTGGATTTTCTAAAGGGATATGCTGAGCTTAGATTAATTGTTACCGAAATTGTTTCGTGTTGCCACTTTCATTGGTATTGCCTTGCGTATATGTTGGGTGTCGAATTTTATCAATTTAAGACGCGTATCAGTTCGTGAGAGTAGCATATCACGTGTGATTTGTTGAAACCCCACAGGTGTTGTGAATTTACTAATTTTCTCAGTACTTTGGTTGCGTATAATATCCGTAAGGACGATGGCGGCCTATAAAATACAGATAAAAATGGGTAGTGATTACTGGGAATTATTTTATCTCATCAAAATGCATCTCATATACCACAATGGCTTGTCGTTTTGCACTAAAAAGGAGATAAAGTCTAAAAAATTTTAACTAGAAAAAATAGACCTCTAGAAATTAATATTACGACATGAAACTTTTACAGTATTTTTACCATTCTGAAAAACCAAATTAGATAATACGATAAAAAAAAAATGTTTATATTTTTTTGCCCAGTCTAATTATACACCAATTAAAAAAAATCATTTTTAAATGGCTGTAATTATTTTAGCATTTTGGAAGCTCCAAAGCTTCAACTTTAAGAATATGTAGAAATATTTTGAAAAAAGTTTAAAAAATTAAAAGAAAATTCACTTTGAAAAAAATTCAATTTTTCTTCATACAAAATGTATGGGAAAGGGCGAACAAAATAGCCACCCTTAAGGGTTAAATTAGAGCGCTAATTTTTTGTAAGGCTTATTTTCTCAGCAATACCTAATATTTTAGGGGGTAAGACCCAGTCGAAAATTTTTTGAATCACCCTAGTATAAATATATTTAGTAAAACTGGGTATCTCCCAGATTTTTAAAAGAATTTAGTTGATTTCCATGAGGCCACCAGTGTAGTGAGGTGAATTAAGTAGGTGTGGGACATGTGGAATGTAGTGCCTTTAGTGTTGCCGGCATTCTGATCATAAAAGCACCAGCGTTATAAAAAAATTGCCTTTTCTTTAAGCCCACATTGAAAGAGATACAAATCGGATTTGAAAGTTTTTGAGGGAAAAGTGGGCGGTGCCACAGCCATTTTATAACATTTGAAAAAAAGTGTAGCGTAATTCGGTTGTTGAAGGTACTAAATTAGAATATTTCCACCTATCTACATCAGTCAATGAAATACTAAATATTTAGCCTTTCTACCTCCATTTCAGTAAACTTCTAGGAAAAAGGACTTTCTTACTTTCAATAGGTGCAATATATTCAACAATAGCTGCGGCCGCCATGGTGTAGCGGTTAAGTGTTCGGCCTTCTACACTAAGCCGTGGCGGTTCGATGCCCGGCAAAAGTAACATCAAAAATTATTTAGAAAAAGAATTTTTCGGAGAGTCGGCAAAAAACTGTAGGTCCCGCCAACTTGTAGGAAAAACTCAAAAGCAACACACCACAAGTTGGAAAGAGAAGCTCGGCAAAAATCTCGTTAGAGGTTATGATAACCTGTTGGTATATCGCCGCCATTAGTTTTTTTTTTTTTTAACTGCGTACCAAGGTCCCTTATTCTAGCGTACGGGAAAATGAGTTCCTAATATGTCGGCAGTGCGATACCTATTTTTAATAACAACCTAGCTGGCCCGAAAAGTAATAAACATGCAAAATTTCATCAAAATGTCTTAGTTTTTACTTAAGTTATCGTGTACAGCTACAAACGAAAGTGGCTCAAAGGTTTCTACTCATTCCGAGCACTAAGTAGCAGAATTGCATCACTTTACTAACTGACCCGGCAGAAGTTGTCCTGCCAAAAATTTATTTGCCTACATGCAATCCCTATCCCTATATAAATTATGCCTAGCATTGTTTAAATTTAAATAAATATAGTATAAAAAAACTAAAATTCACGCTTTTAGAGAGTATTGAACTAAAATGTTGAAAATAATTTTAAAAACCCTACACAGTAGTATTGTGGAAAAAGCGTGGTCCGCTTTGTTCCATAATCTTCGTTTTTTATCGAAATTATTTTTACCTTTTTAGCGCAATATTCTTTAAAAGCGCGTGTATTCGCTTTTTAAACTATGTATATTTATTTTACCACGCTTTTATTAGGTTCACTTGTATGTTTGCTTGTTTGTTTGTTTGTTTGTTTGTTTGCTTGCTTGTATGAATGTGACTCTCGTTCGGTCTAAGCCCCAGAGGCCCAAAAACCGTAAAATGTCCCTAAAATATGGGTATCAAACGAAAGGTGAAGGCCCCAGGTTTCACTTAGGCATCGACATATTTCGATTAATTTATCGATAACTGAGTTATCGGTCAAAATGTAGCTGCCCGAAAACCTTAAAATTTCCCTACAATATGGGTATCAAACGAAAGGTGAAGGCCCCAGGTCGCATTTGGACTTCGATATATTTCGATAAATATATCGATAACTGAGTTATCGGTCAAAATATGATTGCCCAAAAACCTAAAAAATTCCCTACATATGGGTATCAAACGAAAGGTGAAGGCCTCAGGTTTCACTTGGACATCGACATATTTCGATAAATTGATCGATAACTGAGTTATCGGTCAAAATGTAGTTGCCCGAAAACCTTAAAATTTCCCTACAATATGGGTATCAAACGAAAGGTGAACCCCAAGTCTCATTTGGACTTCAATATATTTCGATAAATTGATCGATAACTGAGTTATCGGTCAAAATGTGGTTGCCCAAAAACCTAAAAAATTCCCTACAATATGGGTATCAAAGGAAAGGTGAAGGCCCCAGGTTTCATTTGGACTTCGATAAATTAATCGATAACTGAGTTATCGGTCAAAATGTGGTTGCCCGAAAACCTTAAAATTTCCCTACAATATGGGTATCAAACGAAAGGTGAAGGCCCCAGGTCTCATTTGGACTTCGATATATTTCGATAAATTTATCGGTAACTGAGTTATCGGTCAAAATGTGGTTGCCCGAAAACCTTAAAATGTTCCTACAATATGGGTATCAAACGAAAGGGAAAGGCCCCAGGTTTCATTTGGACTTCGATATATTTCGATAAATTTATCGATAACTGAGTTATTGTCAAAATGTGAGGCCAAATACCTTAAAATTCAACGAAAGTGGAAGTCCAGAAGTTTCGTTTGGACTGCTGTATTTTTCGATATATTTATCGATAATTTCATAGGACATTTTACTAAAAAGTAAAAAATAAATATAGTTTAAAAAAACGAAAACTCACGCTTTTAGAGAGTATTGAACTAAAAAGTTGAAAATAATTTTAGAAACCCTACACAGTAGATTTGTGGAAAAATCGTGGTCCGCTTTGTGCCATAATTTTCGTATATCGAGCGCTCGACGCTTTTCCCACATAATGCTAGTTTCTTTACTACGCTTTCATTAGCTTTACTTGTACATGCATTCATATGTATGTTTGCTTTTTTGTATGTAACTCTACTTCAGTCTACCCGATAGTGGCATATGACTGTCACAAAAACGTTGAAATGTGCCTTCAATATGGGTGTCAAACGATAGGAGGTTGCATTTGGACTTCGATATATTTATCGATAACTAAGTTATCGGTCATAATGCCTACAATCTGGGTATCAAACAAAAGGGAAGTTCTACAGGTTTCTATTGGACTTTGGAATATTTCGATATATTTGTTGATAACTGAGTTATCGGTCAAAATGAGGTTGTCCAATAATATTCAAAATTGACTAACCCACATAACACATTTAACTAAACATAACACATTTAACTAAAAAGTAAAAAATAAATATAGTTTAAAAAGCGAAAACACGCGCTTTTAAAGAATATTGCACTAAAAAGGTAAAAATAATTTAAATAAAAAACGAAGATTATGGAACAAAGCGTACCACGCTTTTTCCACAGTAGTATTGTGTAGGGTTTTTAAAATTATTTTCAACTTTTTAGTTCAATACTCTCTAAAAACGTGAGTTTTAGTTTTTTTAAACTCCACTTTCGTGTTGATACCCATATTGTAGGCAATTTTAAATATTATTGGACAACCTCATTTTGACCAATAACTCAGTTATCGATAAATATATCGAAATATTCCAAAGTCCACTAGAAACCTGTAGAACTTCCCTTTTGTTTGATATCCATATTGTAGGTCCAAATGCAACCTCCTATCGTTTGACACCCATATTGAAGACACTTCAAGGTTTTTGTGACAGTTATATGCCACTATCGGGTAGACTGAAGGAGAGTTACATACAAACAAGCAAACATACATATGAATGTAAGTACAAGTAAAGCTAATGAAAGCTTAGTAAAGAAACTAGCATTATGTGGGAAAAACGTCGAGCGCTCGAGATACGAAAACTATTGCACAAAGCGGACCATGCTTTTCCCACAATACTACTGTGTTGGGTTTTTAAAATTATTTTCAACAGTTTAGTTCAATACTCTGTAAAAGCGTGAGTTTTAGTTTTTTTAAACTATATTTTTTTTTTTTTCCTTTTTAGTCAAATGTCCTATGAAATTATCGATAAATATAACGAAAAAAAACACAGGAGTCCAAACGAAACCTCTGGACTTCCACTTTCGTTTGATACACTGAACCAAAAAAGGTCATGTATCCAATGAAAAAGTACATAGATTTTAAGAATTGTTCGTTAAAACCTCTCTAAAGAACTTTTTCGTAGAAATTTAAGAACATTTCCTAGAATATAAGTACTTTTTCGTAAAATATGTAAACAAATCCACAGAAAGCATGTATTCATTCATAAATTGTAAGAAAATTTTCTTGGATTCTAGGAATTTTTTCTTATATTTTAAGAAAAACCAGCGTGAACTTCTATGAAACTTTGTTCGTAAAAAATATGTACGTTTTTGGTTCAGTGTACCCATATTGTTAGGAAATTTTAAGGTATTTGGCCTCACATTTTGACAATAACTCAGTTATCGATAAATTTATCGATAACTTATATTTTGACCGATAACTTAGTTATCGATAAATTTATCGAAATATATCGAAGTCCAAATGATAGCTGGGGTCTTCCCCTTTCGTTTGATACCCATATTGTAGCGATAAATCAGTTATCGATAAATTTATCGAAATATATCGATGTCCAAATGAGACCTGGGGCCTTCGCCTTTCGTTTGATACCCATATTGTAGGGAAATTTTAAGGTTTTCGGGCAACCACATTTTGAGCGATAACTCAGTTATCGATAAATTTATCGAAATATATCGATGTCCAAATGAGACCTGGGGCCTTCGCCTTTCGTTTGATACCCATATTGTAGGGAAATTTTAAGGTTTTCGGGCAACCACATTTTGAACGATAACTCAGTTATCGATAAATTTATCGAAATATGTCGATGTCCAAGTGAAACCTGGGGCCTTCACCTTTCGTTTGATACCCATATTGTTAGGAAATTTTAAGGTATTTGGCCTCACATTTTGACAATAACTCAGTTATAGATAAATTTATCGAAATATGTCGATGTCCAAATGTGACCTGCGGCCTTCGCCTTTCGTTTGATACCCATATTGTAGGGAAATTTTAAGGTTTTCGGGCAACCACATTTTGACCGATAACTCAGTTATCGATAAATTTATCGAAATATGTCGATGTCCAAGTGAAACCTGGGGCCTTCACCTTTCGTTTGATACCCATATTGTTAGGAAATCAGTTATAGATAAATTTATCGTTTGATACCCATATTGTAGGGAATTTGTTAGGTTTTTGGGCAATCATATTTTGGCCGATAACTCAGTTATCGATAAATTTATCGAAATATATCGGAATCCAAGTGAAACCCGGGGCCTTCAGCTTTCGTTTGATACCCATATTGTAGGGAATTTTTTAGGTTTTTGGGCAATCATATTTTGACCGATAACTTAGTTATCGATAAATTTATCGAAATATATCGAAGTCCAAATGATAGCTGGGGTCTTCCCCTTTCGTTTGATACCCATATCGTAGGGAAATTTTAAGGTTTTCGGGCAACCACATTTTGACCCATAACTCAGTTATGGATAAATTTATCGAAATATGTCGATGTCCAAATGTGACCTGCGGCCTTCACCTTTCGTTTTATACCCATATTGTAGGGAAATTTTAAGGTTTTCGGGCAACCACATTTTGACCGAAAACTCAGTTATCGATAAATTTATCGAAATATGTCGATGTCCAAGTGAAACCTGGGGCCTTCACCTTTCGTTTGATGCCCATATTGTTAGGAAATTTTAAGGTATTTGGCCTCAAATTTTGACAATAACTCAGTTATAGATAAATTTATCGAAATATGTCGATGTCAAAATGAAACCTGGCGCCTTCACCTTTCGTTTGATACCCATATTGTGGAGAATTTTTTAAGTTTTTGGGCAATAATATTTTGACCGATAACTCAGTTATCGAAAAATTTATCGAAATATATTGAATTCCAAATGAAACCTGGGGCCTGCCCCTTGCGTTTGATACCCATATTTTAGGGAATTTTTTAGGTTTTTGGGCAATCATATTTTGACCGATAACTCAGTTATCGATAAATTTATCGAAATATTTCGAAGTCCAAGTGAAACCCGGGGCCTTCACCTTTCGTTTGATACCCATATTGTAGGGAATTTTTTAGGTTTTTGGGCAATCATATTTTGACCGATAACTCAGTTATCGATAAATTTATCGAAATATGTCGATGTCCAAGTGAAACCTGGGGCCGTCACCTTTCGTTTGATACCCATATTGTAGGGAAATTTTAAGGTTTTCGGGCAACCACATTTTGACCGATAACTCAGTTATCGATAAATTTATCGAAATATGTCGATGTCGAAGTGAAACCTGGGCCTTCACCTTTCACACCTATATTGTAGGGAATTTTTTAGGTTTTTGGGCAATCATATTTTGACCGATAACTCAGGTATCGATAAATTTATCGAAATATATCGAAGTCCAAATGAGACCTGGGGCCTTCACCTTTCGTTTGATACCCATATTGTAGGGAAATTTTAAGGTTTTTGGGCAATCATATTTTGACCGATAACTCAGTTATCGATCAATTTATCGAAATATATGGCAGTCCAAATGAAACCTGGGGCCTTTCCCTTTCGTTTGATACCCATATTTTAGGGACATTTTACGGTTTTTGGGCCAATGGGGCTTAGACCGTAGGAGAGTCACATACATACAAGCAAGAAAACAAAAAAACAAACAAGCAAACATACAAGTGAACCTAATAAAAACGTGGTAAAAAGGTTGTTGGCATCCTAATGAATTGAAAAATCGGGCCAGTGGATCGGCTGTTTAGCCTTTACAATATTTCGAGTTAGAATTTTATATATATAGTATTGATCTCCCGTGACACCACAAAACCAATTGAGTCATGTGGACAAAACTGGAATAACCTGTGTACTAGTACTTACGGGTATACAATTTTTTGAATAAAACTAAAAGCTATCATAAATTGATCAAGTCCATGTTGTGTATTTTTCATAAAATTTTCGAAGAAACTAAATCTTCCAAAATCATTATAGTTTGCACAAAAGTCACTTAGTTGGCATCACTATAAGTATTTTAAGCAGCCGAAACCTACCACGATGGATTGTGTCTTGGATAAATGTGGTAGTTGGAGCAGTGCTGCTAACTCATGACGCATTTCCCTGTCTCATTTTAAACATAAATTCGTGGAAACACTAGTCCATATAAAAAGGGCTAAATAATTTTGACCTGCCAAACTATCTAATTACCTGTTTCGATCCACGTATGAAATCTTGCTCTTTAAAACTCCTATCCCAAAACAATCGCAACTTCCACAAATTTACTTTTGTTACCAAATATTTCCATGGATTATGTATATAAACTAATTTTGGTATAGTTTTTCGTTGTTCATTGTCACGACGCATATTATTTTGCCAATTGTTGGAATATGATCTTTTGCTGTTGCACCTAGAAGGCGATCTGACACGAGCCAAACGCACATGTTTGCATGGATGTCTGTGCGCTGGAGAGTAAAAGTAAAGCGAACGCCTTGTTGCAGACTGCGCACCAGTAAGTAATTTATAATGTTTAAGTCCAGCACGAAAGTCCAAGAAAATGCGTTCAAAAATCACTAACAATTTTGTTGACATTTTTTTTATGAATTTTTGTTTATTTGACTGATTCAGGAGTGGAATCGAACACTATTTGACAAAGAAATTTGAGTAGAAAATAATGAGTGAAGTGAAAAAAGTTGAGGGTTTCAACGCTGCGAATATTTAAAAGAACAAAATTTATAACGAAAGACTTAGGACGCAAACTTCACCAAATAAACTAGCTTAGTATTTTAGTAGTTGGCAGAATACACAGCACAGGCTTCGTTAAAAAGTTTGTAGCACTTGTAAAGTGCCTATTGGCGTTCGTTCGACAACTTAACAAATGAAGACATGCATGGATGAAGGGGGTATGTCGCATTTTGAGTGAAACGAGAAAATCGGCTTTAAAGTTTTGCTTAAACATTTGAGGTTTTTTCGAATCTTTATGGAAAACTGACAAAGAAATTATGCAAAGCCATAAAAGACGTTGCATAATATGCAATAAAAAGCACAAATTTATATTTAGTGTTTTATATGAAAAAATCGGAACATACCCCCTTCTTCCACAATTCATATTGCAAACTTGTGTACATACCCTCTTCATCCATGAATTATCTTCTACAATTTTCACGATAGGCAGATTCTGATAAGACAGAAATATAGATCTGCATAAACACTATTCACCAATGCCAAAAACAGAAATTGAGTGAGAATGCGACATACCCCCTTCATCCATGCATGTCTTCAAATGTGACTGCATTATTTTGAGTGCGATGAAATGTGAGAATACAGAAAGGGATTCAAGCATACAAATTCCGGCACTTATATCATATACATATGTATGCATACCTGTATGTAGTAAAAGTTGAAAAGAGTAAGTAAGTAACTTCAACCAGTTTTTGCAAGCAACGAAAAGGGATCTTCTTACCTTTATTCTATTATTTATTATCTCACAGTGGATTCCTGCGAGTGTATTTCGTATTGGAATCTTTAGTACCTTCCTTCTTTGTTGATGTTTTATCATAAAAATAGATACGAAAACACTAAGTTCCCTTATAAAAGCTAGACCAGAGCGTTCAAATTGCTAATTCGCCTTGTTGATTGGATATATGCTGTCTTTTGTCCCATCTTCTTTTTTACTATCAACTCTGCAAGTGAGTGTCATTTTAATTTATTTTTTAGTTTATGGGCATAGGTTTGTGCAAGGTTTCGTTAGACTACGAACAAAGGGTTTCCTTAATTTTGCAGGCGTGACTTTGGATATCCAGAATATATGTATGCACATATGAATGGGGTAGCCACTATACTCTTGCAGGAGGCCATAAAAAAAGATTGGGAATGTCCCGAAAAATTACACTTTGACTCTATTTGACTGTGGTAAGAAGTATCTTAAAACATGCCTGATTTTTTAACAATTTCTTGTTTGTATGTATGTATGTGGGTACATGCGTTTAACATGATGTTTATAATAAAGCTAAACTGCAACCATTTAATAGATATTTGCTGCACTCGATTGACTATTGATGGCTCTCAAAAAAAATATGTTTTTGTTATTTTAGTACATAGCAATCAACATTTAGTAAAAGCATAAAAATGCGCCTGCGCAAAACTTTGCCCCTTAAATAGTGCAGCAATAAAGCAGTAACAAATATTTACATGCAACAAAAAGCCGCAAGCTGGGCAACAAAGACTAGCATAAAAAAGAAAATAAAGGAACAAAATGTATGGTAAATTCAAATTAGCTGAAATATTAAAAGAAATCTTGACTTGAGGCGCCTCTGTTGAGTTTTTGGAATTTATACCACGAAAGATTGGCATAGTTAGGGATTGACTGTTGTTTACATATTTTTCTTTGTTTTCTTGCTTTTATTACCTTTATTATTGTTACTACATATCTACTGATTCAAAATAAAGATCCCGACATGGTTCGGTTTGGCAATAAATTTGCTAAAAAAAACAGAAAAAAATAAAATAAAGTAAAACGAGATAAATTAAAATAAAATAAGATAAAAAAAAAATTAAAATAATATAAAAGAAAATAAAATAAATTAAAATAAAAACATAAAATAAAACAAAAGAAAAGGAAATAAAAGATTCATTGCTGTTGGGGGGGAGCCCGAGTGTGAGAAAAAGAGTTGCAGAAATAATAAACATGAGCCAGCCCAGTTAATTTTATTGAGCGTCGGTACAAACATTGTTTACAAAAACAAAATCTGTGATTAGGTATTCAGAGGGCCAATGCTTGGCCAGACTTGATGTTTTGAAAAAAAAAAAACACACAAATAAGCTAGATCATACACAAGACCCTTCGTGGCTAGACTGAGACAAATTGGGCGTTTAAACCAAGTTCAAACTAGCACTGGAGTTTAAACCTGCACTGAAAAACCTGGCCTTAGTAAAATAAAATAAAATGAAAAATTAATAAAATTAAAAAAAAGTAAAATAAAAAATAGAAAAGTGATTGCACTGAGATAAATGCATTGAATGTTGTGACAATATCACTATTGATAGCGCCGAGTTTGATGCAATATTCATCCAGAATGAGCGAGTTATCAAATATTATTTGCTCCCAATAAAAAGTAAAATGACAAGTCAACCATTTCGATATGATGTACTATTTTTTATATTTATGGATAGAATACTAATATGTTTGAACGGCATGTCAATATCTATGGTCGTGATATGAATTTCTATTGTCTGTATATCCATATCCATATTTACTACATAGTAATAAGGGTAGAGACAGCGTATTAATATATATGGACGAAATGTAAATTTTTCTGGGACACATAATCATAACAGTTCAACAATTTTTACTATGGATTTTCTAACAATATTCCAACTTGTTGGAGCGATTTTTTTAAATTCAAAATTTTTTGAATTTCTTATGATTGAACATTTTTCTAAAAATTGTATAATATGCCGTAGCCGAATGGTAGAATACTGGGCTAACGTGCCAGAGGAGCATGGTTCGAGTCTCACTGAAACCAGATGTCAAATTATATAAAATTTTGTTTTTTTAAACTATTTAGAATTTATCAATAGTTTATATGGATACCATTTCAATAGTGATTTATCAAAAAAGCATTGATGAAACATCCATATTCATTGATAGGACAGAAATATCAATTTTTATTTAATGTGATATCAATAGTTATGGATGTTCGATCCATAGATTTCCCTCCGTGTGAAAGTAAAAAAAAAAAAAATTTGTTGGAAATAAAAGGAAAGGAATGTAAAAAAAATAGGTTTTAAGACCGGGGCAAGCTCCTGTAAGGACAATAATGGCGACCTGGTAACCGACGTACAAAGTGTACTTAAATTATGGAGGGAGCACTTCTCCTCACTGCTAAATTGCGAGGGAGACGTCGAACCCGATACCCCAATCCCTGACGATGGAAAAGTCGTCCCACCACCTGACTATGATGAAGTGAGGATAGCTATATCCCGGCTCAAAAACAACAAAGCGCCTGGAAAAGACGGACTACCCGCCGAGCTGTTCAAACACGGAGGCGAAGAGCTGGTAAAAAGCATGCATCAGCTCTTATGCAGATTATGGTCAGACGAATGCATGCCTCCGGATTGGAATTTAAGTGTGCTTTGCCCAATCCACAAGAAAGGCGATCCCGCTAACCGCACCAACTACCGCGGAATTAGTCTTCTTAATATTGCATATAAGGTTATTTCTAGCGTGTTCTGTGAAAGGCTGAAGCCCATCGTAGACAAACTGATTGGACCTTATCAGTGTGGCTTTAGACCTGGTAAGTCTACCATCGACCAGATTTTCACGATACGCCAAATCCTGGAGAAGACCCATAATAAAAGAATCGACACACACCATCTCTTTGTCGATTTCAAAGCCGCTTTTGACATCGCAAAAAGGAGTTGCCTGTATGCCGCCATGTCTGAATTTGACTTCCCTGCAAAGCTTATACGGCTTTGCCAAATGACGTTGAGCAATACCAACAGCTCCGTCAGAATCGGGAAGGACCTCTCTGAGCCATTTGAAACCAAACGAGGCTTCAGACAGGGCGACTCCCTTTCGTGCGATTTCTTCAATCTGATGCTGGAGAAGATAATTCGAGCAGCAGAGCTAAACCGCAATGGTACAATCTTTTACAAGAGCGTGCAATTGCTGGCGTATGCCGATGATATTGATATCATTGGCCTTAACAACCGCGCCGTAAGCGCTGCCTTCTCTGGACTGGATAAGGAAGCGAAAAAAGTGGGTCTTGCCGTGAACGAGGACAAGACGAAGTATTTGCTGTCATCAAAGAAAGAATCGGCGCACCTGCGCCTTGGCAGCCATGTCACTGTTGATAGTTACAAATTTGAAACTGTGAGGGACTTCGTCTATTTGGGAACCAGTATCAACACCGAAAATAATATCAGTCTAGAAATCCAGCGGAGAATCACCCTTGCCAACAAGTGCTACTTTGGACTGAGTAGGCAATTGAGAAGTAAAGTCCTCTCTCGAAGAACAAAGATCACGCTCTATAAGTCTCTCATCATACCTGTCCTGATGTATGGCTCAGATTCATGGACAATGTGAAGAGAAGATGAGATGGCCCTTGGAGTATTTGAGAGAAAAGTTCTCCGGAAGATTTATGGTCCTTCCCGTGATGCCAACGGCGAGTATCGAAGGAAATTTAACGATGAGCTGTACGATCTCTACGCAGATCTGACCATAGACCAGCGAATTAAAGCCCAAAGACTCCGCTGGCTGGGCCATGTTATGCGAATGGACAAAGAAGCTCCAGCACAGAAGGTTTTCCTATCGTCGCCTGAATTCGGCAGCAGAGGAAGGGGGAGGCCTCGACTGAGATGGAAACAACAGGTGGAGGATGACTTGAACTCCCTTGGGGTTTCCAATTGGCGTCAGTTATCGCTAAAAAGGAATGACTGGCGTGCTTTGATATGCAACGGCCAAAATCGCTTAGGCGGTTAAGCGCCAATAAATGATGATGATGATGATGAAAAAAAATAGAACAAAATGAAATAAATAAAAGTATAAAATAAAGAATGGGAAAGGAAAGGAATGGATTAAAGGAAAAAAAATTTAAAATTTTATGTTGAATAAATCTATGAGTTTTACGCCAGTAAGTTTGTGATACAAAAATTTTTACATATCGCCGGTTCCAAAGTAAACAGATGTATTTACTTTTTAAAATTTTTGGGAAAACAGCATTTCAAACTTTTATTTTTTCATAGAACTCCATTGTAAAAATTAAATTTTGAATGCCGTTTCAAAAACAATTTAAATTTTGAAATACTTCTGTTTACTTTGGAACCGGGGATATATTACACTTCAAAATGGTATCCATATTGTTAACAGATGTTTTCTACATTTCTATTTACCTTCTTATTCATAGAAAATAAAAAAAGATTGGTCAAACCTATTTTGCCGATGCTATGTAAAATTCATCAAAATTTATAATTTTTATTTTTTTTTTCCTTTATTGATAACAAGATTTACAATTCTACAGATTTTCTAAAACAAAACCTTTTTTTTTTGTAATTAATAGTTTTTGTTCATCATGAAATAAGAAAGGTGACAGCAAATGAACAGCTGTTTAATTTTTTTTTCTGCACACATATTATTTACCGAAAAAGACCATAATTATATTCCAAAACAAGCTGTATTCAATATTTTTTGGCTGCAAACTTTTCAATGAATAAATTTGTAAACAAACCAACGCAGTTTGACAAATATTTGACAGCCCAAAGTACTTTTAACAGCAACAGCAAACATACGTGATTTTTCTTGCCTCAACCTGTTATATATAAACCTTGTTTTTGTTGAGCTTTTACAGTTTTTAATTTGAACATATTGTTTTCTGCCTATGAGAAAACTTTCAAAGAGTTTGATTGCCATACCATCAACCCTCAGCTCCCTTAGCTTATCTATCATAATGGAAAGATTCACTGAGTCAAAGGCTTTGCTGAGATAAATTGCCAACATAGGAACATACTTTTTTATCTAAACTTTCGTAGATAAACTCTGTACAATTGATACAAGCAGATAGCGTGCTAGATTTTTCCGTAAACCCAAACTGGGTTTCGCCGATGATTTCATGGGTTTCAATAAATTCGTTTAATCGTGTTAACAGTATATGTATTTTCAAATATCTTATCAATCGTACTCAATTTCGTTATCGGCCTAGGTATAGTTTGAGCAGATCACCTTATTTCCACTTTTGTAAATTGGAACTACTGACCCTATTTTCAACTCTTCTGTATACTGACCACTTTGAAAACATTCGTTAATGAACTTTAATAGCACCCCAGAGAATTTATCTTTATATTTTTGTACCAATCTCACAGAAACGCCATCCGGACCATTTGCCGACTTTGGGTTAAGCGTACTGATTGCATTTCTTACCTCTTCAATATTACACTCACTTAAAACAAAGCGATGTGTTATTTCATATACAGGTTCAGGGGAATACTCAAAATTATCTGGCGTTTCGTTTCGAGTATACATCTCTCTGATCAGACTGTTTAAATAAATAAAGAAAATTCATTGTCATCTAAGGATAGAGTGTATGAAAAATCAACTAAATCCGTTAGAGCATGATCAATGATGGTTGTGGAATCGCTTCCTTTTCGAGTATACATCTCTCTGTTCAAGATGTTTAAATAAAGAAACCCACTACTGAGTACCACATTGGTATAGTTGTTTAAATATACATTTGATGTAATAGGTTTAAGTTAAAATCTCCAACTATAATGGATCTCTTACATTTTCATACTTCATTCTCTAGTTTATCAACAAAACGGCTAATATCAGACGCGCAGAATCTATAAACGCAAGAGATGTGCATATTTGCTTTGATTAATTTCACTGTCAAAAGCGACTTCCTTCATATTCAATTGCGGATACGAGAGAAGATGGAACTGTCTTATGTACGAAAATTGCGCATCCTCCTGCTTTATTTGATAAACGATTTGCAAAGTATGCATTATACTCTTTCAAATTGAAATACATATTTTCATTTTCGTATATCCAAATTTCGCTTACCGCAACTACATGAACCCTTTATCGTATTCTCTTGTATCAGTGTATCAAGGTCATTCAACTTATTTCTAATGCTCCGAATATTCAGATATAGTATATTAAGATTTTTATAAGTATTGCTAAATATCAATTTGTTTAATTAATATTTCACATCAATCTCAAGGGCTGCATTTACAACATCCATGATTATAGAAATATATATGTGTATATACTTAGGTAGTTTTTAACTACATAAGTTCTTTCATCTATTTATTTAATTTGTATAACAGCAGTCTCGTCGTCTTTTCTTACGAAGACTTTCGCATCCTTTACCCACACGTAATTGTAATTTATTTTATTTGCTTCTGTTTTCACCTTCTTCATGAGATCGCTAAGCGCTTTCTCCATAAGCTGATAAAAGTTTACATGTTTTCCTTTCATATCAATGTTTGTTAGTATTTTACTTAAGTCTATCTGGATGCTTTAAAAGATATCCCCAACCAAATTTCTATTCAAACATATGAAGATGTCTTACGTGAGATAACTTGTGAGAAATTCGAACATAATTGTCAACTTATTTAGAATGTGTAATTCTTGTCCAGGTTTTGAAGGAAAAAGTATTGAAGTAAATCACATAAAAAGTTTGGAATATTTACAATGGACCAATACAGACCGTTCTTCTATTGAAACAAAGAATAAAGATACTCGTACGTTTATTGAAAAGCCAAAACAAGCTCTTCAAAGAACTGAAATTTTAATTATAGGAAGACGAATTTAGGGTCTCATTATGTATAGCGAACGATAGTTCAGACGAACGATTCGCCTGCTCACAAAATCGCATTTTCTTTCATATTTGTTTTTTATGTCAAAGAAAAGTCGAAAATATTTAAAAAAGCTATGAAGCGAACGAAAATGATTGATAATGCGATGGCTACGCGATATTGTGGGCAGACGAATCGTTCGTCTGAGCTATCGTTCGACATACATAATGAGACCCTTATAGTAGTTGGTGACTTCTCTGAAAATTTCACTTTTCTGGTACAGAACGCAATTCAGGATTATCACTGGAATAGCAACCAGGTTACAGTTCAACTCTTTGTTGTTTATCGCGCAGAAAATTATAAGAATAAGAGTTTCACATTTAAGAGCTTTGTACTCATCTCAGAGCGTAACATCCATGATACCACTGCTGTTTATTTATTTCAAAAGAAAATAATTAATTAGCTTGTATCAACGACAACGTTAAAAAAATTCTACTTTTTAGATGGCGCAGTTTTATCAATTTAATGTATCACTTTCAGGATTTTAATATAAAAGCGGAATGGCACTCTTTTGCCACTTCGCATGGTAAAAATGTTTGTGATGGAATCGGTGGTACTGATAAAAGATTTGTTCGACGTGAAAGTTTACGCCGTCCTGACCCCACACCAATTACTACCCCAATTGAAATTTTTAATACTGTCAAAAATGACTTTAAAACAATGCTATTTGGTTTCTGTTCCAAAGCTGATTACCAAAAAGAAAAAGATTTCCTAAAGGATCGTTTCCCTACAGCTGTTCGAATCAATGGCACACGACCTATCCACACCTTTATACCCTTTTCAAGCAACGTAATTAAATGTAAAGTTGTATCGACTTGTAATGAGAGCGAATGTAAAATTTTTCAAGTAATAAAAAAACTGACCAAATTAAAATATAAAACTAAATTTTCATAATATTTATGCCATTTCGAAGTGTTACATACTGTAAAAATTTTTGTATCACAAACTTACTGGCGTAAAAATCATAGAAACAAAAAAAAACATTTTTTTAAATTAGAAGGGTAGGTTAAGAACATATTCAAGTTTCTTTCAGATTTTTTTACACTGTAAAAAAAAAAAATTATTTTATTTTTTAATCATATTATTCAAAATTTTGAGAACATAAAATATTTTTTAGAAACTTCAATAATTTTAAAGACTTTATGGTAAACATTTTTTTCTAAAATTAATAGTTTAAAAGATATTTTAATTCAAAAAAGAGCTTTAAAAAATTTTCAACTGTCAATAAAATCCAACATATTCAAAATTAACAAGTAAGGAAGTCTAAGTTCGGGTGAAACCGAACATTACATACCCAGCTGTGCACATAAAATGCTGTTATTCTTTGTTTTGTTTAGTTAATGGTGTTAAAATTAATAAAAATTGCTTAACTCATAAGTGGGCGGTGCCACGCCCACTTTCCAAAATTTTGAAAAAATTATGTAAAGAATATGAAAGTTGATGTATGTACCAAATTATATTATTATAGCGAAATCAGTTAATTAGATATGGACTTTTCAATATTTCCACCTCCTTTCAATATAACTTTTATGAAAAAGTAGGCGTGGTCGCGAAGCGATTTCGTTTATTTTCTATAGCTGAATTTACCACAACAATAGTATGTCCTCTACGAAATTTCGTTATACTAGCATAAACTGTTCTGAAGTTATTAAGAGTCAAAATTTTAAAATTTCTTCAAATATACGTGGGCAGTACCACGCCCCCTTTTCAAAAATTTTTATAAAATCGGCCTTAGAACATCTAAATCAATACATATTGCAAATTTTATCATTGTAGCTGCTTCTAATATTGAATTAACTCATTTTATACGTTTTTCGAAATTTTCGATATCGAAAAAGGGGCGTGGTTATGGTCCGATTTTACCCATTTTCAATAGCAATCTATTCTGAACCCAAATAAGTACGCATGCCAAATTTGGTGAAGATATCTCATTATTTGCTCAAGTTATCGTGTTAACGGACAGACGGACGGACGGACGGACGGACGGACGGACGGACATGGCTCAATCAAATTTTTTTTCGATCCTGATCATATTGATATATGGAAGTCTATATCTATCTCGATTCCTTTATACCTGTACAACCAACCGTTATCCTAACAAAGTTATAATACCCTGTGTACAAGTACAGCTGGGTATAAAAAAAAATATTTTGACACACTATTCTAGACGTCAAATACTACATGTCTACCGAATTTGAAGAAAATCGGAGAGGTCGACTTATCTTTTTATATGGAATGCATCATAAACATTACGGATTAAAGCTTCTGGATAAGGGTGATTTTGACTTTGGCAAAAGTTCGGCGATACTTAAGACGATGGTCTGTCTACCCAGCAAGAGATTATTTTAGCCCAACTCATGTTCTACGATATTTATGGAAGTCCCCTTTAATCGATGGGTGAGTGCGAACTTAAGGAAAAGCTTAGAAAACTTCAAATTTTGACCTTTGATCCCGAATAACTTTTCTCTCTTCGATGGGCACTTTTGATGTTTTCTTTCTGGGAGCAAACCTAAACTATCTACAAATATTTGTTATTTGACCACTATTTTTCTGTCTATTTTGATCGGACTATAATTGGTATTTTCAATTTGTAAAATGAGTTAAAAAAGGCTTGGGGGAAAAAGCTGAAACTCAACATATCGTATCATTTTCATGCATATTTCAGAATTCGAAAAAAAGGGCGGACATGCACTTTTTTTTTAAAAACCATGCACTCCTCAATGTTAAGGAAGCCATGTCTTTTGAGCCAAATAAGGGAAATTTTCCTTGAGATAAGGAAACTCTTTTTTTCAGAGTGTTTAATTCCGACAGTATGTTAAACTGAATTGAAAAAACATTCTTTGGTCGAGTGAGATTCGAGCCATTCCTTAGCGTTAAGCAGGCTATCTGGTGATTCCAGATAAGATAGTCCCAAAATCCCGATTATGTCGGGATGCCGATGTATTATTTGTGACATCAAAGGCTTTCCTTTTACAATTCTCATAAATTTGGATAATTCGGCAAAAATTTAACCACCAACGCATTGTAAGACTATCTCAACACACATCAACATTAATCTCATCATGATGCCAAGTGCACATACTCTAGATTTATCAACAACACAGAAAAAAAAAAAATTTGCAGGAAACGACTACAATTGCTTTGCCAACCACCCTCTGAATCCGTAGGGCAAACCCACACGCAGATCCTTGTGTGTAATAGTGGTGTGGCGCTAGCAATGATATGTGCCTGAATTACCGGTAGCCTTGCCACCCCACAACAACACAAGAAGGCAAACAATGCCAATCAAATCATAAAGGTGCGAGTATAATAGCAGAGTAGTAAATAGTAAATGAACAATGGAAAAGATAAACGAAAAGCAGCTGATGAGTAACGGCAAACACCGGCTACGTGTTAAAAACAAAACACACACACACCCATTTCCACGTGAAAAGCTAATAAACATGCGTCGCACAGCAGTGATAACAACAATAACAACTATGATGAAAACAAAACCAAAAGCCGGTAACATATTGCAAAAATCAGCTGAACAACAATAAATAAAATGGAATATACAAACGAAAGAAAGAAGAAAAAAAAAACATTTTACAAATACACCAAACAATAAAAGGTGTGAGAAATGAGAATAGTCGTAACGGAGCGAGAGTTGAAAATTTGGCATGGAAATTCATTTTCCATATGTGTACATTTGCACGCTCACGAGAAAAGTTCCACATCCAATAGTTTCCACAGATAATGTAATGTTGGATGGGTTGCACCACCAGTTAACCCTGCTTAGCTGACACAATCTCAGCGTAGCTGTTTTCATCAAGCTCTTCTAATAGGCGTCCGAGGAAACTGGCAGATTCAAGAGGGTTGGATCAGAGCGAGGTTGGTGTTATATTTTAAGATTGAAGTTGAGCCAAAATGTTTCTCCTTTGGAATGGCGCTTTCTCCCTTAGCTGTTTTAAGTGGTTCACAATTTAAAACGGGATTCAAAGGCGGAACTCTGTCAAAGGTATCAACCGGGTTAGAGCCCTCTAATAGTTACGCAGATCAAAAGGGATACTCTTTTATGACCCAGGCGGCCCATCTGCATCTAAAATATGTCAGTTTGGGTGCCTGGGTCTGCGATAGTTCAGAAGGACTTGGCTACTCAGCATTTCCGCGTGTTCTCTAACACTGAGCACTTTAGCCTCTTGATGAAGGTGAGATTCAGGGGATCTTGATGCGATTTCATCAACTTAGATGTGTATCGCTTCTCCCATTTGCACGGTTCACGTCGTAAAGATCGTCGCCGTAGATTTAGTCGGTGATATTATCAGATTTCGCTTGGTGAAACACCTAGAAGAGAGAGCGGTAAATCTTTATAGTAAGCCCTTCCGTCTGTGTGTGGCCTAATTTATTTGTATTTTTATGTTGTGTTCGTAAGTTTAGTAGACGTTTGGCGCCTGTTTGCAGAGGTAGTGGTCCACCTCTTTGGGTCATGAAGTAGCTGTATTTCATATAGATCTTATATAAGTGTGGCGTGGTTGACTGTGTCAAAAGTCTTTAATAGGTTCATACCACCAAAGGAGTCGTGTGGTTAAGGGTACGCTGGTCAAACCAGTTGCATATTTGTGTTGTGATTACATTTACCGCTCTGCTGGGGCTGGAAAGTTTGCGGAAACTACGTTGAAGGTTGGCCAAGTGCAAGTTTGCAGTGAAGTATGGGAGCAAGATAGACTCTAGAGTTTTCCAAATCGAGAGGAATACTCTCGCTGCTTTCCATAGCTCTGCAACAACGAAGGTGTAAGCGATAGGTTGAAAATAGCCCCTAGGTATCGGTGTCCCTACTCAAAAGCGTGCATCTTCACGGCGATACTGTCGCCGACTTGGTCGTGGACTTTCTGATGTTTTTCTTGACCTCACAGGCAGTAACCGACCTTGTGGCCAAAATTAATGGAGACTATGGAAAAGATTACATCCTAGAGACATGTTGTTGTTTCCTCTTGCTCAATTTGTGTTTGTCGATCGCCCTTCGGATTTCTACGTTGAAATCCCTCATTCGGGGGTCTGCCATGGATACTGTCTCCATGGATAATAGGGTGTGCCTTTCGTAGGCAGTGGTCTAAGGACTGTCTCCGCTCAACCTGCGGGGCGCGGATTGTCGTTACGAACAACATAGCGCATCTTCCGTAGTCTCGAAGCATTCGATTATTTGACTATACCTACCCTTTATTATTTCCTTTTCTAAACACCGCAATCACTGCGGCATCAATTCACAATCCACAATTCATTCGAGAGCGCAATGCAGTCATCGTTACCAACTACATACTCAGCCAAACAGCAACTTGCAACGTCAGCGTCAGTAGTGACGTTCCAATTGGATTGCTGCTGCACTTGTGCACGTGCTGTTTGCTGTTAACGAGCGCTGCATTGGCTAGTTGAAATTTGTAGCCGATACGTTGCGGTTGTTACATGCGGACGTCGAGCGATTTAAAGATTTTTTTCTTATAAATTTGTTTGGCTGGGTTGTGCGTATAAGTAACGGTTAATGTGTGAAACTGTGCTAATTGGTGAAAGAATGTTAAAATTCCTGGTTCGAAATTTATGAAAATCTAGAAAAAATTAAATTTACTAACTGTTTTGTAACGGTTTAGCCTTAAGAAGATATTTACATATGCAAAAATTGGCCATGCTCGGTGCTTCCTGTCGCAAGACAGCCTCCACTTGCTGTGGTTCTGGTCAGTGATTTTCGCTGATGTCGCCAATTAATCAAAATAATAATTTTATGTTGCGAAAAGTTGTTTAGTGTGCTGAAATAAATAAATATGGGTAAAGGAAGTGAATGAAAACAAAAAATTTAATAAATTAAAAAATAACGAAAACCTTAATTCTAATAAATATACGTCTCCATATTTATATCTACTCTAAAAATTGTAATAAAATACTATCAATGCTTCTACAAAATCCGTTATTATTACTAATCAGCTATGACTTAACCTCACATTTAATCAACGAAAAACCTATAGAATTAGAATTATCGCCAATATAAGCTTACTTGCGTAACTTAAAAAAAAAATCAAACACTTAAAATAAGATTTAAAATAAAGTGTTCCTTCTTACGACATTCAAACACAGATTTAATCCATTATAATTCGCTTAAGAATCGCACAAAAGCGTGAGCAACCTACCCCAAGCGATTGAGGAGACGTTGAAACCAAAACAACAACTAAAACCAGCACGTCATTAAGCTCAAAATACAGTCAAATTGCAACAATTGCAAAACAATAAATAAAAGTTAAAAAGAACAACAAAACTAATCCGCTTAACACAAGAACGGAAGCACCAAAGGTGAGTACTATCTGAGTAAATTGCCCACCTCACCCGCCCTACGTTGCTAACCTTAAGCACCTCTTTCCGGCACACCATCTTTGGTTTTGTGACGGTGTTCAAAATGCTTTTGTGAATATCTGCAGACAAGTGTGTGTGCTAGTGTGCGCTGACGTACGCACATGTGTTAAATGCTACATATGTACATTGCCCGGTTAGTTCATTATTCAGCCAAATAAGCCAAAAAGGCCATTTAAACAAAGTAAACAAATAGAAAAAGAAATGGAAGAGCAACAAGAATACACACTAGCTATAAAGTGAATAGCACTTCACAGTGGGTAACTTTAAGAACTTTTGACTTTTTATTTCTTTAACTTAACTAAATTAGGGGTCATTTCAAAGCGTCAGATAATTAGAATCCACCACTTCCCGTTTGGGTGAAGTTGGTGAGGGTTTTTTTTTTGTCAAAAGTAATGCAAACTCAAAATTATAAATTTTTTCCTGTTTTCTAAAGTTTTTTTTCAATATTTAGGAAACTACGTTAACTAAAATAAATTCCTTGTAAAAATTCAAGCTTTTGTATCATACCTAGATATGTATATGTTAAGATATCCTGTGGTTTTCAGATATGTTATTTATGTTTTTTTATGTATACACTGAAAAAAGATTTTCCTTATTTCAAGGAAAATTTCCCTTATTTGGCTCCAAAGACATGGCTCCCTTAACATAAGTAACATTTTCCTTAATTTAAAGATATTTTTCCTCAATTACAGTAGCTTCCAAAATATTGAAGAAAATGAACTTTACAAGACAGGTAAAAATTTTAAATTTTGAATTAGCATAGATAAATAAAAAGTTTAAAATGTTTTGTTTGGCAGAACTTTGATTGAAGATAAAAGGTAAATCCACATCAACATTTTTTCCAATCCAATCGCAAGGGGTCGATTTTAAATATCTGATTGTTTGGCATGGAATTACGCAATACCTGGGTGCTCGCTATTCTAAGAATCTGTTTTTTTTTTCGAACTTTTAACAAAATCTTAGTTGTCAACAGTTAATATACAAATTATGTACATACATAGGTATGTGATTTCCAACACATATCGCAAAAAGGCTAAAACGAGAATCGAGTGATTTAAGGCTAAAGTAATCAGACAGGAAGCAACTCTTTAAACCCTCTCAAGTGGAAACAGTCAAGTAGACAATTTGAAGATAACACATAATATCTTTATGATCCAAATGGTTTCAGCCGTTCCTGAAATTTTGGTCGATATACGAAGGAATAAATAAAATGGAACTAGACGACAACCCTGATTGAAAATATCTTCGTTGCTATACGACCGAAAACACCTCTCATTTAATACCCATATCTGGCTAAATATAAATAAATATACTTTAAAAAAACTAAAACTCACTAAATTATTTTTACGTTTTTAGTGGAATATTCTTTAAAAAGCGAAAACACGCGCTTTTACTCTTTAGTTAAATGTGTTATGAAGTAATCGATAAAAATATCGAAATATACCGCAGTGCAATTTATTATTGGACAACCTCATTTTGACCGATAACTCAGTTATCGATAAATTTATCGAAATAGGTCGGTGTCCAAATGAAACCTAGGGGCTTCCCCTTTCGTTTGATACCCATATTGTAGGGAAATTTTAAGGTTTTCGGGCAACCACATTTTGACCGATAACTTAGTTATCGATAAATTTATCGAAATATGTCGATGTCCGAGTGAAACCTGGGGCCTTCACCTTTCGTTTGATACCCATATTGTACGGAATTTTTTAGGTTTTTGGGCAATCATATTTTGACCGATAACTCAGTTATCGATAAATTTATCGAAATATGTCGATGGCCAAGTGAAACCTGGGGCCTTCACCTTTCGTTTGGTACCCATATTGTAGGCAAATTTTAATGTCTTCGGGTAACCACATTTTGACTGATAACCCAGTTATCGATAAATTTATCGAAATATGTCGAAGTCCAAATGAGACCTGGGGCCTTCACCTTTCATTTGATACCCATATTGTAGGGAAATTTTAAGGTTTTCGGGCAACCACAGTTTGAGCGACAACTGAGTTATCGATAAATTTATCGAAATATGTCGAAGTCCAAATGAGACCTGGGGCCTTCACCTTTCGTTTGATACCCATATTGTAGGGAAATTTCAAGGTTTTTGGGCAACCACATTTTGAGCGATAACTCAGTTATCGATAAATTTATCGAAATATGTCGATGTCCAATTGAAACCTGAAGCCTTCACCTTTCGTTTGATACCCATATTGTAGGAAATTTTTTAGGTTTTTGGGGAATCATATTTTGACCGATAACTCAGTTATCAATAAATTTATCGAAATATATCGAAGTCCAAATGAAACCTAGGGCCTTCCCCTTTCGTTTGATCCCCATATTGTAGGGAATTTTTTAGGTTTTTTGGCAATCATATTTTGACCGATAACTCAGTTATCGATAAATTTATCGAAATATATCGAAGTCCAAATGAGACCTGGGGCCTTCACCTTTCGTTTGATACCCATATTGTAGGCAAATTTTAAGGTTTTCGGGCAACCACAGTTTGAGCGACAACTGAGTTATCGATAAATTTATCGAAATATATCAATGTCCAAATGAAACCTGGGGCCTTCCCCTTTCGTTTGATACCCACATTGCAGGGAAATTTTAGGGTTTTCGGGCAACCACATTTTGACCGATAACTCAGTTATCGATAAATTTATCGAAATATATTGAAGGCCAAATGAGACCTAGGGCCTTCACCTTTCATTTGATACCCATATTTTAGGGACACCGATAACTCAGTTATCGATAAATTTATCGAAATATGTCGATGGCCAAGTGAAACCTGGGGCTTTCACCTTTCGTTTGGTACCCATATTGTAGGGAAATTTTTGTGTTTTTGGGCAATCATATTTTGACCGATAACTCAGTTATCGATAAATTTATCGAAATATGTCGATGTCCAAATGAGACTTGGGCCTTCACCTTTCTTTTGATACCCATATTGTAGGGAAATTTTAAGGTTTTCGGGCAACCACATTTTGAGCGATAACTCAGTTATCGATAAATTTATCGAAATAGGTCGATGTCCAAATGAAACCTAGGGCCTTCCCCTTTCGTTTGATACCCATATTGTAGGGAAATTTCAAGGTTTTTGGGCAACCACATTTTGACCGATAACTTAGTTATCGATAAATTTATCGAAATATGTCGATGTCCGAGTGAAACCTGGGGCCTTCGCCTTTCGTTTGATACCCAGATTGTAGGGAATTTTTTGGGTTTTTGGGCAATCATATTTTGACCGATAAGTCAGTTATCGATAAATTTATCGAAATATATCGAAGCCCAAATGAGACCTGGGGCCTTCACCTTTCGTTTGATACCCATATTGTAGGGAAATTTTAAGGTTTTCGGGCAACCACATTTTGAGCGATAACTCAGTTATCGATAAATTTATCGAAATAGGTCGATGTCCAAATGAAACCTAGGGCCATCACCTTTCGTTTGATACCCATATTGTAGGCAATTTTTTGGGTTTTTGGGCAATCATATTTTGACCGATAACTCAGTTATCGATAAATTTATCGAAATATATCGAAGCCCAAATGAGACCTGGGGCCTTCACCTTTCGTTTGATACCCATATTGTAGGGAAATTTCAAGGTTTTTGGGCAACCACATTTTGACCGATAACTTAGTTATCGATAAATTTATCGAAATATGTCGATGTCCGAGTGAAACCTGGGGCCTTCGCCTTTCGTTCGATACCCATATTGTACGGAATTTTTTAGGTTTTTGGGCAATCATATTTTGACCGATAACTCAGTTATCGATAAATTTATCGAAATATGTCGATTGCCAAGTGAAAGCTGGAGCCTTCACCTTTCGTTTGGTACCCATATTGTAGGGAAATTTTAATATCTTCGGGTAACCACATTTTGGCTGATGACCCAGTTATCGATAAATTTATCGAAATATGTCGAAGTCCAAATGAGACCTGGGGCCTTCACCTCTCATTTGATACCCATATTGTAGGGAAATTTTAAGGTTTTCGGGCAACCACAGTTTGAGACAGTTTGAACGAGAGTTACATACATACAAGCAAACAAACAAACAAACAAACAAGCAAACAAGCAAACATACAAGTGAACCTAATAAAAGCGTGGTAAAAATAGAGATAGGTGGCAGCCCTGTTAACTGCCCGAAGTGGCAACATCCAAGTAAAAAGAACGAAACCTACTAGTTAAACCTAATTTGAACTAAATCGCTCCCGAGAAATAGACAATACAAGTTTTCATTTCCGTTTCCGTTTTTTCATATTTCCGTTGCATATTTCCATCCCCTTTCAATTCAAATGGCTGTAAAATGGCATATCCGGCATATTTTTGAATTATTTCCTCAGCCTTTCATGTTTACTAGTAGGAGAGTTAAATATAAAAAACCGTGCCAGTTCCGTATTCAGTAGTTTTCCTGCCATTCTCGCCTTTAACCGAATTTCGAAAATACTGGAAAAATTCACTTAAAAAAGAAAATGAGTTTTTCTACTGACAAAATTTATGAATAAGTGTTACATAGTCTTACCAATAACGAATGTATTATTATCCAACCTTTCCAAGCAATTGAAGAATAGTATCTGCGATAAACTTAACAAAAAGCATCAAAAGACGAACAGGTATACTGAATATTTTGCAACTATTTGAAAAAAATACGGATGACAACTACCTAGGTAGCTATTGCTATTGTTCTGTGTGGTAAGCATCAAATTAAAATATTCAAGGAGTGTATGTAGAATGTCCTATTGTTTAGTTTAAAAAAAAACAAAAAAAGCTTTGTATTTCCGTTGAATAAAATCAACACAGCCGAAATAATAAAACCTTACATTTAAAATAACTGACCAAAACTGTCTTAGTTTTCTAGGGTTAAGGAACAAAATTACATAAACTGGCAATATGTCTTAATTACAATTTTTTCGTGACAAACCACCTCTTTATTACCCTGACTATGTCCATGCATAAATGATTTTACAAATATAACATACTTTTGAATCGTTTTTCCTTGCATAAAACGACTATAGAAATCCGTTATTGGCTTAGATTTAACTGCCCATTGATATTAGTCCACTTGTAATAAGTGCGCTCACAAAACTTAAGCCTTAAAAGGAAAAGTAGTCTAACAACCTGACAATTATCATAAAAACAAACTTTGCTTTTCTCTCACAATTGTATTGCATGACACTAGGTATGTAACGGATTTTCACATTCGCAATTCACGGAGCTTCGGCATATTAACATGGTTAAATCGGTGAGGAAATAAAGTTTGTGGAAGCCGAAGTGGCTTCAACCAATGTATTTGGAGTGTTTCCGTTCGTTTTATTGAAAGTGGGAAGGAAAAGTTTTACCGCCCAAGGAATTAAAGGAATTAAGTCCCGCGGGTAAGCTGACCGAAGCCAACAACTCTTTTTCCATCGCCCGTTGCTTCGAGTGGAACCCATTCCACTTCCTCTGCAACGTACCAGCGGGAATCCAGCTCATATGTAAAATCCTGAATTATGCGGGAACATCAATTAATTATAAAAGGTAAACACTAAATTACATGGCGACCGTGTGGCGCGGGCCAGCCGCTGTTATAAATTTTGGAGCACCTAAAAGGTGTACCCAGCGCGTGGGTGAACCTAACCTCAAAACGCCATTTTCTTTTTAACCGGCATCAAATGCACACATACACACTCCTCTACATACATGCCTTAGCAACCAAAAGCCTCAATAGGTACTTATTTTTTCGACTGCGGCGCGGGTGCACCAAATACAGTACACCAAAACTAACCTCAATTATAATATACTTTTCCATTTTGTGACTGCGGCGGGGGAGCACCAGTAGCAGCGGTAGCTGTAGTGCAACTATTTTTTTCTGCGACCAGCACTAGTCCAATAAGGACCAGTTGCATCAAATAAGCTGAAACTTTGTATTTCATCCAAATACTTAAAACTATATTTTGTAAAAATTTTTTCTACTAAATTACTTTAAAGTTAATTACTCGTTTGCCAACCACACCACTTAGTACCACACATCCATACTTTAAAATCAACTATTTTCATTTTTAGTTTAAAACCATTTTTGTTTAAAAGAACAATGTTAACTTCTTACTTTAAATTTAATTACTCGTTTGCCAACCACACCACTTAGTACCACACATCCATACTTTAAAATCAACTATTTTCATTTTTAGTTTAAAACCATTTTTGTTTAAAAGAACAATGTTAACTTCTTACTTTAAATTTAATTACTCGTTTGCCAACCACACCACTTAGTACCACACATCCATACTTTAAAATCAACTATTTTCATTTTTAGTTTAAAACCATTTTTGTTTAAAAGAAAAAAAATGTTAACTTAACTTACTTAAGTACTTAAAGTTACATTAAACCTACATCTAAATCTACCATAAAACACTACTCTAAAAGTTAATATATACTTAAGATTACACTAGCTTAAATTAAGCGACTAATACTACTTTTCTACATTTTCAATTGTGCTTGTGTTCTTAGTGAGAGTTGTTGTGCTTTATATAAGCGCGCATTAAACAAATTTTCAGTCTATTTCTGTAATTTATCAAAACTTCTGGTTTCCATTTCAAGCAACTTGTGGGTTTTTTTGCGATTATTACATTTGCCTAAAAATACGTTTGTTAAAACTATTTCCACTTACACTACCTTTGGTTTAAAAATACTACTAAAAACTATTGTTAAAACCAAATTTGTCTAAAGCTACACTTGTTTAACTCTTTTCGTCACGGTGGTTACTGTAGCTAACCACCTTTTCTAGCTTCCGTAAAGCTTTTTTTATGTACCGTTTAACGTAAACTTTTTAACTGTTACCCTTTTTTAAGTACATATAATAAAATTGTAACAATTGGATGTCTGATATTCAAGAAAAACTTATAGAAAGGGTAATTTTTAAGCCAATAGAATCCAAATCAAAAGTTTTTAGAACTTTATTTCTATCGGTCCGTGTGTTTGTGCGCGCATAATTCAAGAACTGCGTAATGGAATTGAATGCCTTTTTTGCTCTTGCATTACTAGACATCTAACTTAAGATTTAAGGTATCCCATATTTCGATAACTCTTCGGGTTCGACTAATATTAGGACCTCGATTAGTAAACTTACCACCTCATATCTCAAAAACTATATGAGTTATGTTTGTGTACTTTTTTTCCCTTAATATATATGTCTAAACCAATCCAAAAATACAACTTTTTCAATTATAAAGTCAAATATATGAAAGCGTGACGTAAAGAGTTAAAGTTAAACCTACTTTGGCTAAGACTAGTTTAAAAATACAATTTTTTTTTGTCAACGCTAACGAGCTTTACATTAAACTTGCGTTAATATTACATTTGTTTTAAAATATTGTATCAATGCTAAACAGGGAAAATGTTCATAAACTCTAAACAGTATTCGAAAATACTACATTTGTTTTTTTGCATGTGAACACCTACTTCCACATACGTATGTATATTCCCACTTGCATGTGAACTTTACAAGTTATGTGTGTTATAAAATAACCTAAAGTGAATCCAAAGGTGCGATTTTTGCAAACGGTGTTTCTTTAAACTTCTAAAGCGTTCCCTAAATCAATTTTTCATAATTTTTTTGTTTTCGTGGAATTTTGTAAAATTTCCACACAAATCTCATTGGGTAATTCCATACATATTTCCTTTTGTCTCTGAACTTAGAACAGGGTGTCTCATTTCGTGATTTCTTATACTTATATTTTCATAAGGTTAACCTGTTATGACAGATTTCGAAAAAGTACTTAAAGAAAACAAGTAAGGAAAGCTGTCTTCGGCTGTGCCGAAGGCTAAATACCTTTCATGAATAAGCGTCACGATTTTCACTGTTTGATCCCAGTTAAGCCTGTGTGAATTTAACTTAAGCTCATACCGAAATTATCGGAACTATCGATTATATGGGGGAGATGTGTTATATTGGTCCAATCTCATTGATTTTTGACACCGACATTCCACATTCTAAAATAGCAATAGTTACGAAATTTCACGTTCCTACCTATATAACTACAGGAGTTATCTACCAAAATCCGTTTATTGGAACAATCGATTGTAGGGGGCTATGTGAAATATTTATCCCATTTCGATGATTTTCAACATCGATATTTCAGATATAAAAATAGCAATACGTCTAAAATTTCATGTTCCTACGTGTTTAATTACAGGAACTATAGCCCAAAATCCGGTTATCGGAACAATCGATTGTATGGGAGCTATGTGAAATATTTATCCCATATCGATGATTTTCAACGTCGATATTTCACATATAAAAATAGCAATACTTCCAAAATTTCACGTTCCTACGTGTTTAATTACAGGAGTTATAGCCCAAAATCCGTTTATCGGAACAATCAATTGTATGGGAGCTATGTGAAATATTCATCCCATCTCGATGATTTTCAACATCGATATTTCACATATAAAAATAGCAATACTTCCAAAATTTCACGTTCCTACGTGTTTAATTACAGGAGTAATAGCCCAAAATCCGTTTATCGGATTAATCGATTGTATGGGAGCTATGTGAAATATTTATCCCATCTCGATGATTTTCAACATCGACATTCCACATATAAAATAGCAATACGCCCAAAATTTCACGTTCCTACGTGTTTAATTACAGGAGTTATAGCCCAAAATCCATTTATCGGAACAATCGATTGTATGGGAGCTATATGTAATATCGGTCCGATCTTGCTGGTTCCGACAAATGATTCCTATATTGGAAAATGGTGGCCGCATACAAAATTTCAGCCAAATATCTCAAAAACTGAGGGACTAGTTTGCGTTCAAACAGACAGACAGACAGACAGACAGACAGACAGACAGACGGACATGGCTAAATCAACTCATCTCGTCATCCTGATCATTTCGGTATACTTATTGATGGGTCTATCTCTTCTTCTTCTCATACTTACAAACATCGGACCAAAGTTATAATACCATTTCATGTTCATGAAAGGTATAAAAAGCTAGAGTTTTTTAAAATAACCAAACGGATTTTGCAGAATCGACCTTTGTCGACGAATGCGAATAAATTAAAAGAATATAAGCTCTTACTTATTGAGACATACAACGATATTGTATTGTATATATCTGCTCATAATGCAGAGTGTAACCTTAAAGAAACTGAAGTAAAGTTATCACGTTGTAAAGACCAATTAATTAAATGCTTTTCTCGATTAAATTGTCAAATTGAAGTTCCATTAGAACCACTAGCTATTGTTTGTAAAGACGATTTAGAAACAGAATTTTTTGATAACGAATCTGAAAATTCAGAGAATTCTGATACAAAAGGAAATATAGAGTTGCCAACTTTCAAAGATTCATTATCAGTTTGCAAAAATCCATCAATTTGCCCTTCACCAAATATTTTTTTCGGTCTTGATCAACTTTTTGAAATGGCCACGTTAGATCAAAAGAAAAGTTTTGTCAGCCTCTGTGCTTCAATAATTCGTGAAAATTACAACGGCGATCCGTTGGTTTTGGAATCTTTCATAGACAAGATAAATTTAATTGAAGGTTTAAGCGATGATAGTCTAAACGACACTTTTATTTCATTTGTAAAATCTAAACTCGAGGGCAAAGCTTGCGAAGCTATCCCTACACAAGTAAATTGCATTAACGACATAAAAGTCGCCTTGGGAAATCGTATCAAACCAGACAACTCGAAAGTTGTTGCTGGAAAAATTGACGCGTTACAAGTAAATAACAACAATTACACTGATTTTGCTAGACGTATTGAGGAATTGGCTGACTCGTTAGAGCGTTCGTTAATTATAGAGGGTATAACCCAAACGAAAGCGCATGAAATGGCGGTTAAGCAAACCGTAAACGTTTGCCGGTTGAACGCAAAGTCAAGCCTTGTTTATTATACCCATCCTACTAGTACAAGTACAAGGGTATTATAATTTTGTCCACATGTAACGGCACAAAATAATCGAGATAGATATAGAGTTCCATATAGGAAAGTCCTTAGGTTGAAAAGAGGAGTTCATTAAGGCATGTCAGTCCGTTTGTCCGTCTATCCGTCTGTCCGTGAACACGATAACATGAGTAAAAATTGAGATATTTGCATGAAATTTTGTATCCACGTTACTTTCTGGCCAAGGTAGGTTGCCCCCTTTTTCGATATCGAAAATCACATAAATTGACATATCTTGGTAGCTGAAATGGCTAAAATGATATAATATCATTGGTGAATCCCCCTGGTCATTGTCTTATGATTTTACCATATTTTTTTTTTAGTGGGCGTGGCACCGCCCACTTTTCAGGGAGGCATATTTGAAAATTTCACGGGTCATAACTTTTAAACTGATTACGGTAGAACGATGAAATTGGTACAAGGTATACTAGCATAATAGGGATTATACCTGATGTAATTGGACGAAATCGCTTCCCAACCCCGCCCACTTCCGAAATGGAATATTTCGAAAATCATATGAAAACTACCGCTGGGTATTTAGTATTCGGTTTACCCGAACTTAGACTTCCTTACTTGTTTTTATTTATATATATTTCATTAAATTTCTTTTACCGGTTTGGGTTTTATACACTCTCAAATACTAATGTATTATTTCCCTGCTAGAATTTTGAAGAGGGGTTTCTCTTCAATATCGCATAAGTAACGCTTGTGTCACTTCTAGAAGGTGCTTTACATTGTACAACAACAAGAAACATAAATATCGCGGATCTGACTTCTTGGCGTCACTTGGGAGTTACTCCGTTACTTAGTTACTCAGTATCGCATAAGTGCAATCTTGGCCTAGAGCTAGCGTGATCGCCTGGCATACCTAGGGGTTCAAGTCCCGGTAAAATTGATTTTTTTAAAAATAATTTTCAAATTTTTTTCATCATTTTTTCTATCCCTCAGACAACACTTATAAGTCACTTTATGCACGTAACGTATACGGGGAACAGTTTTTCCCGAAGGAAGATGAGAAAAAGATGAAACAGCGATAACTTCCGCGTTCAAATTCAACTTCTTGAAGTAACTTTATGGCCACAAGCGCCATAGAAAATGTTGGCTGGGGTCCGTCAACGGGAGAGTGTGGAAACGGCTTAGTAAACAGTGCGTGTCGTAGACACATGGTGTATGAATTAGCCCCACTGAATTAATCCCCACCAGGCAAAATGACTTAAGCCCCACCAATGTCTCAGTGAATCTTTCCCCACCTAAAATGACAGAATCCCCACGGAAAAAAATGAATTAAGCCCCACCAAACGTGGGGGTTCTTACATGACAGAATCCCCACAAAAAAAAAAAATTAATTAATCCCCACGAAAATGACTTTAGCCCCATTTTTAATTTCGTTGCAAAACCGGTTTAACAGTTAGTTTACGCTCTATTATTGAATGCAAAAAAAAAAAACCAGCAGCAAATTCACTATTCCATGAAAAAATAGTTGTAAGAGATGGATTTTTATTATATGATTATTTGCAAAATTATGGTTTCTCCTTTTACGAAATGTGCACTACTCTGCAAAAATCGAGAGTATTCTATTTCCTATACAAAGAGTACTCCAATTGGAGCATCAGAGTACTCCAAATGTAATCCTTTTTCATATAAAAATTGTGCTCCAATTAACATTGCGATGTCCTAGGACTGGACCACCTACTCCAACCTTCGCTTTGTTTCTGCTACTCCATGGAGTACCTACCGTCAGAGTACTTTGCAATGTACTCCAAAGTTGTTACTCCTTGGAGTATATACTGCCAGAGCGATAGTGTCGTAATTTTCGTCGATAAGGCAGGAGCAATGAAAAGCTGAAGGTGGTCCGATGAGGTATACAAAGGATTACTATTGGAGTACTCCAATATCAAAAAATTGGAACACATAATCCAACGATTTTTGCAGGGTATTAGTGATTTTAACCTTTCGTAAAAGGAAAAATCTTTAACAATTTAATTTTAATAGAGTGATTATTAAAAACAGTTCTGCGTATTACAAGTAGAGAGTAATCGTGTTTGATAAAATCGCCCTCCAACCACGCCCACTTTCGATATCGAAAATCACATAAATTGAAATAATTCGGTAACGGAAATTAGGTAAATCCTCCTAGGGCCTAATGATTGTTATCCCGTTCTAAAAATTACCGCTGGGCATTGAATGTTCGGTTCACCCGAACTTAGACTTCCTTACTTGTTTATTGTGTAAATGTGGAAACAAGTTAAAGAGTATTTAAAAAAAAGTTTATACTTTTCATCTATCTTCACTCATCTAATTTACATACCACAATGTTATGCGGCGCAACCCAATTAGGAATTAAGAATTTCCTGCGACCATATTTAATAAAATGGGCACATGGTAGCGCATTAATTCTACTTAGCCAAGTGACTTTAAAAAGTGGCGGAATCGACCCAAAATTGTTGACGTTATCACCGCCTAATCTTGAACAGCAATAAAAAGATGAGAACAAATTTTAAAGACTACCTTTATATGAATGCTGTAAAAGGCAGCAGCAAATTTGTCGTTAAATAAAGACATTGTGTCGGTGACTTTTTTTTTGATGAGGAGTTGCATTGGCACTAGTCATTCCAAAAAAATGGGTCAAGTTTCAAGTCTTTAGCTTGCAGGGAAGTTACACAAAATCGATCGCAATATTTCTCCCTACTTTATTATTATATTAATATTATATTAATGAGCCCTCTAGCGGAATTTTGTGTATAACGAATTGTATTTTCCTTTATTGTTTATATTTATGCCAAGTTTCAATAATTGAGCTTACCGGGAAGTTTTACTTGAATGTGAGTCGCAAATTTCAAATTTTTAAATAAAGTGACTGTATATTTCGATCAGTGAGGCACCTAGCGGATGTTTTTCTGTTCACATTGAATTGTCACGGAGTTCTGAACTATGTTTTATGTTTCAACTGCCTAGCTCAACGGGAAGTTACCTAAAAACCTTTCGTATGCAAATGAGGCTGCAAACAAGAAATTGAATTGATATATCGTTACCTTTATTCACAAAGGCCCTAACTGACATAAAAACAAGTAAGGAAGCCTAAGTTGGGGTAAACCGAACATTAAATACCCAGCGGTAGTTTTCATATGATTTTCGAAATATCCTATTTCGGAAGTAAGCGTGGTTTGGAAGTGATTACGTCCAATTACATCAGGTATACTCCCTATTATGATAGTATAACTTGTACCAAATATGCCTCCCTGAAAAGTGGGCGCTGCCACGCCTACTTTTAAAAATTTATCAAAAAATCATAATAGAATGACTAGGGCGTTCATCCTACAAAACTATATCATTTTGTGAAATTTTGGTCGATGGAAAAAAACTGACAGAGTGCGAGTAGAATCCAAAAAATCAAAAATATTGAACTTTTACCACGAATAACTTTTTAGCACACATAGATCGATGGGGACTTTTGAAGTTTTCTTTCTGACGGCGAACCTTAGCTCTCTACAAAAATTTGGCTCTGTCGGAGCTTTTGTTATTTAAATGTCTAATTTGATCGGACTAGTAGGTACAGCTAAATTTGTTAATTTATACACTGAAAAAAAAAATCTACAAGAAACGGCCGTCAAATAACAGTAAACCCTGTCATTTTTCGTCCAACAGTGGGTAATATCAATTTTGAAAGTGACCCCCTATCATTCTTCGAATATACTATCATATTGACATGAATTACTGTAAATTTGAAAGTGGACACTATCATATTGACATGAATTACTCTAAATTTGAAAGTGGACACTATCATATTTTCAAAAATCACATGTTTTTACTGCCAATTTTACAGTAAATACTGTAATATTTACAGTATTACCATAAACGATTTGAAAGTGGTTTTGATATGTTACTTTCAATTTGCACTTTCAAACTTTTTATTTCAGTGTAATATAGTTTTTTTTTTTGGTACTGTAAATGGTACGAGAAAATTGAGTGGGAAATTTACAATTGGGTGTGTTTGTATGTGAAAATTTTCGCATTTTCCCACATTATGAAGCATAGCTTATTAATTTTGTATAAATAAATAATGTAGATAGATATAAATATCGATTATCTAATTGAGATACGTGTATGCAAATAAAGTGATACATTTTTTTTATCACCATCGAAAATAAATCTTATTTTAATGCAAATAACCGTTGATGACAATTAATTGCTTTACGTTAACAAATACAGGGTGACACAGTAAATTAAATAATTTGTTGTGCCCACAAAGTCACACTTTGGCTCTATACTGCCGTGGTAAGACCAATTCTTCTAAATGGGGTCCTGTTCTGGTGGACAGGCCTGGAGAAGAGCTCCAATATTATCCTAATCCAAAGAGTACAAAGAAGCGCGCTCATTTGGGTTAGTGGGGCGCTACATATAATAGCGGCTGAGGCACTGAATGCAGCCCTCAATATTCTACCGTTTGATTTATCCGGTAAACTATATGCGGCATATTCCGCACTTCGTATTAGGAATTTACCTGGATGGAGGACCCTGGTGAAGGTCACTCTTTCATTCTTAAGAATCTTCCTACGTACATCTCGGACTACTGCTTACGGAAATACGGTTTTGAGAAGAAATGTCATATAATAATACCTGAAAGAGAATTCTGGGAGAGAGGTCCTCCCCATGGCAACGGTTCAATCCATTTATATACAGATGGGTCCAAACTTGATAATAAGGTAGGCGGTGGGGTTTACGCCACCTAACTGGGTGTAAATTTTGGCTTCCGGCTGCCGGATCATTGTAGTGTTCTTCAAGCAGAGGTGGCCGCTATACAGGAAGCGGTAGAACTACTGAAGACAGTGGATATCAATAGCGGGGCTGTGTACATCTTCTCTGACAGCCAAGCAGCCCTCAAGGCTTTGAGGGCCTTTACCTACATGCAAATCTCTTAACGAGATGGCTGAGTAACTCTCAATTCATCTGGTATGGGTACCTGGACACAAAGGCATACCGGGAAATGAGACGGTAGACGAGCTAGCTAGAGGGGGCACATCCGCCCCGCTTTCACAGTCGTGGAAGGGTTTAGGCATGCCGCTCGCGACCAGCAAGCTCTTAGCGAGGAACATATTCCTCAAACAGGCAAGGGACAGATGGGAAAACATTGGTACCTGCAATCATACAAAACTGGTGTGGCCACAGAATGTCCCGAGTAGGTCGGAAGACCTGCTCAAGCTTAGAAGGGAGGAGCTCTCATTACTCATGGGGCTTCTCACAGGGCATATAGGCTTAGGCAGGCATGCGGAAAGGCGAATATAATGATTTCTGTAGAAGCTGCAGAGACGAGGAGGAGCCTGAAACAGTGAGGCATCTTCTATGCGAATGCCCCGCGATGGGGGGGGGGGGGGGGGGGGCAAGAGGTGGAAATACCTGGGGTCGGGTATCTTCTATCACTTTGGCGAGTTATCAAGAGCTAAGCCAAAGGATATTCTGCGGTTCGCGGAATACACGAAATTGTTCGAGTAGGGGATCATTCAGATCCATGTGGTATCACAACGGGACCTACGGGGCCTATGTGTACTAGTCCGTTTACTAGTAGCCAATTAAGGCCAATTTCAAGTAAATTTTTATTTATAAAAAGCACATAACTGGGCTACGAGTGCCGGCGGGCCTAACAAATTTAGTGTTTTGCTTGTTACAGTGGGACAATTATGCGACAACAACAACAATATTAGTAAACAGGATAAGTAGCGAAATTGTGCTATCAGCGACAACAACACGAATAACAACTAGCGTAGCAACTAAAACAACAAATTTTTACATATTTACAAAACTCGAATATTACTTATGTGTAGTTTCAGTAGCTGTTGTAGCAACAACTACAACAACAACAATCTAACACTAACATGACGCTGTTTATAATTGCTGCCGCTGTGTTGTCATTCGAAAACAAAAAAAAAAAAAACAATTCGCAAATAATTTAAAGTGTATTACAAGTTTTCCAGACTAAATACTGAACTATGCGAAAAAATTAGTCTATTATGTATTACATTATTGCATCAAAAAAAACTCTAATTGATTGTGTTAAAAAAATGTTTTCTTGCCGTTGACAAGCAATTTCCGTTATCGTTTTGTAGACATTTTTTTTGTTATAGATTTTCAGGTTATGTTTTCGTCATGCCGTTCCTAGCACAATTATTTGTCACTGCATCATTCTGCTATAACTTTTTTCTTCTTCGCTATGCAATTTTATTGATTTACAATATTTGAAATATGTATTTGACATGGATGGACTACAAATGTGTAAGATAAGTGAAATCCATTTAAAGTTCCCGGATATGTAATAAAACACTCTGAAATCAAGAATTATTATTAGGTTGAGTTAGCGTAAGTTTTTGAGAGATTTAGTTGAAGATGAACGTACAGTGGCGGCTTTTTCTTTTTTATATCATTGCTTGGATTAAGAGCAAACTCTCTTAGAATATATGTAAATTAGGGTGATTAAAAAAAAATGTCGCCTTGGTCTTACCCCTAAAAAGTTAGATATTGATGAGAAAATAAGCCTTGCAAAAAATTAGCGCTCTAATTTAACCCTTAGGGGTGGTTATTTTTTTCGCCCTTTCCCATACATTTTGTATGGGGAAAAATTACATTTTTTTCAAAGTGAATTTTCTTTTAATTTTTGTAACTTTTTCCAAAATATTTTTACAGCTTTTCCAAAATGCTAAGCCATGTGCGATTATCTAAACTATTAAAATAAATACAGCCATTTAAAAAGGACTGAGTTTTGTACTATCGCACGAATAAAGTCTAGTAAATTTTGAATGGATGTAATTATTTTAATAGTTAAGATAATCGCACCTGGCTTAGCATTTTGGAAGCTCCAAAATGAAGTCAACGAAAAATATAACAAGTAATGAAGTATAAGTTCGAGTAAACCGAACATTAAATACCCAGCGGTAGTTTTCATATGATTTTCTAAATTTTCCATTTCGGAAGTGGGCGTTGTTGGGAAGCGAATTCGTCCAATTACGTCAGGTATACTCCCTATTATGCTAATACACTAAAAAAAAAACAAGAATTTTATACTTAAATCAAACCCAAGTCAAAAATGTTGGTCACGAAAGTCCGGTAATACCGAATATTCTTATACGAAGTACAAAATTCTTTAATCAAGAATTTTTTCTTAGATCGAAAATTCTTATCTCAAGAATAATTTTGTCCGAATTTAAGAACGCTTTTGGCTGTTTCAAGAACAATATATACTTAGAATTAGTTTGTTATTCTTATTCCAAGATCGTTTTGGTTTCATTTTTACGGGGTTGTGAGTTCGATTCTCGGTGAAGTTAATATAATTTATTTTTCTCTGAGTGTATGGTAGGTAGGTAGGTAGAAGTCGCTGCCGCAAAGGCACACCTAGGCCAGTAATAAAAGGCCCGTTGTGATACCACCAAACACTAGGAAAGTCAGTCCCGGGGCCCGGCCATATGGAAAATCCCAGTGCTGTCGGAACTCTCCATATAGCCGAAACCCGGGACTGACACTCCTAACCGACACCGCTACCCCTCCTCGAACCATTTTGATAACTTGATGAAGGCCATCAAGTCCTTTATGTCTAGCTCCGCGACCTGGCTTAAGCTAACCAGGAAGGGAACTCCCAGAGAGCGCCTTCTCGCTCCGCTTAAGGCCGGGCAGTTGCAGATGAGGTGCTCCACCGTTTCCTCTTCCTCATCCTCTTTGCAACTCCTGCAGCATCGTCGGTAGGGAACGCCTAGCCTTGCTGCGTGCCTGCCAATAAGGCAGTGCCCGGTTAAAACACCTATTAATATGGAGATTTCCTTCCTTTTATGTGTTCCGTATATGTGTCTAGATCTTTTAAGATCGCATTTTGGCCAGGTTTGCTTGGATATCCGGCACCCTGGGGGTTGTAGCCATCTTTCGTTGGCTTCGCGGAGTGTATGCTCCTTCAGCATTAGCTTGCACGTGGCAAACGGCATACCTATGCGCTCTTTATCTTGAAGAATCTGCTTGGTCGTGCCCTGCCTGGCAAGTTCGTCTGCCCTACAGTTTCCCTCAATGTCCCTGTGTCCCGGGACCCATGTGAGGTTCACGCGGTTCTGTGGGGCCATCTCTTGAAGAGATCGACGACAGCTGAGCGTCAGTTCAGAGTTGAACGAGTAAGAGCCAAGGGATTTGATGGCCGCTTGGCTGTCGCTGAAAATACAGATATCCTGTCCGATGGTGCGTTCACCTATCCAAGTCACGGCGTCCATGATTCCAGAAACTTCAGCCTGGAAGACGCTGCAGTGATCAGGTAGTCTAAAGGAGAGTTCTAGGTCCAAATCCCTTGAGTAAACCCCTCCTCCGACTCTGCCGTCTAACTTCGAGCCGTCGGTGTATATAAAAGTGCCGCCATTAGTAGCGGGACACCGATCTATGTTCTCCCAGTCTTCCCTGCTTGAAATGTTTATTCTAAAACAACAATCTCCGACTGTTGTGGTCGCACACCGATCTGTGCTCGGAGGGAGAAAGCTGTAAGATCTTAGAATACCGGAGTGTCCAATAGTGCTTGCGCCCCAGACGGACGTTTCCCTTGGACGCACAGCCGATGCTGCTGCTGCCCGATACCCTTCCAGATCGAGTGGCAAAAAGCCAAGAATGGCCTGGAGAGCTTCATTGGGCGTTGTTCTTAACGCCCCGCTTATACAGATCATGCTCGATCTGTGGACTTTTCCTAACAGATTTAGGTTTGTTGCCTTTCCTACCGCAGGCCACCATACCACGACTCCATACAGCATAATTGGCTGGATTATCGCAGTGTAGATCCATCTGCAAATTTTGGGGCTGAGCCCCCATTTTTTGCCAATGGCTCTTTTACACGTGTAAAGTGCAATGCACGCTTTCCTCTGGCGCTGGATGACATTCTCCTTCCAGTTAAGCTTTCTATCTAGAACTGTGCCTAGGAATTTGGCTTTGTCAGCTAAGTTCAGGCGCACGCCATCTAGTTCTGGTAGGTTCAGCGGTGGTATCTTGTACCGCCTGGTATAAAGGACACGCTCCACCTTTCCCGGGTTGATGCTAAGTCCGCAGCGAGAGGACCATGAAGAAACTTCTCGCAGTGCTACTTGCATCAAGTCACACAGGGTTTGTGGGAATTTGCCCCTATATGCAATAGCTAAATCGTCTGCATATGCCACTATCTTCCCGCCCCCCCACCTTGTGTCTCGTAGCAGCGAGTTTACGGTGAGGTTCCATAGGAGCGGGGAGAGAACACCACCCTGAGGCGTTCCTCTTGTGACATAGCGTGAAAGATCAACTGTTCCCAGTGAAGAAACTATTTTCCTTCCCTTTAGTAGTTGATCAATTAGTCCAATAAGAGACCTATTTATGCCCAGGTTTGTTAAAGCAGTGTTAATAGCCTCCGGCCTTATATTGTTGAAAGCCCCTTCGATGTCCAGAAAGGCCACGAGACAGTACTCCTTTTCGTGCAATGATTTTTCAACAATAGAGACTAGGCTGTGGAGCGCAGTTTCCGTTGATTTACCTTTGGTGTATGCATGTTGATAGCTAGAAATAAGGTTGCTATCAATAGTAGAGGAGAGATAATCGCTAATTATCCTCTCGACGGTTTTAAGTGCAAAAGACGAGAGACTGATCGGTCTGTAGTCTTTAGGCTCATAGTGTGAGGCCTTCCCAGCCTTTGGAATAAAGACTACCGTGGCGCTTCTCCAGGAGCACGGAATGTAATTAAGAGCCAGGCAGGCTGAATAGAGAACTACCAGCCATTTAGCTGATATTTCCAGCGTGTTTATAAGTTGTGCGGGGAAAATCCCGTCTGGCCCAGCTGCCTTGAACGGCTCAAAGCTTTTGATTGCCCACCTTACCCTTTCCTCCGTAATGGGTATGTTTACCGCCAGGTTTGTTGCAGATGCTACAGGTGCATCCTACAAGTTCCCCGGAAAGTGTGTGTTCAGGAGCAGCTCCAGGGTTTCCCCTTCCGTGCTGGTCCAAGATCCGTCAGGCTTCCGTAAATAGCTAATGGCTGTTTGAGTTTTTAATAGCACTCGTCTAAGTCTCGCTGTATCATCGACTTTTTCGACCCCGGTGCAGAAATTTCTCCACGAAGTGGCCTTAGAGCCTTTTTATAGGCCCTCAGTTTAGCTTTATATTAGAGCCATTCAGGCTCCGTACCGATGCTCTTGGCCTTGTTAAATTGCTTCCTGCATGATATACGGAACGAATCCAGGTCGTAAGACCACCAGTGGGGTCTATGTTTGCCGCGTGGTTTTGGTACTGGACAAGCCTGCTCTAGGGCATTTGAGAGCGCCGTTGTAAAGGTCGTTACCAGATCATCCAGTTCTCCCACTGATGAGGGGGCTTGTGGAGGTAATACTGGTAGGTCCCTAGCTAATATTTGGTTATGTAGCTGCCAGTTAGTGTTGCGTGGATTTCGTTTCATAACTGGCTGCTCAACAATAAAGTCTAACACAATTTCTATGTACCGATGGTCAGAAAATGAATGCTCATCAAGAACACGCCATTTTCTGACCCACTCATAAGCGCCTTCGCTACAAACAGTGAGGTCTATAACCTCCCTACGAGCTTTAGTTATAAAAGTAGGCTCGTTACCCACGTTACACACCACCAGGTTAGTTGTTAGTAGGTAGTCAAACAGAGACTCGCCCCTAGCGTTAATATCGGAGCTTCCCCACTGGACGTGATGAGCATTAGCGTCAGCTCCAATAATAAGATGGCCCGTACAGAAATTATCCACCAGATCTTTCACCTCCTTTTGTGGAGGATGTTTTTCGGCGTCATAGGGCATATAGACCGACGCCATCGTTAGGCTGGTGCTGCCGACTGTTAAGCTGGCAGCTGTAACGTCACCATTTGAGTAGTTGGGTAATAGAAAGGTGTTTAGCTCAGACTTTACCAAAATACAGGTTCTGACCTTGCCCTCATCATTGGCTTGGATGAGCTTGTACCCCTTAGTCCCCAATCCACAGATCCTAGAGCTATTGACCCAGGGCTCTTGGATAAGGACCACGTCTACGTCGCCTTTAGAAAGACGACTGCTTAAAACTTAGATTTGTGCAGATTTATCTGAAGCACCACCAACATGAGAGAGCTCAGACTTCCCTGCCGCCAGCGTGTCGTCGAGGTCTGGCCTGTTCCGGGGGCTGTCTCTCAACGAGGAGTTGTTCAGAGCACCTGCACGATTTGGCGTCGCGGGAACCCTGCTGTCTGAAGCAGCATCAACGTTAGTGTGCTCAGGTTTAGCCACGATCGTGACGTCGAGGCCTTCTTCGTCAAGCAGGCTTTCTTCTATCGCCGAGTTGTTCGCAGCACCATCGCAATTTGACGTGGCGGATAACATACTTTCCGCGTCGGATTCCTCTGCTTCCCCTTCCGATGCCTCGATCTCCGAGTCCTCCGGAGCGTCCGGAATAGCAGCGCGCTGTGCATCGCCACGGTATACGTGGATCACGATCTGACCCAAGCCGTAATACACTCGTCCGTTGCACCGTTTAAGGGGCTCGAGCGCCTCCTTATTCAGAGTGATAACCACCTGTCTATTGGGCCCAACCACATCATCGACCAGATTGACGCCCCAATCCTGCGTCGGGAGAGACGGATTCCAGACCTGCAGCATCTCAAGAATATTCTCGGGTTCTGCAGGGACGGCAGGAATCCATGCCCTTGCCCTTGGCCGAGCAGGAATGTCCTTCCAGTCGACGACATCTAGTCTTGCCCCTGGGTAGACTTCACCCAGTCTTGCAACTGCTGCCTTATACAGTGCGACAGTTCTTGCATCCTCGCACGCGAATGTTTTGATCTGACCTTGGTGCCAGCCCGCGTCAGTACCTCGCGGCGGACTACCCGGAGACTCACGCATTAAGTGGAGGAGGGCCCTGCCCATTTCATTCCGGACATACAGCCACTGGTCTTTGGGGATGGACCAACGGTCGTTACCTCGGTCAATGAAACCTATAAGGATTCTGTCCTTGGTTACTTCAGCAAAGCTGAGTTTTCCCACTACGGGGTTGACCTGATGCCGCTTCGGATGGGGGTCTACCTCTCCGTCCGATCTCTGGCGTTTGAAGGGATTACCGTTCACCCTCTTAGGCACATAGGGTCTCTGGAAATTTGGTATCAGAGCTTTCGCTTCCTCCACCATCTTCCTTTCTTCCGGCGACAGCTTCTCCTGCGATGCTCCCTCATATTTTTTAAGGATCCTTGCGGCCTTTCTTTTATCCCAGTACGCAGAGCGTCGGGGAGATGCCTCTTGGGGGGAATTCAGACTCGTAGTTGCCATCGCGGTCTCTCCCTTTGCGGCGTCTTCCTTCTCTTTCGAAACTCTGAAACCAGGTCGTGAGACCATTGCCCCAGATGTGAAGAGATTGGGTTTCGTACCAGCGCCTGATGGAAGTTTAGCTTCCGCCGTTTTCTGCTTGACTGCGTAGGCAGCCGCACTGTTGCTTGCTCCCATCAAGTCACTCTTACTTGATAGCAGTTTGGGGGATGACTGACCCGTAGTTTCCATCGCTGTCGGCCTCCCAGTTAACTTTGAGGCGGAGTTTGTCCTCCGGCGTTGTGTTTTCGCTTGCTCCAGCATAGTTCTTCTCTGCTGCGGAGTAAACGAAGTCGTTAATTGCTTTGTATTTTGTGTGTTCTTCATCTTGTTCGTACGACCCCTCGCCGGACAAGGCCAGCTTAGGGTCAAGGGTAGAGTAAGGGGAAGTGTGTCGTCCGCCGCGGCAGAGCCCCATACCGCGGTAAGACCATAGTTACTCCCTGAGGCGGCCCGGTATCAGTGAGGCTCCGTTCGACTACAGCCACGATTTGCCTCCTGGCTGCAAACGTCCAATGGGCACGGTATCGCATAACACCCTGGATTGGGAGGGAAAAGTTTTGCACATTTATATAGCGAGCCGCTTGCTTCAAGACAGACGCCCGCTTACAGCCGCACCTCTTGGTGTACAGACGCTGCGAAAAAGACCCCGGTAAGCCCTTAAACCAAGTATGTCAGAGTGGCCCCCCCGGGGCTCCCTCTCTTTCTGCCGCGAGCCTAGGTAGCTCAACGTTGCCCAGAGTGCACGAACGAGGACGCAAGAGTCGGGATTGAGCGCGGTCACTCAACAACCACACCCCATACATTTTGTATGGGGAAAAATTACATTTTTTTCAAAGTGAATTTTCTTTTAATTTTTGTAACTTTTTCCAAAATATTTTTACAGCTTTTCCAAAATGCTAAGCCATGTGCGATTATCTAAACTATTAAAATAAATACAGCCATTTAAAAAGGACTGAGTTTTGTACTATCGCACGAATAAAGTCTAGTAAATTTTGAATGGATGTAATTATTTTAATAGTTAAGATAATCGCACCTGGCTTAGCATTTTGGAAGCTCCAAAATGAAGTCAACGAAAAATATAACAAGTAATGAAGTATAAGTTCGAGTAAACCGAACATTAAATACCCAGCGGTAGTTTTCATATGATTTTCGAAATTTTCCATTTCGGAAGTGGGCGTTGTTGGGAAGCGAATTCGTCCTATTACGTCAGGTATACTCCATATTATGCTAATACACTAAAAAAAAAAACAAGAATTTTATACTTAAATCAAACCCAAGTCAAAAATGTTGGTCACGAAAGTCCGGTAATACCGAATATTCTTATACGAAGTACAAAATTCTTTAATCAAGAATTTTTTCTTAGATCGAAAATTCTTATCTCAAGAATAATTTTGTCCGAATTTAAGAACGCTTTTGGCTGTTTCAAGAACAATATATACTTAGAATTAGTTTGTTATTCTTATTCCAAGATCGTTTTGGTTTCATTTTTACGGGGTTGTGAGTTCGATTCTCGGTGAAGTTAATATAATTTATTTTTCTCTGAGTGTATACCTTGTACCAAATTTCATCGTTCTACCGTAATCAGTTTAAAAGTTATGACCCCTGAAATTTTCAAATATGCCTCCGTGAAAAGTGGACGGTGCCACGCCTACTTTTAAAAATTTATTAAAAAATCATAATAGAATAACTAGGAATTCATCCTACCAAACTATATCATTTTAGCCATTTCCGTTACCAAATTATGTCAATTTAGGTGATTTTCGAAGTTTTCGATATCGAAAGTGGTCGTGTTGGAGGGCGATTTTTTCCAATTTCATCATTTTGTCGCGCACATGGTTCGAGAGCTAGCTGAAATAGCCCTCTCTTTGAGCTTGGAGCACAAAAAATACTCAAAAAAACTCTATTTCTTTCAGAATTAATGAAAACGCTAGAATAAGAATCCAAAAAAAAACGAATTATCAATAAAAGGTCGGTTACAACGTTATTTAAGGCGCGCATTCATATGACCAAACATCATTTGATTTAAAATTTAATCTAAACCAGTTTTCAAGAAAATTGGTTAAATGGATGGGGTCTCAATTGTAAACCGATATTTCTTTCGATATATCTATACAAACGAAAAAGAATAATCCATGTATCGATATTTGTGCAGCTCCAGCTACCAAGATATGCTTTGAATCGGATAATAATGTCCATCCCTAAGAGACATATTTAGCCTCAATAACATCTCCACTGTGGCATTTGGCATTTCCATTTTTGCAAACTTTATATGTAGCTTAGTTATTATTATAGTTGCTTGTTTTTTAATTTTTGTTGAGGAAAATATGAATTTATTAATATATTTTTTATAACCTTTTTACATTAAAAGCATTTTGCTTGTGTTTCATTTCATTTATTGCCGTATATAATTTTTCTCTGCAAATAAATAATGCTTAAAAATTTTAATTTATTTGCATTCCATTACAGCATGAAAACAAAAGACTTAGCCGTAGGGTCCCAATGCAAGCTATAATAATACAAAATTTTTGCTTAGAGAAAAAAATGTGACTTAAATAAAGTTTGTAAAGTGTGCAAAAAACGGAAACAAAGTAATTAATTTTGAAACTAAATTGGCTTTTTCTTACAAAAATTCCACTCATTTATTTCACTTAATTGTCTGTGGATACTGTTTTCGGTTGTGAGTGCTATGGAATGTTTTTATGCGAACTCTTTTTCCGCCTCCTCACATTCGTTTGGCACACATTTTTCATGTATAACTAAATTTCGCGAACAACAAATTATGGTTAGGTAACCTTTGGCTATTCTCTGTAAGTGAAATATTTTCGATCTTTATTATTTTAGCCATAGGGCAATTTATTTTAATGACTATCTCGAATTGGTTATATGATATGTAAATGTGTGTTAATTGATGCCCCAGGAAGTCGCATTATTATCATTCCATTTTATGTTAATTAGAAAATGTTCAAATGACCAAGTTAGGAATTCTCAGTTTGGGGGAAAGTGAAAAGAGATAGAGTAGATATATAGATGGATGCACGGCGAAAAAAATTAGCCTTAATTTTAAGCCCGTCTAAAGTTTAATCAATTTTTCAAACTTTTTTGTAAAATATTCCAAACCTTTAAATTGCCTACAAAAAATTTCCATTTTCTTTTGGTTTCGATTTCAGATCTAAATAAAAAAGCAGCACGGCGACTGCCGTGGTGTAGCGGTTAAGTGTTCGGCCTTCTACACCAAGTCGAGGCGGTTCGATGCCCGGCAAAAGTAACATCAAAAATTATTTAGAAAAACAATTTTTCTAAACGGGGTCGCCCCTCTGCAGTAGTTTGGCAAACTCTCCGGGTGTATTTCTGCCATGAGAAGCTTATCAGCAAAAAATTCATTTGCTTTGCAAGTGCCGTTCGGAGTCGGCAAAAAACTGTAGGTCCTGCCAACTTGTAGGAAAACTAAAAACCAACACACCACAAGTTGGAAAGAGAAGCTCGGCTAAAAATCTCGTTAGAGGTTATGATAACCTGTTGGTATATCGCCGCCATTAGTTTTTTTTAATTTTATTTAGATCTTAAATCGAAACCAAAAGAAAATGGAAATTTTTTGTAGGCAATTTAAAGGTTTGGAATATTTTACAAAAAAGTTTGAAAAATTGATTAAACTTTAGACGGGCTTAAAATTAAGGCTCATTTTTTTCGCCGTGCATCCATCTATATATCTACTCTATCCTTTTCACTTTCCCCCAAACTGAGACTTCCTAAATTGGTCATTTGAACATTTTCTATTTAACATAAAATGAAATCTAATAACTTTAAACGAGCTAAACTTGTATATTTGTATATTTGTAGGTCCGGTACTATCTTGAGAACCGCTTGACCGAATGGGATGAAATTTGGCACATAGATAGTATGATTGATTCTCAGACTATACACTTTGGGGTTGCCTCTTGGGGTGGTTTACAGGGTTGCCACCCATTTAGTTTTTTATTTATTTCTGGAGCTAGATATGCCAATATGGATATCAAATGAAAGGTATTTTCGCTGACATACCAACTAAAATATTTTCAAGTAGGGTTGTCACCTAGGGTTTCCACTTTACCGGAGTATATTTGTATATTTGTAGGTCTACTATCTCGAGAAAACCAATTTTATTTTTTTGAATATGGGGTTTGGAATATTGTACAAAAAAGTTTCTTGTTTTTATTTTTTTGAAATATTGAAATATATCACTGAAAACTTTGTGTGGGGCATAGCTCAGCGGTAGAGCAGTCGGCTGTCATTCAGAGCGCCTCCGTTCGAATCCTGCCAACTGCCACAATTTTTTATTTCTATTTTATTCTTAAAACTTTTCGGTTTGAAATCGAAACTTTTTGGTTTAAAATTAAAACTTTTCGGGCTACAATTTTTTTTGTTTTCATTTATTTTTGAAAGCTTCCCTAAGATTGAAATTTTCCCACAACATTTTTGTGTGCGATTTAGGTTAGTTCGAATCCCTGCCAACGAACAAAAAAAATATTTTTTCTTTAAAAAATTGTTAAGACATTTCTGGTTTACAGTTTAAACCCATTTTTTGTAATGAATTTGTAAAGAGCGCACTTGGACACTGTTTCCTAAGACAAGAGATCGATCGGTGGCAACATCCTTTTTTAGTCGTGTCTCCCAAGACTCTGGCTCTGCTCTCCCAGGGCAATCATCCATCTAACTAAATAGGCAATGCAGGGGCAACATATTTCTTCGGGCAATATTTGGTTCTATTAAGCACCATGGAAAATTTGTAGGTTTCGGGATATCGCTTTGCCCCTGAGGAAGGGAACATAATGGAGTTGTTAGAGAAATAGAACTGACCTAATTTTGGTTATTTCAACGGAATTTTTTGTTGAAATCACTGTTGGTTCAACAGTCATAGATCTGTAAATTTTTTATTAACAAAACTTGGTAAAACTGACAGAATTTTTGTTGATCAAACTAAATTTATGGTTGAAACAACAAACTCCTACTGTTATCCCAACGAAGAAGATACTGGCATTGGAAAAACCTTCATTTGCTTAAGCAATTATAAACTAAATATGTATTCCGAATATTCCATAAACTTTCTACGAATTACAATAGTATGTAATGCCGATAATATGAAATGAACGGAATAATCATAGCTTATGTCGCATAAACAACTGTCCTTGAACATCTCCGTTCAGCAGTGTGTGCTCGATTCTCGGTGGACGCAACAAAGCAACGTGGAAAAGTGACATTTAGAACAAAGCTGTAATAAGTACACAGAGAAAAATGAGCTGGAAATGGGTAAGAATTGACCGTGATTTTTGTTGAATCAACCCATAATTTGGTTCAATCAACAGATATTTTGGTTGATATAACTATATTTTGGTTGATATGACCAAATCACTGTAAATTCTTATCCATCACCTGCTCAATTTTCTCTGTGTGTATGCGATAGCATCATGGTAGACTCCCGAGTCGAGCGTTCAAGATCAATATAATAAATATGGAAAATATTTTATTTTGGTGTTAAAAAAACACTTATTTTAGTTATATATAAAAACACCTCTATCGAAGATGAAAAAAAAATCGACGGTCAATTAAACTGCAGGCAATTGAGTGGTTGGGCAGGACAACTCCCGCCGAGTTACTGGGTTCGTATACGGACTGTTTTTAGGTATATTCTTTAATTTGGTTCACAACTTTACCTTAGCCACCACCACGATTAGAATGGTCAGACTTGGCCGCGGCTAAAACCACAATTAAGAGCCGCTTGCATAAAAGCCGATAACGACTAATCGGAGTTTAGTTGACGTATTTTGTATGGTTAGCCGTCAAGTTGATCACCGATTAGTCGTTATCGACTTTTATGCAAGTGGCCCTAAGTGTGCCGCATCGATGTGGCTATTAACGGTAATAAGGTACATAATATTGATGCTTACTGACACACATATACACGCACATTACATAATTTGAAATTAAATTTTTATAGTTCACTATGATGCAAAAAATAACTGGGCAGTTATAAATAGCCAAATGCGATACAACAGTAACCCAATTACCCAGTGCCAAGGTGGATGTGTGGCGTGCACATGACTGTGAGTGTGTGTGTGTTGGTCTGGGCCATCACTTATGTACATAATTCTAATCTAATCTTGGCTTGCGTCATAATGACGCTTAACCGCCCAGGCGATTTTGGCCGTTTCGTACCAAAGCACGCCAGTCATTCCTTTTTAGCGATAACTGACGCCAATTGGAAACCCCAAGGGAGTTCAAGTCATCCTCCACCTGTTGTTTCCATCTCAGTCGAGGTCTCCCCCTTCCTCTGCTGCCGAATTCGGGTGTCGATAGGAAAACTTTCTGTGCTGGTGCTTTTTTGTCCATTCGCATAACATGACCCAGCCAGCGGAGCCTTTGGGCTTTAATCCGCTGAACTATGGTCAGGTATGCGTAAAGCTCGTACAGCTCATCGTTAAATTTCCTTCGATACTCGCCGTTGGCATCACGGGAAGGACCATAAATCTTCCGGAGAACTTTTCTCTCATCTTCTCTTGACACTGTCCATAATTCCGAGCCGTACATCAGGACTGGTATGATGAGAGACTTATAGGGCGTGATCTTTGTTTGTCGAGAGAGGACTTTACTTCACAATTGCCTACTTAGTCCAAAGTAACACTTGTTGGCAAGGGTGATTCTCCGTTGGATTTCTGGACTGATATTATTTTCGGTGTTAATGCTGGTTCCCAAATAGACCAAGTCTCTCACCGTTTCAAACTTGTAGCTATCAAAGGTGACTTGGCTGCCAAGGCGCAGGTGCGCCGATTCTTTCTTTGATGACAGCAGATACTTCGTCTTGTCCTCGTTCACCGCAAGACCCACTTTTTTCGCTTCCTTATCCAACCCAGAGAAAGCAGCGCTTACGGCGCGGCTGTTAAGGCCAATGATATCAATATTACCGGCATACCCCAGCAATTGCACGCTCTTGTAAAAGATTGTGCCATTGCGGTTTAGTTCTGCTGCTCGAATTATCTTCTCCAGCATCAGGTTAAAGAAATCGCACGAAAGGGAGTCGCCCTGTCTGAAGCCTCGTTTGGTTTCAAATGGCTCAGAGAGATGGTGAGTGTAGATTATTTTATCATGGGTCTTCTCCAGGATTTGGCGTATCGTGAAAATCTGGTCGATGGTAGACTTACCAGGTCTAAAGCCACACTGATAAGGTCCAATCAGTTTGTCTACGATGGGCTTCAGTCTTTCACACAATACGCTAGAAAGAACTTTATATGCGATATTAAGAAGACTGATTCCGCGTTAGTTGGCGGAGTTAGCGGGATCGCTTTTCTTGTGGATTGGGCAGAGCACACTTAAATTCCAATCTGGAGGCATGCACTCATCTGACCATATTCTGCATAAGAGCTGCTGCATGCTTTTTACCAGCTCTTCGCCTCACTTACATAATTAACTTCTTTAAATCCAGCTCAATAATTTGTATACCCAGTGTACTAGTACTAGTACAAGGGTATATTAACTTTGTTCACATAACGGCTGTTTGTAACGGCACAAAATAATCGAGATAGATATAGAGTTCCATATATGAAAATTCTTAGGTTGAAAAGAGGAGTCCATTAAGACATGCCCGTCCGTCTGTTCGTCCGTCCGTCCGTCTGTGTACACGATAACTTGAGTAAAAATTGAGATATTTGCATGAAACTTTGTATACAGGTTACCTTTTGGCCAAGGTAGGTTGCTATTGAAAATGTGCGAAAACGGATGATAACCACGCCCCCTTTTTCGATATCGAAAATTTCGAAAATCACACAAATTGACTTGTCTCGGCAGCTGAAATGGCTAAAATGATATAATTTTATAGGTGAGTCCCCCTGGTCATTCTCTTATGATTTTTCCATAAATTTTTTATAGTGGGCGTGGCACCGCCCACTTTTAAGGGAGGAGTTTTTGAAAATTTGTCTGGTCTTAACTCTTAAACAGATTACGATAGAACGATGGAATTCGGCACAAAGCATGCTAGTATCGTTGGGCGTATACCTGATGAAACTGGATAAAATCGCCCTTCAACCACGCCCACTTTCGATATCGAAAATTTCGAAAATCACACAAATTGACATATCTCGGCAGCTGAAATGGCTAAAATGATATATGGTTTATAGGTGAATCCCCCTGGTCATTCTCTTATGATTTTTTCATAAATTTTTTATAGTGGGCGTGGCACCGCCCACTTTTAAGGGAGGAGTTTTTGAAAATTTGTCTGGTCTTAACTCTTAAACAGATTACGATAGAACGATGGAATTCGGCACAAAGCATGCTAGTATCGTTGGGAGTATACCTGATGAAAGTGGATAAAATCGCCCTTCAACCACGCCCACTTTCGATATCGAAAATTTCGAAAATCACACAAATTGACTTATCTCGGCAGCTGAAATGGCTAAAATGATATAATTTTATAGGTGAATCCCCCTGGTGATTCTCTTATGATTTTTCCATAAATTTTTTATAGGGGGCGTGGCACCACCCACTTTTAAGGAAGGCATTTTTGAAAATTTGACTGGTGGTAACTTTTAAACTGAAGCATACTAGTATCGTTGGGAGTATACCTGATGAAAATGGATAAAATCGCCCTCCAACCATGTCCACTTTCGATATCGAAAATTTCGAAAATCACATAAATTGACATAATTCGCTAACGGAAATGGGTAAAATTATATAATTTTATAGGTGAATCCCCATGGTCATTATATAATGATTTTTTGATAAATTTTCTAAAGTGGGCGTTGCCCCGCCCACTTTTAAGGGAAGCATTTTTATACCAAGCGTACTAGTACAGGGGTATTATAATTTTGTCCACATAACTGTACTATGTACCGGCGCAAAATAATCAAGATCCATGTATGAAAGTTCTTCGGTTGAAAAGAGGAGTCTATTAAGGCATGTCCGTCCGTCTGTCCGTCCGTTCGTCCGTCTTTGTACACGATAACTTGAGTAAAAATTAAGATATTTGCATAAATTTTATATACAGGTTACTTTTTGGCCCAGGTAGGTTGCTATTGAAAATGGGCGAAATCGGATGATAACCACTCCTCCTTTTTCGAGATCGTAAATTTCGAAAATCATACAAATTAACATAACTTGAGTAAAAATTGAGGAATTTGCATGAAATTTGGTTTACAGATTACTCGGATTATAACCACGTCCCTTTTGTCGGTATCGAAAATTTCGAAAATCACATAAACTGACATATATCGGTAGCTGAAATTGATAAAATGATATAATTTCATAGGTGAATCTCTCTTATTATTCTATTATGATTTTCTGTTAAATTTTAAAAAGTGGGCGTGGTACCGCCCACTTTCAAGGGAGGCATTTTTGAAAATTCGACTGGTCGTAACTTTTAAACAAATTATGGTAGAACGATGAAATTTGGCACAAATCATGCTAGTACTGTTGGGAGTATACGTGATGAAATTGGATAAAATCCCCGTCCAACCACGTCTACTCTCGATATCAAAAATTTAGAAAATCACCTAAAAGACTGGTCGTAAGTTTTAAACTGATTACGGTAGAATCGTGAAATTCGGCACAAGGTATACTAGAGTTATAGGAAGTATACCTGTTGAAATTAAACGAAATCGCTTCCCAATCACGTCCACTTTCAATATGGAAAATTTCGAAAATCACATAAATTGACATAATTCGGTAAGGTAAATAACTAAAATAGTATAATTATAGTATAATTTGGTAGTTAAATTTGTAAGGAATTGTCTACTATTAACGAGTCTTAAAAGATGAGTTAATTTTGTTCAGTGATCCACCTATAATTTTTCGACGGCCATGTATTATATTGAAAGTTGGTAGTATGGCTCAGAACGATTAAACAAAAATACGTATACAATTTTTCAAAATTCGAATTATTTTGAAAGTTATATCTATCAACAGTTTTCGAAATTCCTCACTTTTTGATGATTTTCTCACGATTGGTCAAACCGATTTTGCTAATTTTTTAAATATATATAAAAGATGGTATCTTCTACAAAAGGACATTTCCAATTTTTGCAAAAAAATTTTTTTTGCAAACATTATTCGCAATTTTTAACTTCTCCATCGTGGCGAGATGGCGCTTTTGTATGATGTTGTTGGGCATTGCATTAGTAACTATTAGCAAAAAAAAATTTTTTTGGCACTTTAAGGGAGCGGAAGTTATTTACATTAAAAAGTAAGGAATTTCGAAAAGTGGTGATAGCTATAACTTTGAAAATAATTTGAATTTCGAAAAACTGGCCCAAACGTATTTTTTTCAATTTAAAACTTTGTCACAAGTTGGGCGTAAGTATATTAGAAGTAAGAAATGTATTCAACTATAAGTAAGATTTTGAGGGCACACGAACAATGTACATATATGTTATACCGTAGCATAAATAAATATTAATTTTATAAACTAACTAATAAATTTATTGAGTTCGTTTTTCCCAAATTATAATATATATAGAAAATATATACCTTATAGGTACTACTATTGTTTCCATACACTGGGTATTTAATGTTCGGCTTACCCGAACTTAGACTTCCTTACTTGTTAATTAAGCTGTTAACAAAATGTACAACAAAAGTTATTATTATTTGTTTGTACGCCAGTATGTATATTAGGGTGGTCCTTAGATCGGTTTCACCACGGTCAACTATATCGCACAAAATTTTTTATCCCGATTGAAGATGGTTTAGGCGTTTCGCAGGGGGAGGGTCAAAGTTCACATTGCTCTATGGAGACTCAAAAAATATAAGTGATTTTTCTTTTTTTTTTGTTATACTCGAAATCGATAGCATTATGGTCGGAGATATCTATCACATACAAAATTTGGTTCCGATTGCAAACGCCTAAGTTAAAATTGTCGCCATACAAATAAGGACCACGTTAATGTGCCTACATATGTCTGTATTTATACAGGTAGGTGCTCTTAAATGAGCTGCTTATTAAATGAATATACCCATATTGTGTTTGTTTGGGCATCGCTGGATTTGTATTGACTTGTATATTAATGAATAGATTTTTTGAATAGAAACATTTTGTATGATTTGTTGGATTTTAAATTAGTTTTGAATGTTTACTTCATTTAAAGTGATTTTTCATTAATCATCTTTGTTAAAGAACTTCTCAAGGCTGACATTTTCTTTGAATTGTTTTGAATCGGATGATCTTCAATGCTAAGACCAGAAAGATACAATTTTTTTTTTTTTATTTTTTATATTTTTTCTTATCCTAATTTTTTTTTCGCATTACACTTAAATTTGTATTATTTCTTTTCCGAGTTTTTATTTTTTATTTTGTGGCATTTAATTTAATTAATTTTTTTATTTAACTTTTTTATATTCAATATATTTTATTTTGTTTAACTTTATTTTATTTTATATTATTTTATTTTTTTTGTTTTATTGTATTTTGCTTTATTTTATTTTATTATATTTTATCTTATTTATTTTTTTAATTCCATTTTATTTAATTTTATTTAAATTCAGCTTTTGTTATCTTATTTTTATTTTTTGTAAATTTAGTGAATAACTTTCAACAAAAAAATTATTTTAATGAAATAAATTTCCGAAAACCGCTTAGTTTTCTGGCCCTATTTGAAAGCTAAAAACAGTGCGACAATATAACAGTACTTTTTTAACCTTAAAAAAATTTAAAATTATAACAATAGAAAGAAATCTAACAAAGTTCTTACCTCCGCTTGTTAAAGCTTTAAGCAGCGCTACTTAACTTTTCAAATTACAAGTTCTTACTATGTAATTGGCGACTATAAATAACTACTATCTGCATCTACGAGTATGATTACTTTAACCCAAAAAAGTGTGTAGTATATTCACTTGCATTTTTTTCTAGCCTATTTTTGCAAAAAAATTTAAAAGTAAAATTAACAACAAGAAAATTACTGAAATTATCAATAATGGAGTAAAACTTTCGGTTTGTTGAATATACATCGCATAACTCAAGAACGTGTTACTCGCCAAAAAAGTAAGACAATGGACCGCAATAATAAAAACCTAGGAATTATGCTTATTTACAACTTGCGTTGCCTAGCAAAAATACTCAGATAGTTATCCGTACAAACATACGTTATGCCACAGCTGCAATGGGCGCTTTCTGGGGCACCAACACAACTTCAACCAATGCCACAAATAGATAAATTAAGTATAGAAAAACAACGAAACAAGTTAAGTATCACAAAAAGTAAATAGTGTACTAAGTTAGTTAATATGCATGGCATAACCCAACTCGCACTATGGCCAAGGTTTCGCTTGTTTTTATAAGGCTTTGGAGGATCTGATATAATTTTTAACTGTTAGGGTTACTGAGTCCTTGGACCCTCCCTTCATAATGGATAGTACTTACTTGTCCGGAACTTCTGCCAAAACTGCACTTAAATTTTAATGTTTGCTGGGTTATTACACGTGTTCTATATTTGCATGTGCTTATGTGCGTGTGCTTTAATGCACTCGAATCAATTGAGTTAAAGTCCCATATTAGGCAACAAAACCGATGCAGGTGGCAGTAGCCGCATTTGTTTTTTTTTTATATTTTGCCCTATTTGTACTTACTAGTTTTTGCATATTTTTTGACTACAAAGTCTTTACCCAGTGCAGTTCAAAACAAAGACCATAAATAAAGAAGTCAACAGTGCACAGTGGTGCTTACATTAGGGTGGTCCTTATTTGTAGGGAGACTATTTTATAATCAGATTTTCAAGGATAGTAATATAGCCGAAGATATCACCCACAAATGTTGGTCGTGATTGAAAAAGATTAATTACACGGAGGTCAAACTTCAGATTGCCCTATGGAATCTCAAAAAATTAAAACGATTTTTCTTGATATCTAATACTGAAAATCGATAGCACTATGGTCGGAGATAGCACATAAAAAATTTGGGTCTGATTGGAAACTCTTAGGCGTGTCGCAGGAGGGGTGGGAGGGTTAAAGTTCAAACTCAAGGCATAAATATCATGGTGGTATATCACAGTGTAAATGGGCGAAATCTTTAAACAGGTATAATGCTCACCTCCACCAGAACTCTGCCTTTCTTACTTGTTTAAAACACAGTTATTTTGGTTCTAGGTCAACGAAATGAAATTACAAGTGTTTGAAGTGTCTTTCCCGCTTAGTTCTGTGAGGTTCGAGCTGTCGGTAAATATGTAAATCACTGTGTAAGTTTGTTTTTGTTTTTTCTTTCAGTCTCTATTAATCTGAATTTACTATTTAAACTACGAATTATTATACGATTTATGCTTCGTTGTTAGTTCTCCCGCTGCCCTGCTGTTTGAGCAATTAAAGAAAATTCCTGCGAATGTTGTCTATGATCTTGTTTGTTCAACTTTGGCCTACACTATTTTTGAGTTCGTTTCCTCTTTTGGCTGAGCGTCAGCCCTTCAAGTTTCAGTTGACCCGAGACAGAGATAAAATGAGATAATTTAGTGTACAAAAATCTTTTCCAAGTAAAATTGCAGCGGTTGGGTCCTCGAAAGATATTTTACTCAACCTTCATAAATAACTAAGACTTAAGGTACATAAAATGTTTGAAACACTAAGCCAGCTGAAGGAGCCCTATTGATTATCCCAATATCTTTTTGCTATAACTTTATATACAAAATTTCAGTAACTAAAATCTTCTGTGCTTCCATAGAGATAGGGTTAGGGTTCGGGATAGGTATGAGGATAAAGATAGGGCTAGGGCTAGGGATAGGGATAGGGATAGGGATAGGATAGGATTTGGAATACAGTATAGTTACTCTGCTACTGTTCAAGCGGCAAAAACACTGCTGACGAAGTGACGGTTCTTTTTTAAAAATGTGCATGACTGTCGTGCGACTTGGCTTGAACATGTCAAACCTTCTAAGTCGTCTGACCTTGTCCACTAATATAAGAATTCCATTGATTATCTCAAATCCATTCTAAGAAGCCATCAGTAGCAGGTAATTTACAAAACCACAGAGATTCTATTTTATTACAATTTACGTTGGCATTAATCTCAGTATTATTATTGTTATTAGTGCTATCCAAAGTGTTGAGTGCTGTTATTTTCATTGTACATATCTCTTGACAATGGAATCGGGCTTTTAAGCTTTGGTTTGGAAGTCAACGACAAAGTCATCCATCGTGAACTTGTGTGAACTGACTTTCACTTTAATAAAATTTGTTGTTATGTTTTTTTTATTTTGATTTTGATGTTGTTTGTCTTAGCACAGCTTCTACATACTCTTCTATACCCACTTTAAACGCTCTATTGTTGTCATGAATTGTTGTTGTGACTTTTTTCCGTCCATAGTTTCGATATGCGCTCGCGTGTTTTTGATTTGGCTTTCCTCTGCTGCTACCTTCATCACCTTTTACTGTCATCTTCATTGGTAGAGGCAGCAATGCTTCTTCTGCGGTCTCATAAAATCTGTTCCAGCGCCCTCGCTCCGAGTTCAACTTTAGCTAGTTTGCTGCATGTCTGTGTGGTGTAATTTATTTTCTTATTGTTTAATAGCAACGAACAAGCACACACTTTAGAAATTGGGATGAAATTTGAATTTTTTTTATATCTACGACCGCACCTCCCACTCAATAAAAAGGCGACAGCAACCTTGCAGCTTGCCTTTCTTGCATTCATTCAGACCCTCTTTTTTACATACATATTTACATATTTTTTTTCTTTGTATAATCGGAATACAACAATAGGATTAATTCCAATAACAACTACTACTCAGGCGCCATAGCATTTGTTACACTTGTTATTGTGCTGCCCTCCTCCTCTCCACCGACAAATCTCGACCATGGCTTAACATCTTTTACCAATTTATTTACTTATCTGCCATACCATTTTTATACCCAGCTGCAGTATGCAATTCAACTAATCAATCATTAGTTTTTGGATTCGAGCACTTTTCTGGAAAATTTGCCATTTTTTCAGAAAGTTTAGAGTGTAGCGAAATGTTATTCACGCCATTTACCAGACTGCAATCGATTGAGGGAGTTGGCAAGTACTGTTTTGTTAGATATCTTAAAATGATATTTGTTAGGAAGCTGAGAAGCTCACAGATGATTCGATTTTGGAAAGGGGTGTTAGAAGAGTAGGTTTAATTAACCAATTGAAGAGATGTAAAGTGTCATGGGGGGACATGTGTTTGAAATGGTGTTGTTTAGTCTGGATAAGTAATAAAACTCTTACTATTACAGTTGGGCCAGAGTGACTCTAGTCTTCCTTGGTGAGGTGCGTTCTTCTTCACCTATTTCGGGTGGATAACTGTTTAGAACGGGGTTCACAGGCCCACACCTGACAAAGGTATCTATCAACTCAGTGTGGATGGCGGTTAAAGCCTGCTTATTGTTCCGCAGATCAAGCGGTAACGTAATGTGATGTGCTTGCATAGGTGTCGCCTTATATCTCTAGGGGGCGGGTCTGCGACCAAAAGATCACGGCTCAGAAGGAACTGACTGCTCGGCTTGAGATATTTGCACGAAATTTTGTATACTGGTTAATTTCTGGCCAAGGGTGCCCCCTTTTTCGATATCGAAAATTTCGAAAATCACATAAATTAACATATCTCAGGGACTGAAATGGCTAAAATGATATAATAATTTTGATAAATTGCATGGCAAGCATTTTTTAAAATTCGACTGGTTGTAACTTTTAAACTGAACGATGAAATTTGACGCAAAGTATACTAGCATAGAAAATTTCGAAAATCACCTAAATTGACATAATTCGGTAACGGCAATGGCTAAAATGATGTAATTTGGTAGAATGAACCCCCTAGTCTTTCTATTATTTTTTGATAAATTATTAAAAGTAGGCGTGGCACCGCCCACTTTTAAAGGAGGTATTTTTGAAAATTCCACTGACCATAACTTTTAAACTAAAGACGGGAAAATCATGAAATTCGGCCAAGGTATACTAGCATTATAAGAAGGAAATTGGACTAAATCGCTTCCCGGCCACGCCCACTTTCGATATGGAAAATTTAGAAAATCACATAAATTGGCATACGTCTGTAAAGAAAATAACTAAAATAGTATAAATTGGTAGGTATGTCATTATAATCCCGTTCTGAAAACTACCGCTGGGTATTTAATGTTCGGTTCACCCGAACTTAGACTTCCTTACTTGTTGTCATAGGTTTAATAGTATTTTACCCAAGTAAACCGATTGCCATTGGCAAGGTTTTGGTCGGAGCTACTGCTGTCTCAAACCCACCAACGGAAATTTTATGCATCTTTAACAACACCATTGCAATAAAGCATGCAACGGTATATATTTGTTGTTAGCTTTATTTTTGTCTATGCAACATTAGTGGCATCTGCTACAATTCGTTGCATTGCAGCTTCTTTATTATTTGTTTTACTACATCTTTAAGGTGCTGCAAATGTCGCTCGCTGTTGTTGGCGGAGTTCGCGTTGGCGTTGTGTTACAATTACTGTTTTTCAAGCAATTTTGTTGTCAATGCACTTATTTTTTTGGCAGCAAGTAGCCAGCAGCGCTCTATGCTAGTAAAAACATGCAAACACCCAAAATGAGCTTAAATAAATCACTGCTTCTACTGAGGTCCAGTTGTGCCATGGGAGTGGTAAGACTGCATCACCAATATAGGTACCTACTAGGGAATCCAATTTCCTGGATTTCTAGCCTCTCGGGATTTTCGGGATTTGAAAGTTCAATCCCGGGATTGTCCCGAATTTTTTTTTTGCTAAAAATGGCACCCCATATAAAAATACAATAAAATAAATCAAAATAAAATAGAATAAAATAAAATAAAATAAAATAAAATAAAATAAAATAAAATAAAATAAAATAAAATAAAATAAAATAAAATAAAATAAAATAAAATAAAATAAAATAAAATAAAATAAAATAAAATAAAATAAAATAAAATAAAATAAAATAAAATAAAATAAAATAAAATAAAATAAAATAAAATAAAATAAAATAAAATAAAATAAAAATATAATAAAATAAAATAAAATAAAATAAAATAAAATAAAATAAAATAAAAATATAATAAAATAAAATAAAATAAAATAAAAATATAATAAAATAAAATAAAATAAAATAAAAATTCTTAAGCTATAGTGGCGAAAACTACGTACATAGTTATGTTTTTATACCTTTCATGAACATGAAATGGTATTATAACTTTGGTCCGATGTTTGTAAGTATGAGAAGAAGAAGAGATAGACCCATCAATAAGTATACCGAAATGATCAGGATGGCGAGATGAGTTGATTTAGCCATGTCCGTCTGTCCGTCTGTCCGTCTGTCTGTCTGTCTGTCTGTTTGAACGCAAACTAGTCCCTCAGTTTTTGAGATATTTGGCTGAAATTTTGTATGCGGCCACCATTTTCCAATATAGGAATCATTTGTCGGAACCAGCAAGATCGGACCGATATTACATATAGCTCCCATACAATCGATTGTTCCCATAAACGGATTTTGTGCTATAACTCCTGCAATTAAACACGTAGGAACGTGAAATTCTGGACGGATTGCTATTTTTATATGCGAAATATCGATGTTGAAAATCATCGAGATGGGATAAATATTTCACATAGCTCCCATACAATCGATTGTTCCGATAAACGGATTTTGGGCTATAACTCCTGTAATTAAACACGTAGGAACGTGAAATTTTGGACGTATTGCTATTTTTATATGTGAAGTATCAGTGTTGAAAATCATCGAGATGGGATAAATATTTCACATAGCTCCCATACAATCGATTATTCCGATAAACGGATTTTGGGCTATAACTCCTGTAATTAAACACGTAGGAACGTGAAATTTTGGACGTATTGCTATTTTTATATCTAAAATATCGATGTTGAAAATCATCGAGATGGGATAAATATTTCACATAGCCCCCATACAATCGATTGTTCCAATAAACGGATTTTGGTAGATAACTCCTAGAGTTATATAGGAACGTGAAATTTCGTAACTATTGCTATTTTAGAATGTGGAATGTCGGTGTTAAAAATCAATGAGATTGGACCAATATAACACATCGCCCCCATATAATCGGTAGTTCCGATAATTTCGGTATGAGCTTAAGTTAAATTCACACAGGCTGTACTGGGATCAAACAGTGAAAATCGTGACGCTTATTCATGAAAGGTATTTAGCCTTCGGCACAGTCGAAGACAGCTTTCCTTACTTGTTTTTAATTAATTTTTTTTTCCATTTGGTCTCCGACAATTCAGGTATGCATAGTAATAATAAAAATTTCATTGTAGATAAAAATAAAAAGGTAAAAATTACTTTTTCTGAAGTTTGAAGTGTGTTCTTAAAGAAATTATTGCATTAATATATAATATAGTGTCATCTCTTAACCTGGACCTGAAATTGTTGCATATGTAGCCTGCATTCGAAAAACATCGTTCTGCCTCAACACTTGTGGGTTGAACTGTTGGCAAAAAGTCAAATGCTTTCTGAAGGTAATAGACTTTGTTGCCCCCTTTACAAAAAATATCAATTTCTACTAGTCAAATCTTGATTCAACTTTTCTTTAAGACTAACGGGCTTGTCGTCGGTGATATTAGTATGGTTTTCGCTATAAAGCATGTTTTCTGTATTGCGAAGGTTCTCTCGAGCTCCCCCCCAATGACTGATAAGCTAATTTCTTTAGAAAATGCATACTTTAAATCATATATATTACTCGGATTATTTAAAAAGGCGTAAACATCGGAGAAAATTGTTCTCCGTTGCTTTATTCTTTTAACGAGTTTTTTAATGCAAGTTCTTGCTTAAAGCAGACTTCTTAATTTTAAATTTTTTCCAACATAAAATTCATGGCAACATTTCAAGTGCGATCCATTTCAAGTCCATCACATTTCAAGTCCATATTGCGTTCACACAAAGCTTCAATAGTTATTTTTACTGGGTGAAGAACATGAGTAATTTCTTTAATAGTATCATACTCATTTTTATTTATTTTCGGTGAACCCGGGATTTAGGTCTAGTAATCCCGGGATTTTCGGGACTTGAAAAACAACGGGATCCCAGGATCCCGGGATTGGAATCCCTAGTACCTACGTATGTTTACCTTTTATTGCACGGCTGAATTGACTGCAGTGCAAGTTGTTGTTGTAAGTGCATTATGTTTGTTGCTGTCGTTTGTTGTTTTACAGTTGGCAGGTTTTGTTGCTTTGACAGTGATTGACATAAGACCTTGCCAAGCGCCACAAACTAGTCCGCTCTCGTCGCATTCATAACGCTTTTAAACTTAAGTGATTCAGTAGCAGTAGCAGCTCGATGGGCGAGGTATATGAAAAGAAAATGTTTTTAGTTAAAAGTTTGCCAGACAATTAGGGAATTTAATAAAGAGATCAAGTCGCCTTACAAGCTTGGCGATGTACTCAGTAGAGTTTAGTTAACGTGGTTTTATGCTGCGACTGATTTTATTCTAATATCTGTAAGTAGCGAAGGTTTGGGCCGTGTCCCAGATAATATTTAAATTATGTGTGGAGCACTTACCTGCTCTCTAAAACAGAGAAAGCTCAACCACCCAAATGAAGAACGCAGATGGAGTCAAGGTTTCCTTACCCTACTATTGCAAGGAGCCTAGTGTTTTCCGCTCAAATCACAGGTAGGGTCACCCTTGAAACTGACTCAAATCCGATCAGCCTTTCCATATGACAGAAAAGGCTAATTTTTCGAAGTTTGATTACAATCTTCTCTAACAACGAGGTGACTCTTCGGCCTCTCGGGTCAGTAGCGATAACATCGAGTCTGATTGGCCAATCCAGATAGTAGACCAGTGACACAGTCGACATATCGTTTCTCGGCGTCGACCGGCTCTTGTGTCAGAGGTGAGGGAGGTTCTTGCTCCCCTGAAACTTATCAAGGAGTAAAACATAGAGATGGGATGGTGAATACAAGGGACCTTTTCAGATTGGTTGCTTTGCTCACTGGCACACGCGCTAATTGGTTGGGAACACAATATCTCTGTAGCCTTAGTCAAATGAAATTTCTGAAAAGATCCTGGTTTCAGACCCTTTTTGAACTTAAGTATAAGTAGTAACAACTAAGGTAATAAAAATTTGTTAGTTATACATATATGTATGTAGATAAATTATTTATTTAAGATTACTTTTGGCATAAATCAATAACTTTATCAGAAATCATATTTAAATGTAACCGAATATTTGAGACAAGAGAAACCGACTATAAAACCGCAACCACAACAATAACATCGCTAAATGAGTTGGAGGTGGAGCCGTGTGTAGAAGTCCACGCAAGTGGGGAAAGCTTCTGATCGCCATTCAACTGGGAATGGCCAGAGCGAATCTTCTATGTGCGGTCCAAGCAGCTCACTACGTCCGGGAAAGCCCACGTATCTCTGGATAGCCACTGAACACCCGTTCTGTGGTGAACTAAAGTGAGAAGGCAACAACCTGAAAAGGCCACTCCGACATAATCGGTTTAAGGGCTTGCCAGGGGACTTCATCAGCAGCGTCTGTCACCATGAGATGCGGCTGCAAGCGGGCGTCTGTCTTGAACCAAGCGGCTCGCTATATAAATGTGCAATTTAAATCCAACCCCCAGAAACGGGTTGTGCGTAGGGTTTGGGACCCACCACATAAAAACACACTTCCAATGAGATCCAACAATCAGGCCTCGGATATGATAACTCACTCTTTAGATAATGACCACTGCAAACGAAATAGGAATATGATTAAGGAAATCAGGGCATGTTCTTGGAATGTCCGAACCCTTAGCAGAGAAGGTGACGATGCTCGCCTAGTTGGGGTCCTCAAACAGGCAAACCGCTATACAAGAAATGCGATGGACGGGGCAAGGTTATAAGACCATCCAAACCTGCAATGTCTACTGGAGCGGCCACACTAATGAGCGCAGATTCGGCGTCGGTTTTGTGGTGGGAAAGAGGCTTGTGAAACAGGTAGTGTCTTTCACAGCCGTGAACGAGCGTCTCGCCACAATCCGAATAAAACTACGATTTTTCACCATATCGTTTATCTGTGCGCACGCACCGACCGAGGACAAGGACGACTTGGAAAAAGATGCATTCTACGCAAAATTAGAAGAAACTTATAAGCGCTGCCCCCGTCATGATATCAAAGTCGTGCTTGGCGACTTTAACGCCAGGGTGTGAAAAGAGGGTGTATTTGGCCCCACTGTCGGAAAGTTCAGCCTCCATGAAGAGACTTCGCCGAATGGATACAGGCTGATCGACTTCGCCGGTGCAGGAAATATGGTGGGTGCAGGAAATATGGCTCAACAAAGAACCGACTGGCGTAACATGTTGGACGACCAAAATCGCCTAGGCGGTTAAAGGCTATTTTAAGTAAGTAAATGAGTTAGAAATAAGAATAGTTTGTATTTCGAGTTTGTTTCAGTGTGGATGGGAAGGGTCGCCCTAGATTAGTGGATTGTGTTCAAACATAGAAATTTGACATTGGTCCAGTTCACGGTGCAGTTCACGGCAAACCACCTAGTATTTCTGAAAAGCCTCTCAGCAAAAATGTATGTTACTTGTGGGTACATAACCAAAACAAAAACAGGTATGGAAGTCTAGAAGTCACAACAGTGTTGTGAGTTCGACTCTCACAACGCCGGGAAGAAAAGTCTATGAAGAGATGTAATTCCAGTATCATCGAAACATGTGTCGGCTTGTCTGGTTCCTGCAGCGAGGGGTAAATTTTTCTCAAAAAACACATTTTTTGTGCCACGCCTAATTTAAAATTTTTTTTTCAATAAATCATAATACAATGACCTATAAAATTATATCATTTTATACCTTTCAGCTACCGAAATATGCCAAATTATGTGATTTTGGATGTCGAAAAAGGGGGGATAACCATATCATTTGATTTCGCCCATTTTCAATAGCAACCTACCTTGGCCAGAAAGTAACCTATATACAAAATTTCATGCAATTATCTCAACGGACTGACGAACGAACGGACAGACGGACGGGCATGCCTTAATGAACTCCTCTTTTCAACCTAAGAACTTACATATATAGAACTCTATATTTATTTCGATTATTTTGTACCGTTACGTAGTACCGTTATGTGGACAAAATTATAATAACCTTGTACTAGTACTAGTACGCTGGGTATAATAGTTCGCGGCACACCCCCTCATATGAAGGGTTTTTTTTAAATTTTTTTGTTTTGGAACAACCTCGTAGTCGCCCAATTATGTATATTTTCCATCATTTCTTTGTAGTTTATTGCCCGAACAACTGCCTTCTTGCTCAATATTTAAAAGAATTAAGATTGGTGCAACCCTGTATACCACCTCAAGCGGCATCACCCATGCACAGAGCCAAAAATACCTAATAAAATTAATAAGATTGTCTTCATGATCAGTTTTTGGGCAAAGGGGTAGTCGCAACGGTGGAAACGAAGAAAAAACTATAGGGAAATCTTTTTGGTTTTAAGAAGAAATTCTTATTAAAAAAACTATACATTTAGTACAAAGGTGTAGTTAGACGCTGGCAATTATTAGTATACGATGGCCGGATGGTTAGCAGCTGGGTTTAGCATTCGAAAAATTGTTAGTTCGATTCTCTCTCTTTTTTTCCTAATTAGAAATCTTAAAAAGAAATCTTCTCAATTATATTTACATATGTGACTTTCCTTTGAAACATTAACAACTATACACAGGTGCAGTGAAATAACGCCCGCGGAAATAACGCCCGCGGGCACTGTTTCCTTTTCCGCGGGCGTTATTTCACTGCCCCCTATACACAAATTAGTAATTAGACGCTAGCAATCAAAAGTGAGCGATGGCCTGATGGTTAACAGCTGGGTTTATCATTCCGAAAATTGTAAGTTCGATTCTCGGTGAGGGGAATATCATTTTATTTTTCATTTAAAATATTAAAAAGAAAATCTTCTTAATAACATTAAAAAGACTGTCTCTACAATAATAAGAAGCACATCTTCTTGAAGAAAAACTATACAGATATCTTATCATTTTTGTTCTATTTTATTAGGTACCTTTGGCTCTGTGTGTGGATAGTCTTAGAATTAACCATACTATGTCTATGGCAAATTTCAATTAATCGTTAACATATCCCAAAACTTTAACGATAACGAAAAATGGGACGTGGCATCTCTTATACAAATGAGTATTTCGTAATAAATACAAATATTTAATATACCATCTTTCCAAAAAGAAAGCAAAGCACTGAAGATGGCAGAATGTTGAAGTCCTTTTTTGACAGAACCAAATTTGACAATAGATGTCCTTTTTACTCTCAAAGAAACTGGAAATTCTTCGTTTTTTTTAAGCCGAGGCGACGATCTTATCTAAAACTATCCCTAGTACAGCAGTATCCGACACGACATACTCCTCGATGCGTAAATTGAGGCAAAGGAGCAAAATATCGTTATTTTGGGCACTTGACCTGTCGGGGTTCTGCGACACATTGCATTTAAGATCTCAAACGCAACCAAATCCCTTCGAGACTAAAAAGATAGACGCTAATTTTCTTAAACTCAGAAACTAATTCCCAACAAATCAAGAATCTTTCTTGGCCAACTTCCGCAGTTCTTCTAAAACTGCCTTCCCAAAGTACATCAAATTCATGCCGCTAAATACCCACTTGCTGTGATTTTCAATCAATTCGCAAAATACTGCTGCCACAATTGGTGTGTGTATTGTGGCAATAAGACAAATACATATAAACCAACCACTAATGTAACGCACAAAGTTCGCAGACTGCCAGACTAAAAAGATTTTCAGCCAAAAAGTCAAAAGCAGTCAACAATAGCGTTGTAATAACCATCATGAGCTTCCAATTCAATGTTCATTCCTTCAGTCGTTTACTTTCTACATAGCGCGAGTAGCGTTGTAGGTGCTCCTCGTGTACCTGCACCAATCATACCATTAGCAAATACTTTTGGTTTTTATAGTCGCTTCTCATAATTTTCGCGCACAAAAGGCAACTTAAACGATGTATTCATTGCTCCCAAACTCCTTTTGTGCCTGGTCTAACCTTTGATTTCTTGCCGCATACCACACGTTCAAACTTCTGTAACGCGTCACAACGTATTTACGTAGCTTAACGGGCTGTGTCGCAGTATGCCACTTTTGTTACTCTGTCTGTGGGTTGTTAGCTGCTGTCTGCTCGTTGTTGACTTCCACGTTCATCACGGAGCATGGCGTAAGTTTATGCTGGTACCAAGATGGCCACTGTTAAATGATGAGGACCGACCTGCACAACTTGCCACACACAAGGTACGTAGCCTTCACAGCGGCGGCCAATCTTGGCTGAGGTATTGTCTACGGATTATGATCGCGTCGTCGTTGTCTTTTGGGAATAGTTGACTGCTGTTGCTCACATAAGTCTTCCGTCGCAAATCGCACACACACTCATACACTCGTCAACATTGCACGAACAGAGATTTTCGGGATATTATTGTCTGGTACTTCTTCTTGAGTCTGACATTTCGATATGCGACTGGCACACATTTTTTTCCTTATTTTTGGCTTATTGCAGATCCGCGTTCCGCCTTTTGTGTATTTTTGCGCTTCGAAAATAGCTTAGCATTTACCTCACCTTTCGATGACTTTGGTTGGTGTTTCAGTTTTATTTTAGGTTTTCTGCTGGAAATTGTTTATGCAACTCATCACACTTCTTACTCCTTCCAGGCGTTTCGTTTAGTATCCCTTTAATCTTTGCATGGTTTCTACCTCAGTTGATGTTTATGCACACCCATACACACATTTATGAGCCATTATGTGTCCTAGAAGAACAGCTATCAATGCCATTGCTTTTGGCGCCTAACTTGTCTGCCTATCGCGAACTTGCCATAAATTGTTGTTGTTAAAGTTAGCCTGAGAATAATTCGCTGCCTAGGCGTAAAGCTTGATGTACAACAATTGGGCTGAGGTTTTTTGTTTGTATACGATGAGACGTAAGTAGTAAGAAGCTTATTCCAAGCATGTGAGCTCCGTTTTTATCACCCTTTACAAAGCAATGAGATCCACAAAAAAACGTGATTATGTTCGCAAATCTTTAAGTAGCTAGAATAGTTGATCCATTGGAGGCTGAATCCAAAAAAGAGAAATAAAGTAAATTTGAAAGAAGAACCCACCGTAGTTGAACGGACAGAAGGCAAGGAAGGGAAGCTTATCCCGAAAATACTTCACTCTGTTTTGAGAAGCTTCTCTTTAATATGCTCACATTTTCAGCTAGGGTAGTCCTTTTTATTATCTTTTTAGAAGGTAAAGTTCGACTTTCTTTGCATGAACGGCGTACTTCTAGATGCTTTGCAGGACTGCCTACATTTACGAACTTACGATCGAGAGCAGTTAACTGCTATTTATCAGGCCACTATGACATATGTGGCTTTTGGCATGCGGATATCTTGGCCAGATCAGTCTTGGCTGCTTCCGGGACTCGGGGAACTTTTCTTGCTACTTGCAGTCTACTTCCAGGCTAACCTACCAGCCAGGCCAGGCGATCATTAGGGTTATTAGCGTCCACTACGGTACGGTATCTATGGTGAAATGGGGTGCTAAGCTGTGTGAGCTGCAAGAAGAATGTCGAGGTGGACTCATCGAATTAATTCATGCTCAGCTGGCCAGATTTTGCTAGGATATCTTGTTTCAGATGTTTAGAAGTGTTACCGTTGAACATGTGGTATCACGTAGGGCGAGGAAGCTGCCACCTAACCTAAACGCTGAGATTGCCAAAGTCGTACTAATTTCCTTGCCGAACCTGCAGAATAGGTACGTGATGTGGTGTGATATTTCTCTAGTTGAAATCCCCAAGTTAGGAACGAATGCTGTGTCCATCACAGAACATGCCATGAAGTCTCTTCCTTAGGCGGGCTACTCACCTGCCAATAAATGTCAAACTCGATATAAAACAAGTAAGGAAAACTGTCTTCGGCTGTGCCGAAGGCTAAATACCTTTCATGAATAAGCGTCACGATTTTCACTGTTCGATCCCCAGTACAGCCTGTGTCAATTTAATTTTAGCTCATACCGAAATTTTCGGAACTATCGATTATATGGGGGCGATGTGTTATATTGGTCCAATCTCATTGATTTTTAACATCGACATGCCACATTCTAAAAGAGAAATAGTTACGAAATTTCACTTTCCTACTTATCTAATTACAGAAGTTATCTACCAAAATCCGTTTATTGGAACAATCGATTGTATGGGGGCTATGTGAAATATTTATCCCATCTCGATGATTTTCAACATCGATATTTCGGATATAAAAATAGCAATACGTCCAAAATTTCACGTTCCTACGTGTTTAATTACAGGAGTTATAGCCCAAAATCCGTTTGTCGGAATAGTCGATTGTATGGGAGCTATGTGAAATATTTATCCCATCTCGATGATTTTCAACATCGATATTTCACATATAAAAATAGCAATACCTACAAAATTTCACGTTCCTAGCTCTTAAATTAAAGGAGTTATAGCCCAAAATCCGTTTGTCGGAATAATCGATTGTATGGGAGCTATGTGAAATATTTATCCCATCTCGATGATTTTCAACATCGATATTTCACATATAAAAGTAGCAATACTTACAAAATTTCACGTTCCTATCTCTTAAATTAAAGGAGTTATAGCCCAAAATCCGTTTATCGGAACAATCGATTGTATGGGGGCTATGTGAAATATTTATCCCACCTCGATGATTTTCAACATCGATATTTCACATATAAAAACAGCTATACTTACATAATTGCACGTTCCTAGCTCATAAATTAAAGGAGTTATCTACCAAAATCCGTTTATCGGAACAATCGATTGTATGGGGGCTATGTGAAATATTTATCCTATCTCGATGATTTTCAACATCGATATTTCACATATAAAAATAGTAACACTTACAAAATTTCACGTTCCTAGCTCTTAAATTAAAGGAGTTATAGCCCAAAATCGGTTTATCGGAACAATCGATTGTATGGGAGCTATATGTAATATCGGTCCGATCTTGCTGGTTCCGACAAATGATTCCTATATTGGAAAATGGTGGCCGCATACAAAATTTCAGCCAGATATCTCAAAAACTGAGGGACTAGTTTGCGTTCAAACAGACAGACAGACAGACAGACAGACAGAGGGACAGACGGACATGGCTAAATCAACTCATCTCGTCATCCTGATCATTTCGGTATACTTATTGATGGGTCTATCTCTTCTTCTTCTCATACTTACAAACATCGGACCAAAGTTATAATACCATTTCATGTTTATGAAAGGTATAAAAACGCTCAAGAAAGGGTCAAGAACTGTTTTCACACGTCAGATTTTCTTGAGCCAATACTCAGCTCATACACAGTAAAAAAATGAAATATTACTTTTAATACCAGTCGGTATTGAAATTATGCCTTTTTGGAATTAAATTTGAGTTTTAATACTAAATAGTATTAATTTAAGACTCTGAATTTTTTTTAATTCCAAATAGTTTTAAAATAATGCCAAAATAATACTAAAGCGCTCTCTCTCATTATAATGTTTTAGGTACTATTTGTTTAAAAACAAAGCCGGAAAAGTATTAAATTAATTACTTTTTAGCATTAAATTAAATCCGGTGGTTTGTTCTTCAGAGCACGCGGTTCGTCGCTATTGCGATACTACATTAAGAACAACAGTGCAATTAGTCCAAGCATCGGCGCCCCATAGATCTTAAGATCAGTCAAACAAGTTGGATTCATCACACAGACACGTTGTGCTCTTTGTTTACCAAATGATTTAGTCGTTGCTGGGCAAGGGGCGAAACCACATCGCGTGGGGGTGTCGCTTGTTTGTTCAGCGAATGTTAAAAATATAGTTCGGACGATCACAGCGCGTGTATAAGCGTTCTCACTTATACACCTGCATTTACAAATCTGCCGACCCATGAATTAGACGCTGGCAAGCATAAGTAGGTACTCGATGGCTTGATAGTAGACATCTCCTTTCAGCATTCAATAAATTGTGAGTTCGACTCTCGGTAAAGGCAATATAATAAAAATGTAAATTTTTTTTTTTTTTTTTTGCCTGAGAGAATCTTCGACTGTATTCCTCTCTTTCTTAATTAGACCGAATATGGTATTAATTTAATACTTTTCGGCGTTGTTATATATAAACACCAAAATGGTATTAAAGTTAGACTTTTCTTTTTACTGTATAAGAAAAAATACTACAATTTTGGATGGTTGGCAATGCCGGTTTACCTCAAGAAATAAATATGCTCGTATATATTTCTTGAGGTAAACGTGCAGATCCACTGCAAAGGTGAGTACATATTTAGCTAAACAAATTTTGTATATTTTTATAGGAGTGATTTGCAAAAAAATGGAAAGTTTGGTAAACGTAAAAATTTCTTGACCAGGCACAAGAGATATTTGCTAGCTTTTTTCTTGAGGCATTTCTTGGCAGGTGGGTAGCCCGCTTTAGAGTGAACAACTATGAAACCCGGCAAGAGTGGTCCTACTGATAACCTGAGTATTCAACCAAGTCTTATCTCATGGAAGGGATTGTCAGGTGTGGCGTTGGCACTTGAGAAAAGTCTGATCTCTTACTTTTTCGGAATTTTCGGTTGCCCATAAGATTGTTGTAGGTGACTAACTCCCCTTTAGGACAAAGAGCTCTCCTCAATCAATGATTTAACATAACTAGTATCGCTTGTGATCGAAAATTCGACCAATAAAATCTGGAGGGGGGCGTGGGGTCGCTGGTTCCGTACCCCCCATTATTAAATTTCTGGGACGCATATTCTGGTGCATATTTCATTCAAATCGGTCAAACGGTTCGCTCACAGGAGGTTCCCAAAATTTTTCATGTGGCGTATTTATATATACATAGATGACTGCTCTCTCCGTGCCGACCACAGGTGTAAAGAGATTGACCGATTCAAGAGGAGTCCGAAACCATTTCCTGATATACTGATGCTCTAAGCCTACGTATTTTTTGCCATGTTCTTAGTTAGATAATGTATATCTAGGCTAAATCGTTTCATGACTCATATAAAAATTCTATATATAAGACATTGCACACCCAAGAGCTTTTAAAATCTCTATTACAATTAATTTGTTACGACAAAACTAAAACTGGAAATATTTTTTTCAGTGTACGAAATACTGAATGCTACAGCTGGCACAAAGAGCCACTACTTGAGCATGCCTGCTGTCATTAAAGATTTCGTATTGCAGTACTTTTGGAGGAATCTGGAAGCCGCTTAGATATGAGCGAGACTGGAAGTGTGCAAAGACTCGCACTTCTGCTCCTCAATCCATTTTGGACCCATTTGTGAAAAACTGATAACTCTGAGTGGGGTGTATGAATTAGCCCCCACTGAATAAACCCCCACCGGGCAAAATGGCTTAAGCCCCACCAATGTCTCAGTGAATCTTTCCCCACCAAAAATGACAGAATCCCCACGGAAAAGAAATGAATTAAACCCCAGGAAAATGATTTTATCCCCACCAATCGAAATGAATTAAGCCCCACCAAACGTGGGGTTCTTACATGACAGAATCCCCACTAAAAAAATGAATTAATCCCCACGAAAATGACTTTAGCCCCACTTTACTTCATTTTTAATTTATTTTGCTTGCTATAAACTTCAAGTTTTTAAATCAAAATTTTAACAAAAATTCAATTATACATACATGTACGTAATATTTAAAAAGAAAAAAATAGTTGTAAGAGATGGATTTTTATTATATGATTATTTACAAAATTATGGTTTCTCCTGTTTTACGAAATGTGCACTATTAGTGATTTTAACCTTTCGTAAAAGGTCACGGAATTGAAATGAATTAAACCCCACGAAAATTATTTTATCCCCACCAATCAAAATTAATTAAGACCCACCAAACTTGGGGGTTCTTACATGACTGAATCCCCTCTAAAAAAAAATTAATTAACCACGAAAATGACTTTAAGCCCTACTTTCCGCCATTTTTAGTTTCGTTGTAAAATTGGTGGGGCTTAAGTCATTTTGCCCGGTGGGGGTTAATTCAGTGGGGGCTAATTCATACACCCCTCTGAGTGAGTTGACCACTTTTCTCTCTACTCCACCACAAAGAGTACCCCGAAGGTGTGAATAATCGTGTGCTATGGATACACACACGGAAATTATCTCCAATAAATCTTCTTTTATCAGATCCAAATTTACCCTGACACACACAAAATTGAAGATTAACAATCGGCGTCATCTAGTGCTTTAGTTGTATGTATTTCTTGCGGTTTAAAACTAGATGTCGCTGAGAAGTGTTTATTTTTTGGTGACTCTAGTGTCCAGTAGCGGTAAAATCGGAATTTTGGTAGTTGTCCTTGCTATTTTTGTTTATGGAGTTAATTCGGAATTTGCGCTAAAATATCAGCCCTATTACATATGCGTTTCATTACCCTCGTGGGCCATTTTAAGCTAATTAAAAAATATTTTAAGATACTCACATACATATATTCTTGTTATGCATTTTTGAATTGATGTAGGCTTTACCGTTGTAGGCCTAAGTAACGTTTGACGAAATCGCATAATGTACCTAACAATACATCACAAACAAACCTTTTGTAGGTACTGCACACCATACGACATTAACCAATTCATAGCTGCGGTTCACATTGTTGCAAGCACGCACTATCCGCAATGCAGCTGCCGTACATCTAAGTGTGTGAGACGTCAACTAAGGCGTTACGAAGGAATGTCCGGTTACTGTCCGCCACCGCCATCAAAATCTATGGCCGCCCATTTGCTTCACTTGCGCCATGGCAGTCCGTCTTGTATCGTAAAACCTAAGAATTTATTACCAGCCGCGATTGCGCAACTTCCTTTTTGTCTGGTGGAACCCACAAACCATTCTTGAAATTGTACAACCACTGAGAATTGCAAGTGCAAAATTGCCCAAAAGTTGAAATACGATCTAACATAAATATATCTTCGCATGCATTTACGTATGTACGTATTTGTGTATTTTTATGGACTGGGAACCTGATGGCGGCTTTGCAGCCGGAGAATGCGTGCGAATTTTCCATTTCGTGCAATCGAGTGCCATAAATTATTCAGAGCAAGTCAAAGTGTATGCCAGTTGCAGATATTGAATTTCAAACGAAATACTTTAAAGCTGTAACATGGCCGACAAACTGTAACAACTCCAAACATGCTACAACAATCAGGCATAAGTCAATGGCGATAGCAAAGTTGTGCCCTAGCTGGAGTTGAGCTAATTGCATGCATACCACATACCACCACACATTCAAACATAAATTGTTATTGTTAGATTTAATTTCAAAATTTTATTGTTCAACACCTTCTTGAGACTAGTTAAGGAATTCTAATTCATGTTTTTTTATTATTATTTTTTATTTTTATACCTTTCATGAACATGAAATGGTATTATAACTTTGGTCCAATGTTTGTAAATATGAGAAGAAGAAGAGTTAGACCCATCAATAAGTATACCGAAATGATCAGGATGACGAGATGAGTTGATTTAGCCATGTCCGTCTGTCCATCTGTCTGTTTGAACGCAAACTAGTCCCTCAGTTTTTGAGATATTTGGCTGAAATTTGGTATGCGGCCACCATTTTCCAATATAGGAATCATTTGTCGGAACCAGCAAGATCGGACCGATATTACATATAGCTCCCATACAACCGATTATTCCGATAAACGGTTTTTGGGCTATAACTCCTTTAATTTAAGAGCTAGGAACGTGAAATTTTGTAAGTATTGCTATTTTTATATGCGAAATATCGATATTGAAAATAATCGAGATGGGATAAATATTTCACATAGCCCCCATACAATCGATTGTTCCGATAAACGGATTTTGGTAGATAACTCCTGTAATTAAAAAACGTAGGAATGTGAAATTTTGGAAGTATCGCTATTTTTATATGTGAAATATCGATGTTGAAAATCATCGAGATGGGATAAATATTTCACATAGCCCCCATACAATCGATTATCCCGATAAACGGATTTTGGTAGACAACTCCTTTAATTTAAGAGCTAGGAACGTGAAATTTTGTAAGTATTGCTATTTTTATATGCGAAATATCGATGTTGAAAATCATTGAGATGGGATAAATATTTCACATAGCCCCCATACAATCGATTATCCCGATAAACGGATTTTGGTAGATAACTCCTTTAATTTAAGAGCTAGGAACGTGAAATTTTGTAAGTATTGCTATTTTTATATGTGAAATATTGGTGTTGAAAATCATTGAGATGGGATAAATATTTCACATAGCTCCCATACAATCGATTATTCCCATAAACGGATTTTGGTAGATAACTCCTGTAATTAAAAACGTAGGAACGTGAAATTTTGGAAGTATCGCTATTTTTATATGTGAAATATCGATGTTGAAAATCATCGAGATGGGATAAATATTTCACATAGCCCCCATACCATCGATTGTTCCGATAAACGGATTTTGGTAGATAACTCCTGTAATTAAAAAACGTAGGAACGTGAAATTTTGGAAGTATCGCTATTTTTACATGTGAAATATCGATGTTGAAAATCATCGAGATGGGATAAATATTTCACATAGCCCCCATACAATCGATTGTTCCGATAAACGGATTTTGGTAGATAACTCCTGTAATTAAAAAACGTAGGAACGTGAAATTTTGGAAGTATCGCTATTTTTATATGTGAAATATCGATGTTGAAAATCATCGAGATGGGATAAATATTTCACATAGCCCCCATACAATCGATTATCCCGATAAACGGATTTTGGTAGACAACTCCTTTAATTTAAGAGCTAGGAACGTGAAATTTTGTAAGTATTGCTATTTTTTATGTGAAATATCGATGTTGAAAATCATTGAGATGGGATAAATATTTCACATAGCCCCCATACAATCGATTATCCCGATAAACGGATTTTGGTAGATAACTCCTTTAATTTAAGAGCTAGGAACGTGAAATTTTGTAAGTATTGCTATTTTTATATGTGAAATATCGGTGTTGAAAATCATCGAGATGGGATAAATATTTCACATAGCCCCCATACAATAGATTGTTCCGATAAACGGATTTTGGTAGATACCTCCTGATAGTTCCGATAATTTCGGTATGAGCTAAATTTAAATTCACACAAGCTGTACTGGGATCATGGATCAATTGATGAGCGACTCTTTTACTGTCAAATTTCTCAGCCCAGCATTTGGCAGTGTTGCCAAGTACGTAAACGAGTTCCTGGGCAGGTATACAGCCAGGATTTACGGCAAGAAACGATGCTGCCATACAATTGTGCAGCGAAAAACGACTCGAAAACGGGAAAAAGTGTAGTTGAATGAAAATCTTCAATTGCCAATTAGAAAGGATGTCGTATTTTATATTTGTAAACTATTTATTGCGGTAAAAATGAAAAAATAAATGGTATTTGTTTCCTTTAGGGGTCAACTGCTAATAAATTAGCTAAAATTATGGGACTTAGCTCAAAATACGGGGTTTGGCCTCAGGATCACGAATCCGGAAGCGCCTTTTTAATATTTTGCTTCTCTGAAGAGATATTTGCCATCAAAGTTGCAAGTTTTCATGTGGCTGTTGTAATTTTATTAGGCTGCACCTAAAAACGTGCGAAAAAATGCGTACCGTGGCGCCAGCCACGGTTCAGGCAAACACCCGATCATACAGATTCCATTAAATATAAAATTTACTTCTCACCAAGAAAATAACTGTTAAAATTCACCACGATAACTGTCAGAATTTACAACCGCTCTGTCTAAATTTACGATATTCAACTAATGGGCACACGGTCTTTAAAATGAATCACGAATTCATAATGAATTAACTATTTTCAATTTTTATTTTTTTTTAATGTAGTTTTATTTATTTCGTTTTGAGCCTTCAAACGTTCATTTTAATAAAAAAAAACACTTAAAACCGAGTCTTTCTATACCGTCTCCTGTTACTATTATAAGTTGTAAAAAAATTAATTTTATTTTGCTCTTTACTTTCTTACATTTGCTCAATGATGTTACAATTTATGTATACATATGTAATATAGCCCTTTCAGAGAGCCTAGTACACTAAAAACCCTTATTTATCCCGCCGTTTGCGAACTGGTTTGAAAACTGCAAAAATTCCAAATTTTAGTTTAAAAATACCCAATTTTCGCTTCTTCGGGTGTGGCATCATAGGAAAATGTTATAAAAAATGTGGATTCTGACAGCACTCTCAGAGAGAGCAAAAGTCGCTCATCAATTGATCCATGATTGGGATCAAACAGTGAAAATCGTGACGCTTATTCATGAAAGGTATTTAGCCTTCGGCACGAAGTCAGCTTTCCTTACTTGTTTTTGATTGCTCGATTGGTTGCTTGGTACCTACATTTGCATTAACCGTTAACTGGCATGACGTGCCACCAGACGTTTTAGTGCGAATGACTTCATGCTCCAGCATCAACAAGCCGGACACTATTTCGACCCACTGACTTACAATAAATCTCTGCAGACTATTGTCACCGATATAAAATGTAAGCCTACCTACAGCGGTGGAAACATTAGTAGAACCAGTGCATCAAGTTCAATAGCCTGCAGTTTATAACACATTTTTTTTTTTTTACAAAATAATGGTATCAGAAGTTAGAAACATTTTATTCAAATAGAACTGTTTAGCATTTTTGCAAATGTAAGCTATGTCTATATTTTAAAAGTGTGGTCTTAGTCATGATTTTGTTTGAATATACTATATATTCATTCATTGGCTAGATAACAGAGCATCAGTGTAAACAAAATAAACAACATAAAACAAATATAATTATACTTTGAATAAACAAAAAGTTTGTGTACTACAGCGTGCTTTACCTTCTAACTTTAATAACCCTGTAGGGAAAATCTCTAGTTCAGAGCTAGTTCGCTTCTAGTGCGTTCCGAACCAGTACTAGTTCGCGAACTAACTTTTTTATATGAAATCAACTGGCGAATTTAACATGGCGATGTCCTAGGCTGGAACTAGTACAAAATTCTACAGTTTGGATCTAGTTCGTTTATTGGTACTATTTCTATAGTTCTAAATTCTACAAATTATATCAAGTTCTTTAATGGGCACACTTTCGTTGGTTCCAAACCAGACTAAAGCTCCACACATTTACACTAGTACGATTTTATCCCATTCTACGATAGTTCGGAACTAGTCCATTTCAAACCCTACATACAAAAACAACATTAGGGGTCTTCTTTTTAAATTTTTTTCATAAAAAAGCAGGAAATTTACACACTATTGTCAAAATTAGAAAATTTTCTTTCAAAATTTTTTTCATGAAACATCAAAATACGTTTTTGTTTTTAAATTTTGCGATTTTGACAATGGTGTGTTAATTTCTGGTTTTTTTTTATGGACAAAAATTTAAAGAGAATACCCCTATTATTTCAGTTATAAAAATACAAAACTTTAACAGTTTATTATTATTCATTCAAATAAAAAATAACGTTATTTCAGAAAAAAAACATTAAACTTAAACAATTTCATTTTTGGTTTGAGATACTAATCTAGAGCTACTAGATATACATTATATAACACTAAAAAAAAAAAAAAATATTTCAGTCTGTATCATTTAATAATAGCAACTAAAAAAATTAAATATGAGGCCATCAGTTCGCAACCTTTGCTTTAAAATGCCTTTTCTTTTGAAGCTGCATGGACTTTCTTAGCTGGTTCTCTGGTTCCGGACCGTTTATAGATTCTACAAGGAAACAATTCTTATTATGGTCATTATTTCGGCATTATGGATAAGTTTATATTACCTATTAGCGCAGCATAAAAATGTTTATAATCCTTCAATCTATTTTTCCCATGGGTTCCGTCGATATTGAAGGGGATGACTATCTCGTTACTTAAAATGTGTTTTAAATTTTTTTTTATGCAGTTTTGATGCAATTTGGACATTGCACTTATCTAAAGTTGAATAAAAATGAAACAATTTATGTTTTAATAAAGCTAGGTAAATACTAAATTAATTCAAAACTTACATATAAATGACTATTCCCTGGAGTAATATCTTCATTGATTTTCCCCAAATCCAAGTTGGAGTTAATTGGAAAAAACGTCCTCAAATCAATCCGCTCCTTTTCCTTTTCAACCAGCTTGCCTACTGCCACTTTTTGCTCAGCCCATGCAGACGTCGAAACATCTGCCAAATTGGTAAATTTTGCGTCCAACTTATTCACTGATTCTGAAAACGAATAAATACAAATATATTAGAAAATCAGTTTAATTAAAGGGAAATCACGATTACAATAAACGTATACCAATACACCCTAGGTGTCTTAGGCATTTCCAGTCTCAAAATAAAACGTTGACATGGTACGTTTTGCAGTAATGCGCTAAGGTCACCTATTGCTTGGTTGAAAGGAAAATGTGGAACTTTTGGACGTGTTTTAGCAGTTGTGTTAAAGGAAACAAATATCCGTAATTGTCTACTTTAGCTGCCAACTGCTAATAAATTAGCTAAAATTATGGGAGGGGTCTCAAAAGACGGGCTTTGACCTCAGGATCACGAAACCGGAAGCGCTTTTTTAACATTTTGCTTCTCTGAAGAGATATTTGCAATCAAAGTTGCAAGTTTTCATGTGGTTGTTGTAATTACATTAGACTGCGCCTAAAAACGTCCAAAAAATGGGTACCGTGGCATGTTGCCATGGTTCAGGCAACCACCCGGACTTGAGATGGCGTAGCCCAGGGTTATTTTTTATAAGAGCGGCCGAAGGCGCCCAGCTCAAGAAGGTGTTCTGCACGTAAATACCATGGATTCCGCCCCAATTTTAATTTATTAGCAGTTGACAGCTAAAGTAGACCAATAAAGTACCCAAATATCTACTGGGGATCGCGTAGCCGGTATTATACCGCGAACACCGATTGGTTAGCACTCGGAGGCTAATGTGAGCAATTAGCACAATGGACACTCTTTTTTGAAGGCGCGGTGCACTAATGAAAAAGTTAATGTTTTTTTTTGTCACAACAAAAAGCAAAATGTACATATGTTCAATAATAGAGAATTGTGCAATATCAGAGAAGGAAGTCGGTAAGGTATATCGATTAAATTCAGGGTTGTTGATTCCGATAAACTAAATAAAAGGCTGATCCAGTTACCTTGGATATTTTTCAAGTAGCTCATAACTTCATTCCATTTGGTATCATTGGAGGAGGCAGGCATATCTGAAATTTAAAAGGATATGTTATAACCGTATACGGGATTGAATGTATGCATTTATATATCTTAAATAGTACTCACTTTTTACGGGGTCGATTTCTTTGAAAACTACTTTTTTGATATTGCGCGACATTTCTACTAAATTAAATATTATTACTTTCGATAAGAAATTGTGATATTGAAATTAAAATTATAAACAACCATGCAAAATTGGTATTAACAATAAACTGTTGTCACCATGAGGCAGACCCATTAACTTGCAGTATATTTCTTCAATGCCATATTCTTTGACTTCTAATGTAACATTGTGCTCAGCAACGCAAATGCCTAAGGACAATGAGTCTAAAGGCTCACTATAAAAGCTTCTACAATTGTAAAATTCCCTACCGAAAACGAAATTTTGGTCTTCTGAAAAACCAGTTATTTGAATTGGTGTATATGGCTTAATGACGCAGTAACAATCTGGCAATTTTGCAGAAAAAAAACAATCATTACGGTACAGACATAAGCCTTTTCCTTTTTTTGTTTTAAATCCAGACGGTTTTTCAACATTTAACAAATTGTCTTGTTTCACTTTGTTCAAAATTTGTTGAAGGATAAGGGACGGTTTCCTGACATAAGATTTCAAAATTTGTAAATAGTTTTCAAAGCTGTACGCTGAAAAACTACAAATCGGTCCTATAGTTTTTATATTATCAACCAAATGCAAGAGATGATGCACGTTGTAGGTTAAACTAGACTCGCCGAAAAGGGTAGACAAATTTTGGACAAATAGTTCTAACATTGTGTGAGCTGTATCTATGTGAAATAAATAGTTCTTCGGACAAAACAGAATCCTACATGAGCAATGCAGTAACAAAAACTCATAGTACAGATCTTCATACAAATTATCCTTAAATGCTAAAATGCCTGTATATAAAAGTAGTTTCCGAAACTCGGTCGCTTTCCAGTAAGCTACTTCACCTAACGATCTGGTTTTTCGCGCAAATTCTTTTGGGATGTAAGTTTTTATAGATAGCAGACATTCCGAAATCTTTTGCTTGTTTTCATTCCCTACTCTCAAAGTAACTTTATCCTTTAAAATCCGAATCACAAACTTCCGCATGATGCCCAAATCGATTAAATGCATGCCATCTATTGCTATTTGTGAAATCATTTTTAGTCCCATGCTTTCTAACGGCGTTTGAGTAGTATGGAAGTTTTTAATGTGGTGTTTCAAATATTTTCTAGTTGAAAAATCTTGATCCGTTATCAAATCGCCACACTCACTACTGTAGACTAAAACACCTTGGACTTTTTTCGCTATTTGTGTGCACTTTTCACAACCATTTGCGGACGTGTGGCCCGGTGTTCCGCAAATAAATGATTTTGCGGGTGCATCACAAACTACTGCTCTAACTTTCACATGAATAATATTTCCTAATATATCAATTCCGTTCTCTAATATATCTTGCATTTCTGTAACGAATGGGTTCATGTATTCCGCAATATTTCTTGGTTTTTTCTTACCAACATAAATACCTACTGGAAATACGGATATAATGCTAACATTAACCAATCGTATCAAAATTGGCCAGAGTTGAAGGGGAGAAGACTTAAATAGGGGTAATCCATCGATATTGATATCAATTGTGATTTCCTCAAAATCTTTCAATATATATCCAACTTTCGATTTCGGCTTCCGATAGTTATCAATATTTGTTATTTTGACGAAATATCGATTAGCAATTACAATACCATGATGTCCGTTTATTTCTTGCACGAAGTCACTCCAAATCGTTTTTTTTGCTTTGTTTTTCGTACATCAACACCATTTGAGTGACTTTGGGTTAAATTGACGGACAAGAGAACATACCAAATGTTTGTTTACGTTTGTGCACACCTGAATTTCTGAATATTGTTTTAGAATAATAATAATGAATGAATAAGTTTTAGCTTGCTGCTGACTGAAAAAGTAAGTTAATTGTAATGAATTAGTTGATATTAACTAGGGTTTAAATTGAAATTATTTCTTTTAATATTGCAGCGTCTCTGTAAAGACAAAATCCAAAAGGGTGAGAGTTGGGTAAACTACCAGAAAGCTAGAGCGGCTGATCATAAACAATTAATTGGACCTGTTGGCAAACTTTTATAGATTGGTGTTGGTGATGTAAACAATTGACCCAAATGAGAAGAGGGAACCAGTCAACGCTAACCGGAATGTGTGTCTGATTTATTGGATAGCTTCAGGGTATATGCTCATCTTACGATCAATCTAACAGATATCCCTAAGGCTACGCTCACATTGCAACCGACTTTTGCCGTCCGGCAGCAAATACACATCCACACACATGTGTTTTAAATGAGCTACCCGAATGTAAACAAACTTTGGCCGCCCGATAAAACAGAACGCGCTCGAATTTCTCTGATGTCGGATGAAAAAGTCGGTTGCTGTGTGAGCGTAGCCTAAGGTGGAGATAACGTGTAAATAAAGGGTTGGCTTTACAACAACGCACCATGTTTTGGAAAAGAGATACGTCAAAAAAATAAAAAATGCCGTGGATTAAAGCTTTCTCATTTGTGAGATGTACGACCCCCTCTATCATTCTGCAAAGACATTATCCCCAAAGCATGGCGTATTGTTGTAAAGTTTTACCAAAAAGCTCTTTTTACAACTTATTTTTGCAACTCAGGGCCTGAGTGCCTCCTTATTATACATATTAATAATACTTATTTCACTATGTTGTTGAATTACAAACAAAAACTCCATCTATTGTAAAACATTAAGCTTATTCGTTTATACCTAGTAAAGCTTGTATACAATGTAAGCCCCGCAAACACAATTTACGAGGCGGATAAGCATAGAAAAGAATATAAATCAAATACAAAACCTTAAATTCAAATACGAATCCAAATGCCTTTTAATGATTCCTCAAACGCTGGTTTCGAACTGGTGAAAATGTTATCACTAAGGTAGTAGTTATTATTGGCCACTTTATATCTAGTTCTGAACCTGAAATTTGTTCACTAGTGCCTGAGTTCCCTTCAGGGAACTAGTGAAAATGTATTCACTAACGTACTAGTTATTATTGGCCACTTTATATCTAGTTCTGAACCTGAAATTTGTTCACTAGTGCCTGAGTTCCCTTCAGGGAACTAGTGAAAATGTATTCACTAACGTACTAGTTCTTATTGGCCCACTTTATATCTAGTTGTGAACCTGAAATTTGTTCACTAGTGCCTAAGTTCCCTGCAGGGAACTAGTGAAAATGTATTCACTAACGTACTAGTTCTTATTGGGCACTTTATATCTAGTTCTGAACCAGAAATTTGTGTCACTAGTGCCTGAGTTCCCTGCAGGGAAAATACAAGTTTGGAATATTTTCTATCTATTCCTGAAAAAAATGTGTGCCCATATTTGCCCGCCTTGATATAATGAAGAAAAGTCACTTAAATTTTTCATAAAAGTGGCATGAGGTATACGTAACATATTTTTGTTAACGAATATGTAGTAACAGAGAAGCTTCAATACTTCCTATTGGCATGCTTCAAGCGGAAGCTTAATAAGCACATTCATATTTTAAAAATTTCCGAAGTAATTTTTTCTAAATTTTCGTTTTGCCAGAAACATGAATCTGTAGTACATGCATGTTTCTGGCGCAACGAAAATGTTTAAAAAATAAATTTTTGAATTTTTAAAAATTTTCGTTTTTCCAGAAACATTACTCAATAAGGCACAACAAACGTAACAATTTTGCTACACATGCATGTTTTTGGCAAACCGAAAGTTTTAAAAAATTTCAAAATTATGGTTTTAAACATTTTTCTTGCGCCAGAAACATGAACATGCTACACATTCATGTTTCTGGCAACATGCTACACATTCATGTTTCTGGCAAACCGAAAGTTTTAAAAAATGTCAAAATTCAGATTTTAAACATTTTTCTTGCACCAGAAACATGAATATGTAGCACATTCGTGTTTTTCACACATTCATGAAAATGGAATTGCACAATTCCAGGGGTTTCTTGTACTTTGGAAAGGATTTTCGTGAATATAATTGAGAGGTTAATCACGTGAGCATATTAACTCAAATCTGGAAAATTGGCACATTCATGCCTCTGGCAAGGGAGCGATGATATGTGTGTTACTAATAGACTGCTAGTAATTTTTGATCAAATTTGTTGTATAGTTCCAAGGGGGTACCCTCAGTCAATACCTTATATGAGGGTAACATATCCGCGAAGTTTCATGAAGTTATCTTGCTATTTGAGCTGAAATTACAATTTGTATTTAAATTACCAAGGGAGGTACCCCTAGGGTTTCACCGATCTCAACTATTTTTGGAATATTCTTATTAGCTATATGACATTTGTGCAAAATTTCAATTACCTAGGACCGCTCCTTTGAAAATTTTTTCTTCGAAAATTAAGAAGTTTTGTCTCTTTTACTTTTTTCCCCAATCTTGAGAGGAAAATGAAAGTTGTCCTTCAAAATAACGCAATTAAAAAGAAATCGCGAACAAAATAAGAAGAAATGCACTTAATTTTATCAATGAGAATTTCCTGTGTTTCGGTTACCCTTATAGCAAGCTTTGTGTCAGTGAGCCCTTGCTACTCAACTCGTCCCCACAACGTTTTCTCTATTATTGGATCCTCCTCTGTATGAACGAATGTGTGTGTGAAATAGTTTCCATTTGTCAATCAAGCAACCAGTTAAACGCCCATATTTAAATACATACCTACATTAAAAAATCAGCAGTAATCATAAAATTAAGCAGTTTTTTTCGTTTATGTGCCAAATCTGGTTTATAAGTGCAATTGGCAAACGGCGTGCGCCCAACCAGCCAGCCAGGTAGGCAGTCAGTAAGTTACTCGTACACTTGCGCAGATACTCAATCCACCTACATTGTTTGGCACAGCTTTAAAAAAACACATTACACACCATAAAAATATTACAAGTGGCGGCAACTTCCCGATCTCCCACACAGTGCATGAGAAGTGGGCTTATGACTTCATTTGCTATTAACAAAAAGCTGTGTTGAGTTCATAAAATATTTGAAAGAAAAAGAAAAAAAAATATTTTGCAGCTTTTACGGCCACTGCACATATTTATGTGTTTAAGCTGTTTAGAATGCGCAACTTTTTGACTAAATTAAAACGCCGAACTTTTGTTCAATGCTAATGTGATTTATGGCAGACACGTTCTCCAGCCCACTGACCTAAATTCTTTTCTTAGATGATTTTTAAATACAATTAATGTTGCTAATATTGAATTCCAAATGTAGGTACCTCTTGTAAAATTTATTTTAGAATGGTGGGCGCCCCAAAAGATTTGTCTGATTGAGACTTTGGCTCGCAACTCTATACGAAGGGGAATGCTTTGACTTGTCCTTTCAGCACAAGATCGACTTTTTTAACTCATTATCACGGGACGAAGCTAATTTCTTCTTGATTTTCTGGCAAGGTGTGAAACCGATTAAAATAATGTTCCAGTTTCGGTTTCGGTTTAGCAACGTGTTTCGGTTACGGTTCTGGTTTCGTTCTGAAACATTTATTTCGATTTCGGTTACGGTTTAGTAACGTATTTATTTTGGTTTCGAAATAAAAATACAAACCCAAAAAATCGATTATTAAGCTTACTACTAAACTCAAGTAGGTACATATGAAGCTTAAAAATAGTTCTAACGTTTTAGAATTTTTTTTCTGCTTCCATAATTATTATGTAGGTATGAATGAAATTTTGGCAAAATTTATTTTAAAAACTAGCTGACCCGGCAGACGTTGTCCTGCCACAAATTTATTTCCCTGTCTGTTTCTCTAACCCGATCCCTATATCTATTTTAAACCATATCCCTATCTCCTTCATATAGGAGAAACCACGCCCCCTTCTTCCTTATCCCCAGTTTTTTTTTGGAGGTGTCCGGGATTGATCTTATATAACTCCTCACAAAATTTCAGTGGTCTAACCTAAATACTTCTAGAGATATGGACTATGAAGTATTTTATTCGTATGGGAGGTGCCACGCCCCCTTTATCGTTAACTCGAGTTTTTTGGGAGGTATTAGGGATCGATCACATATAAACCCTCACCAAATTTCAGTGGTCTAACATAAATACTTGCAGAGATATGGGCTATGAAATGTTTCCTTCATATAGGAGAAACCACGCCCCCTTTTTCCTTATCCCCAGTTTTTTTTTGGAGGTGTCCGGGATTGATCTTATATAACTCCTCACAAAATTTCAGTGGTCTAACCTAAACACTTCCCGAGATATGGACTATGAAGTATTTCATTCGTATGGGAGGTGCCACGCCCCCTGTTTCGTTACCCTAGTTTTTTTGGAGTTGGTAGGGATCGATCTCATATAACCCCTTACCAAATTTCAGTGGTCTAACGTGAATACTTCCAGAGATATCGACTATGAAATATTTCATTTGTATGGGAGGTGCCACGCCCCCGTTTTCGTTATCCCCAGCTTTTTTGGAGGTGGTAGGGGTCGATCTCATATAATCCCTTACCAAATTTCAGTGGTCTAACATGAATACTTCCAGAGATATCGACTATGAAGTATTTCATTCGTATGGGAGGTGCCACGCCCCCTTTTTGGTTAACCCCCAGTTTTATGGGTGAGAATGGTGTTGTTATCCTATAGCTCTGTACCGATTTCCAGCTCCCTACCTTAAACCCATTTAGAGATATTCACCTTAAAGAAAAATGTTTGTATGGGAGGTGCCACGCCCCCCTAATATTTTGTTCTGATTTTATAACATGACCTGCGCGTGGTAATAACAAACAAACCCCCTAAAGGAAGTATATGATTTGGTTCAGCCGTTTTCGAGTTTTAGCGTAACGACTGAACACCATTTCATTTTTATATATATAGATTAACAACCAAAATAATTAAAGATTGTATGGGAGGTACCACGCCCCCTTTTTCGATAACCCCAAGTTTTATGGGTGAGAATGGTGTTGTTATCCTATTGCTCTATACCAATTTTCATGTTCCTACCTTAAACACTTTTGAAGATATTCACCTTGAAAAATTCAGTTTGTATGGGAGGTGCCACGCCCCCTTTTCCGATTACCCCTTCTTTTATGTGTAAGAAGGCTTTTGATTGAAGAAGGCTTTCTATACCAATTTTCAGGTCCCTACCTTGAACCCTTTCACAGATATTCTGCTTAAAAATTTAGTTTGTATGGGAGGTACCACGCCCCCTTATTGGATAACCCCAAGTTTTATGGGTGAGAATGGTGTTGTTATCCTATAGCTCTATACCAATTTTCATGTTCCTACCTTAAACACTTTTGAAGATATTCAACTTGAAAAATTCAGTTTGTATGGGAGGTGCCACGCCCCCTTAATATTTTGTTCTGATTTTAAGACATGACCTGCGCGTGGTAATAACAAACAAATCCCCCAAAGGAAGTATTTCATTTGGTTCAGCCGTTTTCGAGTTTTAGCGTTACAATTATACACCATTTCATTTTTATATATATAGATTATATGATAGCCTAATAATAAGTTTATATATTTTGTTAATAAATAATAATAATAATAATTCAAAAAATTATCCCGACTTTTTATACTAGAACAAGTAAGGAAGTCTAGGTTCGGGTAAACCGAACATTAAATACCCAGCGGTAGTTTTCATATGATTTTCGAAATATTCCATCTCGGAAGTGGGCGTTATGAGCCCAAAATTGGAAGGCGATTTTATCCGGTGCCACGCCGACTTTAAAAAATTTATCAAAAAATCATTATATAATGACCAGGTGATTCACCTATAAAATTATATTATTTTAGCCATTTCCTTTACGTAATTATGTCAATATAGGTGATTTTCGAAATTTTCGATATCGAAAGTAGGCATGGTTGGAGGACGATTTTATCCAATTTCAACAGGTATACTCCCAACGATACTGGTATGCTTTGTGCCAAATTGCATCGTTCTATCATAATCAGTTTAAAAGTTACGACCAGTCGAATTTTCAAAAATGCAGCCTTTAAAAGTTGGAGGTGCCGCGTCCACTTAAAAAGATTTATGGAAAAATCATAAGAGAATGACCAGGGGGATTCACCTATAAAACTATATCATTTTAGGCATTTCAGCTACCGAGATTTTCGAAATATTCGATATCGAAAGAGGAAGCGTTGTTATCATCCGAATTTGCCTATTTTTAATAGCAACCTACCTTGGCCAGAAAGTAACACTTATACAAAATTGCATGTAAATATCTCAATTTTTACTCAAGTTATCGTGTACACGGACAGACGGATGGACGGACATACGGACAGATGGACGGACATGCCTTAATGAACTTTTTTTTTCAAACTAAGAACTTTCATATATGGAACTCTATATCTATCTCGATTATTTTGTGCCGTTACGTAGTACCGTAGAAGTATAAAAATAGTAGAACGACTGTGACAGGTTTTCTCAATATATGGACTCCAGCGCCACCTAGCGGTCTGATTTTTTCCAACATAGTTGATTTTGTAGAAACATAATAAAAATATCAATGAAACCGGGAAAATGGCCTGATTTTTAAAAATAGCGACTCCAGCGCCAGCCAGCAAAAAAATATATATCCTAGGACGTATCCATGAATAAAGTGTAATTTGGCAAAAAACCTTCATGTAGTTTTTGAAAAATCGACAAGAAGAAGAAAATTGGTCACCGTACATATTTGTAGCTCATATATAGATCATTACTAGGTATAAATGTTCGGTTACAACCGAGCTTAGACTTCCTGAATTTTTATAGTGTCTGTTTCATTACACTTATTGAAATAATTGACTTTAACACGAGTACGTGAGAGTTATTTTATTTCGCTAGCTGTGTCCGACCTCAGACATAAAATAGACCGACAATTAATTCAAAAGTGGTTCACTTTGAGCTCTTACATTGACTCGTATACATGAGCGTCTGTCTCTACAAACATTTATTGGCTCGTTTGATTTTTAATTATTGTTCACACTGTCTGCGCATTTGACCATTTCAAAAATTATAATATCTCCAGAAGTGCCCATTTTTTCTTTTCTTGAATAAAAGTGACTTTCATTAACTTTGTCTCACTTTTTTCTGCAAAAAAAAAAGCTTTTAATTTTTTTTGAAAGTAAAAATTTAATTTTTTTTGATTGAATTAACTCAAAATAGATACTTCGACACAAATGTTCAATTTTAGAAAACTTAAATTTTTCATAGTTGTAAAAATTAAAGTTTGTGATCAATTTTGGATTTTAAAAAAATGTTCTGAAGGTTTGTTTTTGGTTAAAAAAAAAATTTAAAAATTGTTTTTAGTTTTAGATTAAAAAAAATTGTAATTTTTTTTTAGAAAACTCAAAAGTTTATATTAAAATAAAAAAAAAACGAATAACTAGCACCTTTCTGAAATCTTTAGGATATATTCAGATATAACATACCTAATTATAATAAAAAAAGATTGAGTCCAAAATTCAATTGATTTAAAAATCAAAAAAAAAAAAATATTTTTTTATGTCTGACACGATTTAATATTGAAATTGGCGCATGGATATGTATGTGAACGGGTTATTTGGAATCGAAGTATTGTGATTTGTTGGCTATCTGGCATTGACATTAGTCAGTGACACGAATTAGCAAAATGCTACATAAATCATGCGTACGCCTTCATTGTAAGTATTTTAGTTAATAACTACTAATAAAAACATCACAAAAATTGATCTGTGTTTTATGCTTTTCCGACATGCAATGTTTCTAATTACAGAAACTCGCAATAAAAACGTGAGACTTACTAAATAGATATTTTATTTCGCAAATTTGAAGTGACACTAAAATGCATTTGAATTGAATGAATGCTTGTAGACACGTAATGGACCTTTATGTCTTGACTAGCGAGGTATGCGAATATCGAAAAAATAACCTTGAAGCTTTATATCTACCCAAATGAAGGCGATAGTTGTTCATAAATTGTGGGAATCGTTAAATGAAATTATACGAGTATGTACCGTTAGAACAAAGCATGATACAAATACTACAGGTAGAACCGTTAATGACACTAATGACATTTTTAAGCAATTCTCATACTCATTTATTTTTTGCCACGACTTTTTTTATACCTTTCATGAACATGAAATGGTATTATAACTTTGGTCCGATGTTTGTAAGTATGAGAAGAAGAAGAGATAGACCCATCAATAAGTATACCGAAATGATCAGGATGACGAGATGAGTTGATTTAGCCATGTCCGTCTGTCCCTCTGTCTGTCTGTCTGTCTGTCTGTCTGTTTGAACGCAAACTAGTCCCTCAGTTTTTGAGATATCTGGCTGAAATTTTGTATGCGGCCACCATTTTCCAATATAGGAATCATTTGTCGGAGCCAGCAAGATCGGACCGATATTACATATAGCTCCCATACAATCGATTTTTCCGATAAACCGATTTTGGGCTATAACTCCTTTAATTTAAGAGCTAGGAACGTGAAATTTTGTAAGTATTGCTATTTTTATATGTGAAATATCGATGTTGAAAATCATCGAGATGGGATAAATATTTCACATATCCCCCATACAATCGATTGTTCCGATAAACGGATTTTGGGCTATAACTCCTTTAATTTAAGAGCTAGGAACGTGAAATTTTGTAAGTGTTGCTATTTTTATATGGGAAATATCGATGTTGAAAATCATCGAGATGGGATAAATATTTCACATAGCTCCCATACAATCGATTATTCCGACAAACGGATTTTGGGCTATAACTCCTTTAATTTAAGAGCTAGGAACGTGAAATTTTGTAAGTATTGCTATTTTTATATGTGAAATATCGATGTTGAAAATCATCGAGATGGGATAAATATTTCACATATCCCCCATACAATCGATTGTTCCGACAAACGGATTTTGGGCTATAACTCCTTTAATTTAAGAGCTAGGAACGTGAAATTTTGTAAGTATTGCTATTTTTATATGGGAAATATCGATGTTGAAAATCATCGAGATGGGATAAATATTTCACATAGCCCCCATACAATCGATTGTTCCAATAAACGGATTTTGGTAGATAACTTCTGTAATTAGATAAGTAGGAAAGTGAAATTTCGTAACTATTTCTCTTTTAGAATGTGGCATGTCGATGTTAAAAATCAATGAGATTGGACCAATATAACACATCGCCCCCATATAATCGATAGTTCCGAAAATTTCGGTATGAGCTAAAATTAAATTGACACAGGCTGTACTGGGGATCGAACAGTGAAAATCGTGACGCTTATTCATGAGAGGTATTTAGCCTTCGGCACAGCCGAAGACAGCTTTCCTTACTTGTTTTTAATTAAATAAATTACAAATCAAAATAATTTCTTTTTATTTGTATTCAATTTGCTATTGCTAGAATTGTTGAAAATTTTTTCAGAGAAAGAAAACTTCAAAAGTGCCCATTAATATCATGTGTGGTAAAAAAGTTATTTGGGGTCAAAGGTGAACATTTAGGGTTTTACGAATTTTCCTCGTAAACGGTAATTTTTTCGAAAAATTATCTTCGGCCAGATAGACAGCTGAAAATTCACTATAAAAAATCATCCTATCGTTTTTCTAAATTACTAGCTGACCCGGCAGACGTTGTATCTCCATCCCGATCCCTATCGCTATCTGCATATGGGGTAAAATTCCTCAAGCGGATCACTTAAAACTTCGATTTGAATGAAATTTGGTGAAACTGATCTGCTATGTAAGAAAAAAAATATCACTAACGGCGCGTAAAAATATTGTTTGGTTACCGAGATATACGGGGTTGAATTCTCAATTTTTTGTGTGACATGTTATTGTTAGTAAAAATTTTATTAAAAAAAAAATTTGATAAATTTTTTTTTCAAATTTGGACATTTTTAATTTTTTTTATTTTAATTTAAAGCTTGATCTTTTTGCTTTAAAATTATATATTTTTTGTAACGAACCTCGAAAATTTTTTAATGTGCTTTCAAAAGACAATTTTTTTATTTTTTGTTGTTTTTGTCTAAGCTTTGATAAATTTGGTTAGCGTCTGCACTAGTAACAAAATTTAACTTTTCTAGTCAAAATGGTTATTATGAAAAAAAAATGGATTTTGATTTTTTTTTTTTTTAATTTTTCTTATTAGGTATGTTTTTTGAAAAATCCAGCTAAGAACTGTCAGCAGAAGAGAGTCTTGTAAAAAGCTGTTAAAATCTCATTTCTGCTAATTTTCCGTCGAACAGGAATCAGTCGAAACTTGCAGACAAAACAGCGGTTACGTTTCTGATTTGCTAACAGCTGTACCCGCTTGCTAGTTTCTGCTGAACGAAAAATCTCCAGCAATAACTTGCAGTGAATTGGCGCTCTCTCTCTCAATTAAATGTGAAAAGCTGCTGAATTCGCTGCTATTTTTGTTCAAGAAACGCTTTTTCAGGAATAATTTTTCATAATTATTCATAATTAGTAGAAAAGAAACGAAGCTATTTTAAAATTTTTTAATATTTTTTTTCTATTTGACTTATATACTGACACATTGCTTAAAAACGTCAAGAGAGAGATACCGGTAGTAGGTATTTTTATCATGAAGTTGCCACATTCCTCATTTTTTTTATATTGAGCAAGGAATGCCGTATGTCAACGAAGATATTTTTAGGGTTGCCACCTAACCGCAGTTTATTTATTCCTTCGTAATGTATCCAATAGTTTCATTCTGAGGCTTTTTACTTAGGAGTTGCCACTTCGGGTGGTTTGCAGGGTTGTCGCATCAAAATACCAATATGGCTATTAAATTAAAGGTTTTTCGCTAGCAGACCAACGAATATATGTTAAAACCGGGTTGCCCTCTAATCCCCTTATATTTATTCCTTCGTAGGTATATCGAGCAATATCTCGGGGACGGTTGAAGGCTCGAAAAAGTATCCCACAATAAACACGAAAATATACAAGGAAAAATCAGCTGAATATATCGTCGCACGAAAAAAGATAGAACTTGGTCAAGTCTCAGCGTTAACACGTGTTGAAATGCGGTTATGAGACAGGTTGTTGTGAACTACGTAATTTTATCTCATCTGTCAAAAATAAAATGCCACGCAACGCGACGCTAAAGTCGTTTCTGTTTTCAGCTTAAGACTTGCTGGGTCCGGGTTGCCTGATTAGTTTTATCCGAAAAAAAAAGAAATAACCTTTTTCTTTGGACTTTAACTTTAAAGGGAATCCTGCTTAGTTCTGCTTTTTTCCCAAACACTTTACAGATGACAGTCTACTATGCCTTTGAACATATATTGCAGTTTATTATTTTTCGTTGTTTTCTCAGGATTGTATGTGTGTATGTATGTATATATTCTTTATTTTCTCTTCATTTTTTACAACTCTGATGATATTACAATATAAAATATAAATTCTAGTAAGAAAATAGTAATGGACATTAGATGCTCTTTTAGAGAGCAGAGGAAATGCCATTTCGTGTGATTCGAATTACAAATGCTTGTGGGGTGCATAATAATCCTTACAATGTAAAATATAAGTATGTTTGAAAGAAAAGGTGAACATTTATAAATAAATTAGGAACGGAATTACAGAATGCAAAAACTTTGGCGTTGATAGACAAGGAATAATCAAATGATAGGTTAACAGAATCTCGATACCCTCATGATTGAACCCAAGTAGCCATTTCTTCACTTCCCTCCAAAATGTATTCAACAAAGTGTGATTGACAGTTAAATATTTTCTCTTGTAAGGGGCTATAATGTCAAACGAATGTAAACAAATGAATTAATCCTTTATGGTGCACCACATGTAAATTGGGTATCATTTTCTCTTCTTTAATATTAGCAATAATTTACCCTTATATTATCCGCGATTTTTGTAAAAAATGTTTGGTTACAGTTTTCTTACCATAGCTTATAAAACAGTTGAATTCCAACCGTTCTTCACTGGCACCGAAGTTTTTTTCACTACCAATAAAATACTTCTAAATTTGCTACCGAATATTCTTTCGTATTGCTTATTTGAATTAAAGGTAAAATATAAATATTGAAAATTTAAAACAAAAGTTAATTTACAAATTTTCCTAAAAGTTTATAAACGGAAAAAATTGTTTTCAAGTGGGTTAAAATATTTTTTCTGTTTGACATTATACCCTGGTTCCGATTGAGAGCAACGTCAAATTCAATCACACTTTGTTGAATACGTTTTGCTTCCCTAAGATACGTTGAGAGCCCTCTAATGACTTGTAATTCTGCAGGTAGTTTGTTGTACAGTTTACACGAAACGGTGGTGTAAAAGTTACGTAAAATTGTGGTGCGGAAGCTAGGAACTCTAATTTGATTTAATGCTCTATTCCTTAGAAAGTGAAGGTTGTATATTGGACTTTGTCGTAAGGGAAGAATGTTTAATTTTTTGAATAGATCCATTGAGTGTGTTACCCGATCAGCGTTACATATTCTTCGGATAAGACACTTTTGTAAAATTAAAAGTGGATGGATTTTACTAGCGTAAGCACCACCCCAACAACTGACTCCGTATTGCAATTTAGAGTGAATTAATCCATGATACATTAATAGAATACTATTAGAGCACAGTCGCCTTAGGTTGCTAAAAGAACGAACGGCTGATAACATATAAGATTTCAGTGCAGAAATATGCGATGACCAACTTAGATTTTGATCGATTATAACTCCCAAATATTTAAAACTAGGAACGACTTCGATCTCAAAGTATTTGCTGTCAAGGTATGTTCTCATCAAAATTTACAGAATTGGAATATTGAGTATTTACAGCATTGGAATATTGAGTATAATTATTTGAACACAGACGATGGCGCATACAGCTAGAACCATGAAAAACAATTTCGCTTTTCGGTATTTCCTTTCCACAGAGATTGAAATACATCAACTTCGTTTTGCTACTTACAACCAGCTAATGGCTAGCGAACCAGGATCCCAACACGTAAACATCGTGACTTACATATATCAGCAAAAAGATTAAACTCATTATTTGAACCATATGCGATGGCAAGGTCATCAGCAAAGGCTGTTACTTTACCAATAAATGGCAAAGAGAAAATCGTATTTATGTATATTAAAAATAAAATTGGTCCAAGAACGGAGACCTGGGGTACTCCTAAAGTTATAGATCTGGAATCACTTAGAACATTTTCAACCTTAACTTTCTGAACTCTATTTGTTAAGTACGACGTAAACCAACTAAGAATGTTACCACGAAAGCCTGCTGAGCTGAGCTTGTTTGTTAGAATACCATGATCAACCATATCGAATGCTTTAGTTATGTCAACAAAAAGACTAGCAGAACACTTTCTATCATTAATTGCCTCATATATGAAAGAAGAGAAATCGAGGAGAGCATCTTCAGTAGAGAGTCCGGATATAAGACCAAATTGCTTTGAGCTAAAGAACTTGACTCTGTTCAGATAAGATAAAATCCTCTTCTTCACTGCCTTCTCAAATATTTTCGAAATTGAAAATAGGAGAGATATAGGCCTGTAGTTATTTTTTTCATTTTTGTGCCCCTTATTAAAAAGTGGAATAACATTTGCACATTTTAAATCTCCTGAAAAATTCCACAGGTTATCCTTAAATTGAAAAGGTGTTTTAAAATGTCAACAATGTTGAATGCTATATTCTTTAGGGTACGATGTGATATGTTGTCGTTGCCCCTTGAATTCGAGTTTTTTAAAGTTTTGATAATTGTAAGAAGTTCAGAGCCTGTAATGGTATCGAAGAAAAAACTACTACAGCACGAAAATAATTCCGTTTGTATTGGTTTCGTATGACAAGTGCAAGGTTTTGGGTCGCATTCTATATCTTGAGCTACACCTACATTTACAAAAAAATCATTAAGTTCATTCGCTACTAATAAAGGCTCTGAAACATCTACACCATCCACGTTCAAGACAATCGAGTCACATTTTTTATTCGAATTACGGTTTGTAATTTTATTAATAGCATCCCATTCTTTTTTTTTGGGAGTTGCCCTGCGCTATGAAAATAAGGTTTTGAAAATATTTTTCGCGCCTTGTACGTTTTTCTTTATTTAGCCTGTTTGTCAAACGACGAACACGATTTCTTAGCGAAGAATTTGCTGGATGCCTGTTACTTTTTTTCCGTAACCTATTTTTCAGCCGGATCTTTTTTAATAAAGTTTGAGTTATCCGTGGTTTCAGAGTTGAAGTTGATCTTTTAGGAATATATAAGGTACTTGAGTGGCTTATGTGCATCTTGAGTGTCTTTATAAAGGAATTGTATGCTTTGTCCACGTCTGATTCATTATAAGCCGTTTTCCATTGTTCAAAACGAAGTGATTCATTTAGAATTTTAAAATTAATTTTCCTGCTAGCTGATAACATATTACAATTGGTTCGCCTGTTTACATTTACATTGATAAGTTGAACTCCAGTCATGCAATGGTCTGAAATTCCAAAATCAAGGTTTATACCGATGTGCTTAATGTTTTCCATATTACTTAATCGACCATATACATGATCTATACATGTCCCTGATTCTGGCCTTGTAATCTCTTGAATTAACGAAAATAACCCATGGTTTGCTAAGAGCGCAAGAAAGTTATCTAGCATAGTATTAATACTCATAAATCAAAGTTAAAATCTCCTAAGAAAACTCCTCATGAAACAATTTAAAATTAAGGGAGTGAAATCTGTACAAACATATAAAAGTGAATGGTACATTGCATATTTGCAAGGAAATTTTTATGACATAAGCACTTGATAAACTGAGGTATGTAACTTCACAATCGTATAAATCACGTACAAATACTCCAATACAACCTGCAGAGTAGAAGTCATTAGTATTTGCAAAAAAACTAAAACCAGGATTACTATAGTCGCTGGATTCGTAAGAGAAAATCCAAATTTCAGTAACGAAAATAATATCGGGGAGATTTGCATGGATTTAAGGTTACAAAGTAAGGAGTCGGCATTCCGCCTTAGACTTCGTACATTTTGATGCAAAACTGTGAAGGAATTGTCTTCGGATTTTGGTAAACTGATGATCAAAAATTAGAATATAAACTAATTAATATTCGACTTTTAAAAGTTCATCTATTAGCCTGTTACAGACACTGTCTTCAATAATTCTGGTCAAGTTTGTGTTTGCAAAATCGAACTGAACTTCATTGCCTTGCAGGCTTTCGTTCAATGACGGTCAGTTCGAGTGCAATGCACTCAACGCACACAAATGCCAGTAAAGGCAAAAGTATTTGTGACTGCTGAAACTTAAATGCCAACTTAACCTGCTATTAAAAGACGACAGAGAAGAATTAAAATGAAAACAAATCAGTGAATAAAAAAAGAACAATAAGAAGGCTGCAAAAATCTTAAAAAGTAAAGAAAGCGCAAGCAAAAAGTAAAAAGTTGCACAACAACATGATTTGCTCCAAAGGAGAAGGGAAAGGCAGCGGTATGGAGGAGGAGGTTGTATGAGTCTGCAAGAACTGTGAATTGTGGCAAGTTTTTTCTTACTTGCGGCTAATGCAATGATGTAGTTCTTGTGCCACAAAGTTATAACAAATCATGACAGCAAAAGAGAGGTGAGAATGAGAGGTGGAGAATGGAAGTTGCGCAGTCAAAAACTGGAAGAATCAGTTTATATTCGCAGTACATACTAAGAAAACATTTGCAGATATGTGAGCAAAGGAGATATGTAGAGGAAATATAGATAAAGCAACTAAGAAGTTCTGCGTCAAAAGCGTGAAGGAGTTAGAGGAGGGGTGGCAGTACAGATACAAAAATACATACATTGGGACATTGGGTTGTGCTTAACCTTTAAATACCAGTTTCAATGACTCTGATCTTTTGGTTTGGTTTGGAATTAAGCTCGTGTGGCTCGCTAGAAACCAGAAGATGTGGTTATACATACATATATGTGTGTGTGTTGGAATATGTCGTCCAATACACGTATGGAATCATGTTTGCCTTAGTTCGCATTCGTTTGAGAATGGATGTTGTATGAACATGACTGTTGTCTGTCTGTGTGAAGGGGCAACTTGGGGAAACATTACTTCCTGGAAATCGATGTGAATCAAGTTTCATTTGTTGTCTTTTTTATTTGCATTCTTGCGTCGATATTTTCTTATTCGAGCATGATTTGTAGCTTGTTGCTACCATTGTTCAGCATGACTCATGCGCTCTTACCACAGATAAAATAAGAATTAAAAATAAAAAACTTGTTGCATCTTGCATTGGTTTTGATTGATATGCCAAACATGGAGTAGGCCTTTGTTTAGAGGTTGACTTCAAAACTTTTAATTTTAATAACATTTATTATTTACAAGAATAGGTACAACGCTTCCTTTTTCAAATTTTATTGAATTGTCGATAAGCTTTAGCCATTTCGATAAGAAATTATGTTGGAGTATAACAATTTGGGCTCGGTTGATTTATCACGCTATGAGGAGTTGCAAAGAAGATGATGAGGAGGAAACGGTGGAGTTCCCTGTATCCATTCGGCGAAGTCTCTTCATGGAGGCTGAACTTTCCGACAATGGGGCCAAATACACCCTCTTTGCCCACCCTGGCGTTAAAGTCGCCAAGCACGACTTTGATATCATGACGGGGGCAGCGCTCATAAGTTTCTTCTAATTTTGCGTAGAATGCATCTTTGTCCACGTCGTCCTTGTCCTCGGTCGGTGCGTGCGCACAGATAAACGATATGGTGAAAAATCGTAGTTTTATTCGGATTGTGGCGAGACGCTCGTTCACGGCTGTGAAAGACACTACCTGTTTCACAAGCCTCTTTCCCACCATAAAACCGACGCCGGCTCTGCGCTCATTAATGTGGCCGCTCCAGTAGACATTGCAGGTTTGGATGGTCTTATAACCTTGCCCCGTCCATCGCATTTCTTGTATAGCGGTTTGCCTGTTTGACGACCCCAACTAGGCAGGCATCGTCACCTTCCCTGCTAAGGGTACGGACATTCCAAGAATATGCCCTGATTTCCTTAATCAAATTCCTATTTCGTTTGCAGTGGTCGTTATCTAAAGAGTGAGTTATCATATCCGAGGCCTGATTATTGGATCTCATTGAAAGTTTGTTTTTATATGGTGGGTCCCAAACCCTACGCACAACCCGTTTCTCGGGGGTTGGATTTAAATTACACATTTATATGAAGTAAGTGTTTTGCAAAATTTGGAATTTCCATATTTGATATCTCGGAAATCTCATTCTTGGAGATTTTTTTTGTTGATTTCCAGACAAAAAAATCAGGCACACAATTTTCACCAAACTTTAAGTTGTAATCGGCTTACCTTCAGCTCAAAAAACTTATTTGTACACGCAGTTGGATATAGCTATTTTCGCATATGCCTTTTTCATGCCTACAACCAAAAAGTACAAAAAAGCAAGAATTGAAGTCTTTGTGGACACATTTCCTCCTAGCCATATGCGTAATGCCCAGCTGTTGCTGAAACAAAATGCGAAATAAAGTGATTAGCATTTTTCATGCCACTGCTGCCCCATGAACAATTGCCGTTGGTGGACATGTTGGCGGGAAAAGCACCTATTAACATTACCACATTACGCTGTCATAAACAATCAATATTATGCATATATCAATGCAATTTACGGTAGTGTATGCCTAAAAGACGCGTATATAGCCAAATTCAATTCTTGTTGTATACTCCAAATAAACACTCCTATTTGTTATTTTTAAGAATCATGTATTTTTAATTAAGTTTAATAAATGAATGAAAAAATTAATTTTGGTATTTATTCCAGAAAACGGAATATACAACTACAGGTATGTATGTTAAAACTCGAATTTTTTTGTAATAGCATAAAAAAAACATTTTAAGGTACATAATAAATAATTTAAATATAACAAATACAAATCTACATAAGCTCAAAAACTCTCATAAGTGTGAAAAGCAAGTTGGTATGTATTGTACATTCGAAAAAGTGTAACTTAAATATTAGTTTCCACATGTGTCACATGTACGTACTTTAGAGTGAGTCGATCCCAATATGCATCTAAAACACAGTATAGTATTTTTTTTGAACCACCATAATGTACGTTCTTCTTGCCCTTGGTCCTTAACCAAAAAAATACTCAAAGCGTTGTTGTCTGTCAAAGTGCAAATAAAATGGTCTTCCAAACTTAATAAGCACAGTCGGTGACATGAAAAAGTAATTTTCACACGAAACAGTTCCATGGTTTTCTTTTAATCTAGATAATCCAAGTGACCAATAATCGTACAATGACTTCTTATTATGTATTTCTTTGTATAAGAAACCACTTCCATCATTGTTTGTAAATATTTTTTTTTTCTTTTCTGGGATTATTGAACTGGGAACTTTCGTTTCATTAAGTTATTTAATTTTTAAGACCACCTCAAGTATGTTTTGTCATGCGATCTGAATGACGAATTAAACTGACTAAGTGACTAAAGAAAAGTTCATTAAACTTCTTGAAGCCGTCTAAGTCCCAAAGAATATGTAAAGTTCCTTTTCCAATTTTACTTTCATATTTCATGTGAACTGAAATCCCACTTAATATAAAAAAAAAAACAAAAGAAGTAAGGAAAGCTGTATTGGGCTGTGCCGAAGCCTTTATACCTTTCATGAACACTAACTATTACTTTCACTGTTCGAACTTTTACTTTCACTGTTCCTCAGAACAATCTGCCTGGAATTTATCGTTATAGCTCAAACCGAATTTATCGGAACAATCCGTTGAATAGGAGCTATAAGTGATACTGGTCGGATCTTACCGATTTTCATTTTCGACGTTACAAATGTAATAAGTACAAGAGGTGCACAATTTTACGTTCCTAGCTATTAAATTGGAGGAATTATAGGCAAAATCTGGTTAATCGGAGCAATCGATTGTATGGGGGCTATAAGTTATACTGATCCGATATTGTCGACTTTTAGTTTCCACATTACATATATACATAATATAAACGAGGGATGCTTAATTTCACTTCAATAGTTTCCTAATTAGAAAAGTTATAGCCGAAAACCCTCTTATCGGAATAATCGATAGTTTGTTAAAGTTTTTCAATCTTACCGATTTTCACTGTCCACTCTACATGTGTAAGGAGTGAAAAAGTTGCAAAATTTTACCGACCTAACTACAGTAAAACCCGCTTAAATACCCCGAGCAAAATGTTCCGAATTTTGAGGTACTAATTTCGAAAAAAGAGTTAATTAGTTTTAATTTAAGAAATTAATTTCGGAAATGGAATGGAGAAACTTTTAAAAAATATAAACACTACAAAAGTCATTTAAAAACTGCGGAATTTGTTTAAAATAAATCATTTTCTTCGTACCTAAACATTAATGTTAAAAACCTTGGGCCATTGTTAGTTAACATTTTATAAATTAACAACTTTGCCCCCACATTATTAACATCAGCTTTGGCATTTTATTAATTTATATGCTTAAATGGCACACATTTTGCAAATTCGTCTTGAACAAAGATTCAAAGCTTATACGAATAGCCAACATATGATAATCAGCACAAATCATTTTAACGGTGATTGTGACGGCCTCTTTAACATCGCCAGTGAATCGCGTCGTTTTTGTTGTGGTCTTTGACTTTCCATCAGCATTACCGCAAAACTTTCCTTTAAGTATTTGTGTTTCCTCATGTCTTAGATTGTTTTTGTTATTGCATAGGTTGTTTGGCGGTTGATTCTATTTAAAATATTGTTGTTGGCTATTTTGTTCTTTTGTTGGCACTGATGTTTGTTTCCTGTGCTGGGTATTTGTAATTATTATCTATTGTAGTCATACATTACGATTATCGCAGTGATGAAACTGGGTCAATCGAATCCAATTGAGCATTCAATTACATGCTAAAACACATTGGAGCAAATTAAATTCGATATATGAAATCGAAGTATTAGGAAATGTGTTTACTACTAGTATGTTTTTACTAGTCCAACTAGTCCTCCAAGTGTGACTTTTTCTAACAGGTATTTCTGGAGTGTAATGGAGTGTGGTTGCTAAGTGACCTTGCTCAATCCCGACTCTTGCGTCCTCGTGCACTCTGGGCAACGTGAGCTACGTAGGCTCGCGGCAGAATGAGAGGGAGCCCTGTGGGGCCACTCTGACATACTTGGTTTAAGGGCTCACCGAGGTCTTTTTCGCAGCGTCTGTTCACCACATGGTGCGGCTGCAAGCGGGTGTCTGTCTTGTAGCAAGCGGCTCGCTATATAAATGTGCGAATATTTTTTTCAAAATCCCTGGTTGATGTCCTCGTAAACGCAAAGGCTGACATCACCGCCCTGCAGGAAATGCACAGTAGTACTAGGTACCTGCATAAACGAATACACCAAGCCACCTGGCTGTCCCCTGATCAAAGAACAAGAAACCAGATTAATCATGTCATGATTGACGGCAGACATAGCTCCACCGTCCTCGACGTGTGTACCCTACGTGGTCCCAATATCGACTCGGAACATTATCTTGTCGCAGCCAAGATTCGCACACGCCTCTGTGCAACGAAGAAAGTGCGCACAGTAACGGAAGGAAAGTTTGACGTCGAGAAGCTGTGCATGACACAGACAGCTGATAATTTCACCACTCGACTCTCACACCTGCTAGCACGGGGCAATCCTCGACCTAACGATGTAACCGAGCAATGGAAGCATATCTCTCACTCCTTGCGTACCGCCATGAGGCCACTATAGGGTTCCAATGAGCCCGCAAGAACAACTGGTACAATGAGGAATGCAAAACTGCCTCGAAAAAAAGGACGTTGCTTACAAGGAGACGTTGCGAACGGGCGCAACCCGCAGTGTATGGCAACAATATTGTGAGGCGAAGAAGGAATAGAGACGCCTTTTCGGAAAAAAGAAACGTGAGGCCGAAAGGCGCGAGTGTGAGGAGCTTGAGATGCTGGCTGACAGGAATGATGCCCTAAAATTCTATGAAAAGATCCGGCGGATGACGGAAGGTTTTTAGACCGATTTAATTTTGCACTTCATTACTGTAAAAATGCACTTAGGAATAATAGGGTAATGTAAAGTGACACACATTATTTTGCATGGAAGCGTCGAAAGTGACTCGTAAAGGCACTAGAAGATCATAAGGAAAGTGTAAAACTGATAATATGAAAGATTTAAGTGAAAAAGATAAGGAGACCGTTGAAAAAAGTAAATTAAAAAAAATATGAAAATCACTGATTGTCTCGCTGTCACGACGGGTGCATAAACCCCGACTCAGCCAAGCTAATGTCCATTTCATGAATGGTATTTAAAACAGACTTAGTGAACAAATTTTGAGCTTTCCTAAAATATGTGTCATCAGATATTTATGTACCGGCTCTTAGACTATTGGGCGCTCCCCGGAATAATTTTCTGAATTCGAATAGCATTGCCTAGCTAACGATTAAATGATTTGTTGATAGTTCTACCGCCGTTTGATTTTGATTTGTTGATAGTTCCTTATTCCAAGAAAATTTTACCTTGATTTCCATGCAAAATCTCATATTTAATCAACTCGAAGAAAAACATGTTGTTATGCACTCGTTCATACAACTTAATTAGAGCAGACACATTATGCACTACAAATATTGTTTTTCCTAAACAAATGACTTCAATGAATTTAGCATTGATGTACCTTCTCTATGAATATCCGCCTTCGTTGTTGACCAAACTCACTTCAGTCTAAGTACTGCATGTGTACTTTTGTGGCGACATAAGCATTCTTCAGGCCACTTGACATTCCCACTTCTCAACCCCAACCTACCAACAAATTAGCACACCCGGATATATTCGACTCTTTACTTTGCTTGAACTTAATTGAGAATTATGTCTGATTAGCATAAAATATCTGCGGGTCTATGCGTATTTGTTTTTTAATCGGCTTGCCTTTATGTATTTAATTGAGAAATGACTTTGAATAATGGGAACACAATACAGCAATTGCTTAAGATTGAATGCATAGTTTCAAATGACAAATGTGAATTTGAGATGCAGACCCTAAAAGCAAAACTTGAGCTAGAATAAATAGATGGCCTTAAAATGAAATTATAAATTTCCTCAATTCAGAGTTTTGTTTAAAGATATTTTTTTGCAGAGTATTTCAAAGTCCCAGTCTTTTCCATCAACTATTTTTATATAAATTTTTTCTATCTATCGAGTTTGAAGTAACTTACCATTGAGCTAGAGACTTGGGACAAGGTTTAGAACCTGATGACAATGCAACCGAATGATATTCTAGATTCAAAAAGCAAAAAAAAAAAAACAAATTTCCTAATTGGAGTGCTCTTACGACAAGGCAATCCCCAATTAAATCATATATATGTAGTAAGCTCTTTAGATTTCTTATGCAAAGATAAACAGATCAATTAAGTCTTTTTTATGCTGCCATTATGAATGCATTTAAAATCATCACAAAAAAAAAAAATATTCCAATCGAAAGTTTTGTGAAATTTATTAAGGGCATTTATACAAGTTAGGTGCAAGCAGGTGTACAAATCAAATGGTGTTTAATAAGGTTTCATACTTTTTAATTGTTGTTGCTCTATGCTTTTCATAAATTCCATTCCAAGCGCTATACGCGTATTTTCACCATGCATATTTTAAGAGCTTCCAAATTCATAAAAACTAGTTTCAACTTTTGTTTTGAGTTTTTAGTAAACAATCGAATTGCAAATTTCACAAAATAGTCATTTGTTTTCCTCATATTTTAGCATACACTTCGACTTTATTATTTAAAGCTTCCTTCTTGGGTACTTGAAAGCATCTTCCTGCTGGTGTAATAAACGCGTACATACGAACATTAGGATGGGACGGTTCTGTTGCCAATACCGAATCATCGAAGCTATGTGCCTTCATTTCTCATAATCTATACTACGGATTTGGTATAAGTTCATATATTCAGGACACTTTTAGGTTAGGTCATTTTCAGGAACTAGAGTTTGTCCTTTATTTTGATTTATTCATATTTTTGCAGCTCCTTTCCTTTCCCATTATATTCTAACTTTATTATAAATTTCCGAAATAATATTATAACTTTGGTTCGCGTTTGTGAGTATGAGAAGATGAAGAGATCCATACCGATATGTTCAGAACGACTGGCGGGTGTCGATAAGAACAACTTCTGGGCCCGAGGGTCTTCGTTCTTTCGCACAACGTTAACAAATATAAACCATTAAAAATTACTAGAGTTTGCCCAGTGGTTGAAATTCAACCACAAAACCTTATTTTATTTCTCTATCTTTTGAAGTTCAGTTTCCTTAACTTTAAATTTTTTGCTATTTCTTAAATTTTCTTTACTTTTACTTATTTTATGACTTTTCAGTTTCTATACATTCCTCTTCTTTTTGTCTTTTCCTCCCTCTTTACACCATTCAGTAATACAGTTTTTTATGTTTATAATTATATATTTTAGGTCGTTTTTATTCGTCTTTCTCTCCTTTCCTTTTCTCTCCTTTCCTTTCCTTTGGTTCCATTTGCTTCCCTTTGCTTTTCTTTCATCTCCTTTCCTTTTCTTTCCTTTTCTTTCCTTTTCTTTCCTTTGCTTTCCTTTCCTTGCCTTGCCTTCCCTGCCTTTTCCTTTCCCTTTCTATTATTTCATTTCACTTTATTTTATTTATTTTCTTTTTTTTCTGTTCTTTCCTTTTCCTTTCTTTTCTTTTCCTTTCTTTTCTTCTCTTATCCTTTTTTTCTTACCTTTATTTTCCATTACATTCCCTTTTCCTTAGCTTTCTTTTCCTTTCCTTAGCTTTCTTTTTCTGTGACTTTCAAATTAGTTTTTTCATGTTATAATTAATTATTTTTATTTTTTGGTTTGTTGACGCACACCCTGCTCGGGGAGACCTATCGACACATAACAAATTTTATATACCGTAGAAATGTGGTTATTGCAAAAAGGGGAAAAACTTTTGAACCTTGCGCATTTATACCTACACTAGGGGAGACCATCGATACATAACAAATTTTATATACCTTAGAAATGTGGTTATTGCAAAAAAGGGGAACAACTTTTGAACCTTGCGCATTTATACCTACACTAGAGTTCACCCAGTGGTTGAAATTCAACCACAACACCTTATTTTATTTTCCTACCTTTTTGCTATTTCTTAAATTTTCCTTTCTTTTCCATATTTTGTATATTTTTGGTTTCTATACATTCCTATTCATTTTGCCCTTTTCTCCCTCTTTACACCATTCAGTAATATAGTTTCAATGTTGATAATTATTTATTCTTCTTAATTCTTCTTCCTCTTCGCTAACTTTTCTTTCCTTTCTTTTTCTGTTCTTTCCTTTCTTTGTCTTTCTCTATTTTCTTCTCTTTTCCACTCATTTACCTACATTGCATTTCCTTTCTTCCCTTCCGTTTTTCTTTTCCATTCCTTTCCTTTCCCTACCTTTATTTGCCTTTAATTTTTCCCTAATATATGCCGTTCCTTACCTTATCTTACCTTTATTTTCCTTTTATCCATTCCTTACCCATTCTTTCCTTTCTTTTATATTTTTTTATTTCATTTTGTTTTATTTTTATTTATTTTATATTATTTCCTTTCATTACATATCCCACAAATTTCATTTTTTACTTTCAATCACTTTTCTATTTCTTATTTTACTTTTTTTTTAATTTTATCAATTTTCCATTTTATTTTATTTCACTAAGCCTAGCCACGAAGGGCCTTGTGCATGATCTACCTTATTTGTGTTTTTTTTTTCAAAACATCATGTCTGAGCAAGCATTTGATTCTATGAATACCCACTCACAGACTTTGTTCACTCAATTTCATCATGTTTATTATTGCTGCCAACAAAAAAACTCACACTCGGACTCTGTGTACCTACATACACACATAACAGCGGCTCTATAAAGTGAATGCGTGTTTAGCACTTGTAGTGGCGTGACTTTCAAATCATATTATAATTAATTATAATTTTTGGTTTGTTGTCGCACACCCTGCTCGGCGAGACCTATCGATATATATCAAATTTTATATACCTTAGAACTGTGGTCATTGCAAAAAAGGGAGAAAACTTTTAAGCATTGCGCATTTATATATAAATAATAGATATATATAAGATACTTCATAAAGGCTACTTTAGCTACTTTGCATAGACGAAAAGTGTTTGTACTGCAGCGTGTTACACCTTCTAACTATAATAAAATGAAAGTTTGGAATATTTTCTATCGATTCCAGGAAAAAATTTTGCCCATATTTGTCTCCCTTGAAATAATGACGAAACGTCACTCCTTTTTTTCATAAAAATGACATGACGTATACGTGATATTTTCGAATCGATGAATGTGGAGACATTTCATGAGAGTGACACAAGTTACAAGTTTCGTGAGGATATTTATGTTTTTTTTTTAGTTGAAATTTAAATTTTTACTATAGATCCCAGGGAGGTACGCCTAGGGATTGGCAGAAACCTTTTCAACTAGTAAAATTGTATATAGGATGGTAAAAAAATATATATGGGAGAAGCACCGACCCTTTTTTCTTACATATTACTTTTTTTTTACCTTGCTGTATTGCACTGTTGTAATACGAATACTTTCATGAATATACATTTTGGAAAAAAAACCATTTTAATGGGAAATATCACACCCCTTTCGGGTTATCTCCTGTTTTTCTTAGGGTATTAGAAACCAATCATCCTTAAGTTTTTACTAAACTTCAGATCAGTTTATATTATTTGGAAACTTCTAATAAAAAAAAAAATGGGTACAAAGCCATACAAATCGCCCCGTCCTAATATCCATTCAAACATACACCCATACGCACCAGCTGACTTTTTGGCGTTGTACCAGTTCCTTTGCATCTATGAAATATCGCCCAAGAAAAATCTTGTTATGCATTTCCGGTGACAATTCAATACAAAACTGTGCATTTTCCCATAAAATACAATAACAAAGCGGTGAATAGCAACAATTAGCATAAAAACACGTACTACATCTAACTATATATAAATTTTTAAAAGCAGCAAATTTTAATTTTGCAGCATTGAAAAAGTTCATTATGGTGCGATAATTTTGAACTTATTAAATTGCATAATTTGTTTGGCCTTTGTTTTTTGTTTGTTTCTGCATCCAAATTGCTTTTCAATATCACTTGACTTTCAAGTGTTAGATATAGTAAAAACTTATAATTAAAAAAGATGGATGTAAAAAGTGCATAAAATCTTTAATTAAAGGTTTATTTCACAAGTGTTAACTTAACTATTGGATGGAAAAGGGGTTAGGAAATAAAAAAAGTTAATTTACGGTTTCATATTTGCATATAATCGAACGAAGACTTATGTGCAGCTTCAGCGAAAATAAAGGGTGCTGCAGAAATACAAAGCACTATATGGGAGCAAATACTGCGAAACTGAAGCGAGAAACAGTTTTAGTCTTTATGGGGAAAACACATCGATCTTAGAACTTGTTTTCAATAATACTGCATTTCTTAAAAGGAGAGAAATTTCAATTTCATTTTAAATCGAATCCGGTTAAAATAGACATACGAATAGTGGTTAAATAACAACAATTCCCACAGAGCCAAGATATAGAGCTTAGGTTCGTTGTCAGAAAGAAAACTTCAAAGGTCCCCATCGAACCCATGTGTGCTAAAAAAGTTATTCGGGGTCAAAGTTCAAAATTTTTGGTTTTTTGGACATTTCTCGAAAATGATAAGTTTTTTAGAAAAATTCGATACCTGACACCAAGTTGTAGACCTAGAAATTCTCTACAAATATGGTCCCAGCATTGTTTTTCTTAGAGTAAACAGTTCGAAGATATGACGATTGGAAATTAGCTGTGGAAATTATAAGTATAACAAGTAAGGAAGTCTAAGTTCGGGTGAAACCGAACATTACATACCCAGCTGTGCACATAAAGTGGGCGTGATCGTTCACCGATTTTTCTTATTTTCTGTGGTAGTACTCTACATAAACATAACATGCCTGGTACCTAGTTTCGTAAATCTATCTCACACCGTTCTGAAGTTGTTAGCAGTCGAATTTAAAAATTGCTTGACTCATAAGTGGGCGGTGCCACGCCTACTTTCCAAAATTTTGAAAAAATTATGTAAAGAATATGAAAGTTGATGTATGTACCAAATTATATTATTATAGCGAAATCAGTTAATTAGATATGGACTTTTCAATATTTCCACCTCCTTTCAATATAACTTTTATGAAAAAGTAGGCGTGGTCGCGAAGCGATTTCGTTTATTTTCTATAGCTGAATTTACCACAACAATAGTATGTCCTCTACGAAATTTCGTTATACTAGCATAAACTGTTCTGAAGTTATTAAGAGTCAAAATTTTAAAATTTCTTCAAATATACGTGGGCGGTACCACGCCCCCTTTTCAAAATTTTTTATAAAATCGGCCTTAGAACATCTAAATCAATACATATTGCAAATTTTATCATTGTAGCTGCTTCTAATATTGAATTAACCCATTTTATACGTTTTTCGAAATTTTCGATATCGAAAAAGGGGCGTGGTTATGGTCCGATTTTACCCATTTTCAATAGCAATCTATTCTGAACCCAAATAAGTACGCATGCCAAATTTGGTGAAGATATCTCATTATTTGCTCAAGTTATCGTGTTAACGGACAGACGGACGGACGGACGGACGGACGGACAGACGGACGGACATGGCTCAATCAAATTTTTTTTCGATCCTGATCATATTGATATATGGAAGTCTATATCTATCTCGATTCCTTTATACCTGTACAACCAACCGTTATCCTAACAAAGTTATAATACCCTGTGTACAAGTACAGCTGGGTATAAAAATATATGCAGCGTATGGACTTTTATGCCAATTTGTCAGGAGATTAGGTTCACCACCCGGAAGAAAACGGCAAAAGTCCCTACCGATCCCATTTGTGCTAAAAAAGTTATTCGAAAAAATCCCAATTTGAGGGTTCGGGGTTTAGAATATGCCCGAGGTAGGTATGCTGGTCGTAAGAGGCGACTAAAATTCACTTCGACCCCAACTTGGGTGTCAACGAAATCGTTCCCAAGACAGTCGGGATAGTACCACAAGGTGCTATTTACCGAAAAGAACCGGAATCATATTCGGTAAAGGACTGTCAACATCCGTCCAAACCGGTCTGGTCCGTCACGTGACTTTTTAAAAGTGGATCTTCCGACTAGGCAGGACGAAGTACGATTACAATAACAACAACAACAACAACAACGGCGGTTTTTTTGAGGTTTTCTTTCTGAAGATGGACCTAAGCTATAAGCAATAATTTGGCTCTGTGGAATTGTTTTTTTTCTTGTTTCAAATGTGTATATTGGCCAGGCTATATGGAGTGTAATGGAGTGTGGTTGCTAAGTGACTTTGTTCAATCCCGACTCTTGCGTCCTCGTGCACTCTGGGCAACGTGAGCTACGTAGGCTCACGGCAGAAAGAGAGTGAGCCCCGGTGGGGCCACTCTGACATACTTTGTTTAAGGGCTCACCGAGGTCTTTTTCGCAGCGTCTGTTCACCACATGGTGCGGCTGCAAGCGGGTGTCTGTCTTGTAGCAAGCGGGTCGCTATATAAATGTGTGGATATTTTTATCAAAATCCCGGACACGGGTTGTGCGTTGGGTTAGGGACCCGCCACGTAAAAACTGTATTCCAATGAAAAGCAAAGAAAAGCCTCGGATGAGAACCCCCTTTAATGTTGACGACCCGGCAAAACGAAATAAGGACTACGAGAAGGATATTAGGGCATGCACCTGGAATGTCCGGACCCTTTCAAGGGATGGTACCGCTGCCCGACTGGTTGATGTCCTCGTGAACGCAAAGGCTGACATCACCGCCCTGCAGGAAATGTGATGGACGGGACAAGGAAAGACGACCATCGGACCTTGTGACGTATACTACAGTGGCCAGACACGCGGCAAAGCGCGTGGTGTAGGATTCGTGGTGGGAAAGAGACTTCGCCGCCAAGTACTAGCGTTCACTTCTGTGGACGAGCGTCTTGCTGCGATCCGCATCAAGACGAGGTTTTTCAACATAACATTTGTCTGTGCCTATGCGCCGACTGAGGAGACGGACGACGAAGAGAAGGACTCCTTCTACGATAAACTTGAACAAACTTATGATCGCTGTCCCCAGCATGATATCAAAGTCGTGCTCGGCGACTTTAATGCCAAGGTGGGCAAGGAAGGAGTCTTTGGTCCTACAGTTGGAAAATTTTGTCTCCACGATATAACATCACCCAACGGCACTAGGTTGATTGACTTCGCCGCTGCTCGCAATATGGTCATCAGTAGTACTAAGTTCCAGCATACGCGAATACACCAAGCCACCTGGTTGTCCCCTGATCAAAGAACAATAAACCGGATTGATCATGTCATGATTGACGGCAGACATAGCTCCACCGTTCTGGACGTGCGTGGTCCTAATATTGACTCTGACCATTATCTTGTCGCAGCCAAGATACGCACACGCCTCTGTGCAACGAAGAAAGTGCGCACAGTAACGGAAGGAAAGTTTGACGTCGAGAAGCTGCGCATGACGCAGACAGCTGATAATTTCACAACTCGACTCTCACACCTGCTAGCAGAGGGCAATCCTCGACCTAACGATGTAACCGAGCAATGGAAGCATATCTCTCACTCATTGCGTACTAGACTCCTGCATGATTGGATTCAAACCTTGAGTACAATAGAATACAGTAAATTTGAATTTTCCATTTGAAGAACTAAAAAACTTAGCCTTGAATATTTTATATTTTGCCTAAAATTTTCAAAATTAAAAAAAAGAATATGAATGAATGAATGAAAATAATTTTTATTCATTCTGATTCAAAACAAATATATTTGCTACACAGCTTACAATTTCACATATTTTTTTTATAAAGGTGTAGAGTATTAGTAAAATTGGCTTTATAGAACATAAATGGGTGTATTTTATTTGTAATTGTAGAGTTTTGAGTTTTGTGAGGGTTAGAAATACATCTGGCTAAAAGTTCTTGGTTAAGTTGGCTGCAATAAATACCACTGCTTTTGATTTTCAATCCTGAAATATTTCAGAAAAATTTTTGAAAAAACCCTAGTAAAAGTATTTATTATAATATGTATACAAATATGGGAATATACAAATATGGATATCATCGGTGATTATGCACAACCACTCATCGGGCTTCTAAGAGACCGCGTAAACGACGTTTGTGATAAACACTTTTATAGCCCTTGCAATTAATACTTGTTCCTTTATTCTCAAGAAAACTACATTTGCGTTGAAAAATCATTAAAAGAATCGATCTTGATCGGAGTTGTCTTAAAATTTTATAATTTGTAGCTGCAAACCCGCCAAACTTAAATATTGCATACTACTAATGGCGGCGATATACCAACAGATTATCATAACCTCTAACGAGATTTTTAGGCGAGCTTCTCTTTCCAACTTGTGGAGTGTTGCTTTTTGAGTTTTCCTACAATTTTTTGCCGACTCCGAACGGCACTTGCAAAGCAAAGGAATTTTTTGCTGAGAAGCTTCTCATGGCAGAAATACATCCGGATAGTTTGCCAAACTACTGCCGAGAGGCGGCCCCGTTTAGAAAAATTATTTTTCTAAATAATTTTTGATGTTACTTTTGCCGGGTATCGAACCGCTACGACGTGGTGTAGAAGGCCGAACACTTAACCCTACATCAACACGGCCGCCAATGCAAACACCGTTTTGAAAATGCCCGCTACGTCGCTTTGCAGAATCACCGACGATATGTTTTTTTAACAGAAAAATTAACAACTTTTGTACAGACTGGACTTTATTCCATTTTGAAGATATATGTATGAAATGCCCATTAAATTCTACAAACTTTCACAGAAATGATTGTTGGGATATCTTCATGGATTTAAAAAAAAATTCAATTTCGTTTGAAATTTTTTGAATATTCAAAGTAGACACCCTGCTAGACAGTCTTTTGACATTCAGTCAGCTTTGTAATGTTGCCTTTGGAAACGTGATAGAAAATCGTGATGTAAATATCAGCTGTTTTATATTTACATCACGATTTTCTATCACGTTTTCAAAGGCAACATTACAAAGCTGAATGAATGTAAAAACACTGTCTAGTAGGGCATTTATTTCAAACAGACATTTATGTATATTCAAATTCAAAGCAAAGCAAAGCCAATTCAATTCAATTCAAATTCAATATGAATGATTCATATGCCGTTTTGGATGGAGTCATGCAGTGGTCTATTGCGTACCGCCGCTATAGGGTTCCAGCTAGCCCGCAAGAACAACTGGTACGATGAGGAATGCAAAACTGCCTCGAAAAAAAGGACGCTGCCTATAAGGAGACGTTGCGAACGGGCGCAACCCGCAGTGTATGGCAACAATATCGTGAGGCAAAGAAGGAAGAGAGACGCCTTTTCAGAAAAAAGAAAAGTGAGGCCGAAAGGCGTGAGTGTGAGGAGCTTGAGATGCTGGCTGACAGGAATGATGCCCGAAAATTCTATGAAAAGATCCGGCGGATGACGGAAGGTTTTAACACCGGGGCAAGCTCCTGTAAGGATAATAATGGCGACCTGATAACCGACGTACAAAGTGTACTTAAATTATGGAGGGAGCACTTCTCCTCACTGCTAAATTGCGAGGGAGACGTCGAACCCGATACCCCAATCCCTGACGAAAAGTCGTCCCACCACCTGACTATGATGAAGTGAGGATAGCTATATCCCGGCTCAAAAACAACAAAGCGCCTGGAAAAGACGGACTACCCGCCGTGCTGTTCAAACACGGAGGCGAAGAGCTGGTAAAAAGCATGCATCAGCTCTTATGCAGAATATGGTCAGACGAATGCATGCCTCCGAATTGGAATTTAAGTGTGCTTTGCCCAATCCACAAGAAAGGCGATCCCGCTAACCGCACCAACTACCGCGGAATCAGTCTTCTTAATATCGCATATAAGGTTCTTTCTAGCGTGTTGTGTGAAAGGCTGAAGCCCATCGTAGACAAACTGATTGGACCTTATCAGTGTGGCTTTAGACCTGGTAAGTCTACCATCGACCAGATTTTCACGATACGCCAAATCCTGGAAAAGACCCATGATAAAAGAATCGACACACACCATCTCTTTGTCGATTTCAAAGTCGCTTTTGACAGCGCAAAAAGGAGTTGCCTGTATGCCGCCATGTCTGAATTTGACTTCCCTGCAAATCTTATACGGCTTTGCCAAATGACGTTGAGCAATACCAACAGCTCCGTCAGAATCGGGAAGGACCTCTCTGAGCCATTTGAAACCAAACGAGGCTTCAGACAGGGCGACTCCCTTTCGTGCGATTTCTTCAATCTGATGCTGGAGAAGATAATTCGAGCAGCAGAGCTAAACCGCAATGGTACAATCTTTTACAAGAGCGTGCAATTGCTGGCGTATACCGATGATATTGATATCATTGGCGTTAACAACCGCGCCCTAAGCGCTGCCTTCTCTGGACTGGATAAGGAAGCGAAAAAAGTGGGTCTTGCCGTGAACGAGGACAAGACGAAGTATTTGCTGTCATCAAAGAAAGAATCGGCGCACCTGCGCCTTGGCAGCCATGTCACTGTTGATAGTTACAAATTTGAAACTGTGAGGGACTTCGTCTATTTGGGAACCAGTATCAACACCGAAAATAATATCAGTCTAGAAATCCAGCGGAGAATCACTCTTGCCAACAAGTGCTACTTTGGACTGAGTAGGCAATTGAGAAGTAAAGTCCTCTCTCGAAGAACAAAGATCACGCTCTATAAGTCTCTCATCATACCTGTCCTGATGTATGGCTCAGATTCATGGACAATGTCAAGAGAAGATGAGATGGCCCTTGGAGTATTTGAGAGAAAAGTTATCCGGAAGATTTATGGTCCTTCCCGTGATGCCAACGGCGAGTATCAAAGGAAATTTAACGATGAGCTGTACGAGCTCTACGCAGATCTGACCATAGTCCAGCGAATTAAAGCCTAAAGACTCCGCTGTCTGGGTCATGTTATGCGAATGGACAAAGAAGCTCCAGCACAGAAGGTTTTCCTATGGTAGCCTGAATTCGGCAGCAGAGGAAGGGGGAGACCTCGACTGAGATGGAAACAAGAGGTGGAGGATGACTTGAAGTACCTTGGGGTTTCAAATTGGCGTCAGTTATCGCTAAAAAGGAATGACTGGCGTGCTTTGATATGCAACGGCCAAAATCGCTTAGGCGGTTAAGCGCCAATAAATGATGATATATGGCGGACCATCGACTTCCAAACATTGGAATTCATTCTCAGGAATTCATTATTTCGAAATTATACGTCGCAACTTGTAACACCCTTTATGAACGCACACACATCCACATATACTAAGAAAATATAAAAAAGCATGTTTTTAATTAGCATATATCGTTAAACCGTCTATGCAGACAACACTGTTGTAGTTGTTTGCTTATTTTTATTTTTCTCGGTATTATAACCCTCTTCATTGGCTATTAAATTAGTGCCGCAGTTGTTCCTTCGATTAGCCAACGTCCGCCTGCACGTCCAAACTGTCATTCCATTAGCGCTGGTTAGTCCATTTTTGGCGTGTTGCAGTAACTTGCGGAATTTCAAGATTTCAATTTTAATTAAGAAAAGCAAAAGTGCGGAAAGATATCTGCTGATGGTGCGCAAATTCCAAAACGCCTAAGAGCAACACCAAATCTAGTAACAAAACACATGCAGCATAAGTTTTGCGTGCACAAATTGGTCTTGTCTTTTGGCCAGGGTTGCCATTTTCAATACCTTTAATTAGTTAAATAAATTTAAAAACACCCACAAATTCCATACGATTGAGTTACTTTAAAACTAACATATTTTTGCTCCCAAAAATGCTGTGGAGTGTTGTAGACCATTTAAAAAAATAGATACCAGATTCGGGCTTCCAATTATTTAAACTGAATTTAAACTGTTATCAACGACTTAGCTTAAGAGCACAGAGATTTCCCATGGATGGAACATCCATAATTATTGATAACACATTAAATAAAACAGACCTGTTAATAATTGATTAGTAATCGGTAATGATTAGCATTTCATTGATTATTTTTTGAGAAGCCACCTAATGATTGATTACCAATTACTTTCACTTTTTAATGATTATTTTTTCAATTGATTAAAAAAAAAATCAAAAAAAAATCAAAAAAAATCAAAAAAATTAAAAAAAATCCAAAAAAAATCAAAAATTCAAAAGTAATCAAAAATAATCAAAAGTAATGATTACTTTTGATTACTTTTGATTTTTTGATTTTTTTTGATTTTTTTCCAGTACTGTTGTAGAAAAATATGTTCATACATACACCGAAAGAAAAAAATATCAAAAACCACCGTAAAATTAACATTTTTTGTTTACCAAATGCAACTGAAAAGAAAAAAGGTCAATTTTACAATTTCGAAAATATCATTTCTACGTGAAATGGATATGCACAAAAAAAACGTAAAAACGTACAGGAAAAACGCCAAATAAACATGACCATCATGTGATTTTTGAAGGCATCCTCATGTATAATTGACATGAAACGTAAAAACGTACAGGAAAAACGTGTAGTTGAAATTACCATCATGAATTATTGAAGGCATTTTAATGTACAATTGACATGAAACGTAAAAACATACAGGAAAACGTCAAATAAACATAACCATCATGTATTATTGAGGGCATTCTCATGTATAATTGACATGAAAAGTAAAATGAACATGAACATCATGTATCAATGACGGCATTCTCATGTACAATTGACATGAAACGTAAAAACGTACAGGAAAAACGTAAAGTTGACATGACCATTATGTATTATTGAAGGGATACTCATGTATAATTGACATGAAATGTATGTACCTACAGGAAAAACGTAAAATGAACATGACCATGATGTATACTTACGTGAGACTATGTAATACTGATACTTACGTAGGAATAACGTTGAAGCTACAAATAAAATTAATGATAATCACATCGAAATGATATTATTTTTGGTCAATTTATTAACTTTTTTTTAAATACATAGGTACATATTTAATGTAATAAATTTGATAAGGTGGCAAACTTAACATTTTTAGAAGCACATAAAAGAAGTTTCTTTCCAAACTGTATTTTTATTCTGCATTACACAGGAACTAAAAGTTCTTATTTGTTGCAGTTGCTCCTTCGTAAATGTAGCACAGATGAATTTTCTCCATAAGCACCAATTCCTACAGACGATTCGCTTCATAAACCATATGCTGGCCGGCGGCCTTCATTTCCGGCGAAACGCTTTCCACAAATAAACAACATTCATCACCCATTTTCACTTCACGTTCAATTTTCACAGTTTGTTTTCTGCTAACTAACTTTGTTAATAAATTATTTTACAAAGACCGAACTTGATTGTCAACTGCAGCGCGATTTATTTCATTTTAGAATGAAACAGCTACACAAATGCCAACGTGCTACGTGAAACATGTTGCCAAAATTTGTTATAAACATGAAACATGTCAATTCACGTAATTTTAACATGAGGTAGTTTTGCAAATGTTAGTATTACAATTTTCATAGGATTTTTACGTGAAGCAGGTTTTCGAAATGTGTTATGAACGTGATAAATGTCAACTGCAGGGTAGTTTATGGCGTTTTAACATGAGCATGTTATACAAACGTGAGATTGGCAGTTTTTATATCAATATGTTGTCGAAAAGTGTATTAACATGAGAAATTGATGTGAAAGTGATATGACGTACTACGTTGGCTCAACAAGTTTTTTTATCAATTTGACTTGAAACCGGTTGTTTACATCATTTTTAATGTTAAATAAAACTTTTCGAAGTAATGTATTATTAACATGAGAAATTGATATGAGAATGTCATACATTCTAATGTTGATTCAGCAACTTTCGTATCAATTTAACGTGAATCCTGTTTATTTGATAATTTTCAATATTAATACGACATTTTTTGCTGATATGTAAAATTGATAAAGCAGAAATGTTAGTTTTACAAGCGACTTTTCTTTCGGTGTAAATATTCACTTGCACAAACATACAAATGTAGCAAGAAGTAACGGTGTAATCCCAACAACAACGACGGAATTATATAGTTATATGGGTGATTCAGCAACTGGAGCTGACATATGGCAAACAAGAGGCTAAAAGAGGCTGCACTATTTTTCAACACATCATTAATATCGTCCGGTCCGGTTGAAAGGCTGTTTTCTTTTGCTGAAGTTATTAATGCTCCAAAGCGTGGGTCATTATCTGACATTTCTTTTGAAGCACTTACATTGTTAAAATCAAATTTTAACTCCTAAGTATTGGCGTGCTGTATCTGCCGAACGCTCAACACAAATACTTTATATGAGTGAACGGCGAAAATTTGGGTGTCGATACGCACTCATGTCCACCTACATACATGAATTATTTTAAAACTGAATACCGTTATTGTTGACTATTTGTGTTATTGTTCTTTAATTGTCATTACATTATTACTTACATATTATTCACAAATATTACTAAATAGCATTACTTAAACAAAAATGAATAAAAATAAAACGATTCTACTTCTACTATTCTCTACTCCAACAAAATGACTACGTCGTCCATTTTGGCCGAAAGTTATTAATCCCGGACCTCTCTCTATGGATAATAACCACTTAATTTTTGATCAATTGTTCATTACTAGTCTCTTTTGGGCATACATATGTAGTTGGTATGCCCACGTTTTACTTTGTGTAGCATACTTATAAGTGTTCGAATAGAACCATCCGACCGTACCCACAGGGTTTTAAACGAGCAATGCACGACACTACCCGTTTAGATATAAAAGGGACAAATTTCCACCACTACAACGCATATAACCATCAAACCTGGCATTTTTTCTCATATGTACATATACTTAGCGATCAAGGTTCATTCTAGAAATCCATGAGCCCCAAAGTGTAAGTAGGTGTATATATTTGCATACAAAGATACACAGATGTTTATACTTTTAACAACAAAACTTTAAAATAATCCAAAAAAAATACAAAAAAATAAAAAAAAAATCAAAAAAAATCAAAAAAATTAAAAAAAATCAAGAAAAAATCAAAAAAATCAAAAGTAATCAAAAACGGCTATTTTTGTTTTTTTTTGATTTTTTCTTGATTTTTTAATTATTTTTGATTTTTTTTGATTTTTTTTTGATTTTTTCTAATCGTAATCAATTAGTAATTGCTTTTTCTTGAAAGCAATTAAAATAATCATTAGTAATTAAAAAAATTTTCTAATCAATCAATTACTAATTACTAATCAAAATTAAAAGCTCTGAAATAAAAATTGATAATCCTGTCCCATCAATGAATATGGATGTTCCATCAATGCATTTTTGATAAATCACTATTGAAGTGCTATCCATATAAACTATTGATACATTCTAAATAGTTTAAAAAACAAAATTTCATACAATTTGCTATCTGGTTTTAGTAAGATTCGAACCTCTTCTGCAGCGTTAGCCCAGTGTTCTAACATTCGGCTACGGCATATTAAAAAATGTTTAGAAAAATGTTCAATCATAAGAAATTAAAAAAATTTTGAATCCAAAAACAACGCTCCAACAAGTTGTAATATTGTTAGGAACTATAATGATTATGCGTCCCAGAAAAATTTACATTTCGCCTTTCTCTACCATTGTTATTATGCAGTTAATATAGATATGGATATTACAAATATAGGAATTCATATTACGACCATAGATATTGACATGCCGTTCAAATATATTAGTATTCTATCCATAAATATAAAAAATAGTACATCATATCGAAATGGTTAACATGTCATTTGACTTTTTATTGGGAGCAAATAATATTTGATAACTCGCTCATTCTGAATGAATATTGCATCAAACTCGTCGCTATCAATAGTGATATTGTCCCAACATTCAAGGCATTTCTCTCAGTGTGGTCTTTCCGAAGATCATCATCGAGTCCTGGCAGTTTTAAACCGTGTAGTTCAAGACTAAATTTAATTGTAATAATATGGTTGTATTGAGACTAGAAGGTGAGGCAGAGTGACTCGAGTCAGCCTTGGTAGGGCGCTTTTTTCAGGTTTTTCAGGTGGTTGACAGAACGGTATCTATCAACCGACTCAGTTTGAATGTCGGCTAAAGCTCGTTTAAGGTTCCGCGGATCAAACAGTGGTGTGATGTGATGCAGGAGAGAGCAGCCTCGGCAAATGAAAATTATACGGTGAGGTGATAGGACAGCACCCGCTGTCCAATTTGTCTGGATTTAGATTTCGTTCCTAAAATTAGCCTACGCTCGTCTCTAAACTATCAGCTAGTTGTGTTTCCTCCAGATCTTGTAGAAGTGTGGCGACTATATCAAAAGACTTTTATAGTTCAGTGCCCCCAGAATGGTCTTCTTAGATTTAAAATTCTTCAAAGTTCCCGAGCTACACCCACCATTTCTCCAAGCGTAATTTCGAAAATTACTATCCGGTAAATTTAGTTTATTTTGAAAAACAAAAATTTCCACATCGCCAATTTGCCAAATGCTAAAGTCCCCATCGATCCCATTTGTTATTCGGCTACAAAAGTCGAGAAAAATCTAATGTTTTCGATTTTTCTCGACGTTTAACCCCGAAAAAAAACTTTTTTTTAGCAAAGATGGGATCGATGGGGTCTTTTGCGTTTTCTTCCTGTGGGTGAACCTAAGCTCCTGACAAAAGAATTAGATCTGTGGGAATTTTTATTATACAAGATAAACGAAATTTACTGGGCTAGTATATTTTGATATTGTGTATGGAGAAAGGGTGGCTCTAGCTCGAGAACTATAGGTTTTACAAAAATAACTAGTTTCATTGTCGATGGAGAACTTCGTGACAAATAAACGGTAACATATATTATTTTTACGCATACTAAAGCTTCCGAAAAACATCCTGAAAAGTCCATACTGGGCATATATTTTAATATAATTTCCAGATCTAATTTAATGTATTTATTTATTTACATGAATAACGATGGGGACTTTTGAAGTTTTCTTTCTGACGGCGAACCTAGGCTATTTTTCCATTAGATATCGCAATTGTAAAATTAGCTTTATAAATTACTAGCTAACTCGGCAGACGTTGCCCTGCACAAAATGTATCACATATCCCCATCCCTATCCTTATTCCTAATCTCTATCTCTAAAATTTTTCTTTAAATACATTGCTGCGTACATTTTAAGTAAACCGACCAATCTCCAAACTATCTATCTTCTCTAAGCTTTTTGAAAAGGTGGTTAAGGATAAGCTTTCTTTCGTAGTTAAGGAATTAATTGATCCAAACCAACATGGCTTTGTTGGTGGTCGTTCTACAGTTACTAATCTCGCTGTGTTCTCCGAGTACTGTATATCAGCTTTTAGGAGTGGATCTCAGGTAGATACGATATACACGGATTTTAGTAAAGCCTTTGATACAGTCTCCCATGATATTTTATTATATAAACTTGAACGCTTGGGTTTCCATTCAGTGTTTCTTTTGTGGCTTCGCTCTTACCTCACTAATACAATATCTTTTGTTGAAATTGTTGGGACTAAGTCCTACTCTTTTGTGGCCACTTCCGGTGTTCCTCAGTGTAGTATTCTTGGCCCGCTGCTTTGTGTTCTTTTCATAAACGACATTGGTTCGTGTTTTAGTTGTTCCCATTATCTACTCTACGCTGATAATTTGAAACTGTTTAGTAGTGTGAATTGCTCGTCTGATCCTCTTCTTCTTCAAAACGAACTTGATAACCTTGCAGATTGGAGCGTCAAAAACAAATTATCGCTTAACATCCGCAAATCTTTTCATATGACCTTGTCGAAAACCCGAAATCGTATCGACACAAGCTACTCTATCTTAAGCAATCAACTGTCTTCAGTCGAAGTATTTTCCGACCTCGGGGCTTTGTTTGACTCTAGTTTTACCTTTGTAAATCATGTTAATAGTGTTATACCCAAGGCATACTCGAACTTTGATTTTTTAAAGCGTTATGCAAAAGATTTTAATGATCCATATACTCGGAAATCCCTTTTCAATTGTCTTGTCCGGTCTAAGTTGGAGTATGGGTCCATTATCTGGAACCCTCTGTACAGCTCCCACTCTGATAGAATTGAACGTATTCAGCGTTCTTTCACTCAGTTTGCTCTGCTCCCGCTTCACTTCGTTGATCCCTATCCATCTTACACTGCTCGTTGTTTGCTTATAAACTTAAAATCTCTTGCTAGCAGGCGAATAATTCATTCATTAATGTTCATTTACGATGTTTTTAATGGCTTAATTGACTGCGCTATCCTGCTTGAGCAGTTATGCTTTAATGTCCCAAATAGGATTCTTCGCATCCAGTATCCTTTCCATGTAATTCCAGTTTGTTCGAATTACCTCTATTTTGCCCCCATCAATAGAGCTGTTAATGAACTTAATAATATCTATCAAAAGCTAAATCTTGATTTTGCAATGCCAAGACCTGAGTTCGCTTATAAAATTACTTCTTTTTATATTTAGTACATTTACTTAGTTAAGTTTAACTCCTAATTTAACATGTTTGTATACCTCTAGTCTGTAAGATATTGTTATCATTGACTGAATAAAGAATAATCTTACTAATATTATAAATGTGAATGTAGCGATGTTTGGATGTCCAGACGTTTACATCTGTTCCTCAATAACGTGAGAATGCTAAGACGGATTTTGTTGAAATTTGGTAGGCAGACAACTAATAGTCTGAAAGGAGGTATAGGCTATTTTTTTGTTTAATTTTGGGGGAGTCCGGCCATGCTAGGGACCGTTTCTTTTCGATTTTTTTGTTTTTCCATATAAATCTGAGTACACTTGACCTAAACTTATGAAATTTCGCATACAGGTGCAGAAACTTCGTACAATATGGGCATCAAACAAAACTGGAAGGTCTCAGGTCTCATTTGGACTTCGACATATTTCGATAAATTTATCGATAACTGAGTTATCAGTCAAAATGCGATTGCCCAGAAACCTTAAATTTACGCTACATTATGGGTATCAAATGAAAGGGGATAACACAAGGTTTCATTTGGACTTCGATATATTTCGATAAATTTATCGATTGCTGAGTTATCGGTGAAAATGTGATGGCCCAAAAACCTTAAAATTGCCCTACAATATGGGTATCAAACGAAAGGGAAAGCCCTAGGTTTTATTTGGACTTTGGCGTATTTCGATAAATTTATCGATAACTGAGTTATCGGTGAAAATGTGATTGCCCAAAAACTTTAAAATTGCTCTACAATATGGGTAACAAACGAAAGGGAATGACCGCAGGTTCCTTTTGGACTTCGATATGTGTATTTCGATATATTTATCGATAACTGAGTTATTGGTCAAACGTGATCGCCCAAAAACCTCCAATTATTTAATAAATCTACTTTTCCCCATTGATGGGAATTTTCAAAATTTTAAATACCCTTGGTAAATGCTTCAGTATTCAATAATATTATATAAATATCAAGTTTAGATAAACTATAAAAGCTTTGTGAGACATTAATATCAATACTTAAAGTCAAAGCAATATTTACTTTAGAAACCTCACTTTTGATCGATTTCAAGGTTATGTACATATATTTAAGTAAAATTTTTGAAAACCGTTTTTCAATACATATTATTTTTTCAAAACTCTAGGAACATAGACAAATAATTGATCTTCCAACAGTTTTTTATTTGACCAATCTACCTAACTTGGTGAACTTCGACGACCGAATTCTTATCTAAAATGTTGAAAGGGTACTTGGCAGGGGCGGGCAAGGCCGCGGGTATATACTAGTAAATAAATAAATAAATAAATAAATGTGTTGTTACTGTTCTTCAAAAGAAAAGTTATTTATTTTTGGTTGTTTTTTTCTCTGGGTTTTGATAAATTTGGTTTGCGTCTGCACTAGTAACAAAATTTAACTCAGTCATTTCCATTTTCCAGTCAAAATTTGGACCCTTTCCCACTACCATGACTTCCCAAGTTAGCGTATGACGTCACGGCTGCGCTGCTCAGTCGATCATATTGAATTCGTTCATGGTTACCCCCAAAACACAGTTTTCTTAAATCCCACCAGCGGTAAAAGTAGATGTATGGTGGAAATTCTGTGACAACTTATGCCGTAGCAATCAGCTGATTCTGTCAAAACAGGCAAATTCATTCTAACGGTATCGCTTTTGGCACAATCTTCTCTCATTCCTTCATGCTTTCCTACTTAAATGAATTTCCAGATATTGCTATGCATAGGAATGTCGATATTGACAGAGAACCTAATGTAGATGACCTCTGTTCCAAAAAAGGGCTATTCCGCGAATGCATAGAGTTCATTTGCGCACTTTGATAATATGGTCGAAACTACACGAATTCCCAGACAAAGGTTGACACAGAATCTTCTCACATTAGGAGGTATTTCCGTATGATCACGAATACGGCAAAACTTGACATAGTTGCTCAATCCGACGTTTTGTAGGGGACCATCCAAAAAAATCCAGAAAAAATGAAATACCTTTATAACGAATTCGCCGGTTTTGATAGAATGACGCTGGTACATAAAACTAATGATTGAGAAATTAATTACTTAATTTTTACATAAGCATAAATACAGTAACCAGTGATCAGGCACCACTTCTGATATTGTGTTAGGCTAAACTCTTACCTCTTCAGTCTAAATCCAGAGCCGACACTTTAGTCGTCCCAGCATGTTACCACCGCAATTTTCCTAGGGTTCTTGTAAGAAACTATTCATATAAATTGCCGGTGGGGTGGGTGCTGCTACAACAAATGGTGGTTAAGAGCATACGTGGTTGGTTAATACGTCCGGCGGATACTCAAATGCAAGCAACTGCTTTTGACAATTTTTTTTCGAACTCCTAAATTTAAATAGACAAGTGCATAAAATTTAATTGATTGATTGCAATATGTACAGGACAGTGGACATATCACACAACAACAACTATAAACATTAAACATACAAATTCATATACAAATGGCATAGCCACTTTATAAATTTCACAAAAACTGAAGACAAAATCGTTATCCTCAGCCGTGAAAACAGTGCTGTAAACTATATGTATGCAAGTGACACTGATTGAAATCAGCAAATTTACATAAAATTAACACCTCATAAATTGTGATGAATGGGTGTATAAGTACATATTTATATTTTTACATACCCACCAAGTACTGTGCACCTTATGAAACTCTTATAACTCTATAACTTAATCCTTATACTTTGAAGGCGGAAATCAACATCAAACAAGTTTTTTTTTTCAAAACGGAGTCGCTCCTCTTCAGTGATCGACAACCTGCAAAGTGTACTTATGTCCTGGAAAAGCTTTTTTGGTGTGTTATTCAGTAAATTTGAAGGTTAACGAAGCCATTGAAAAAGAAATGAATATTGTAGAGCGGATAAGCCCCAAGCCTCTATTATATCGGCGATGCCTATGCAAAATCACCTATCTAAAAGCAATAAAACCTTTTTTTTTAGTTGGAATGCGAAATTAATTTTTTTTTTGCTGAAACTCGATGCCTGGAACTAAGGGTTACCAAATCACATTTTCGCCACTTTTGCCTTTTGGGAGGTTTTGCATCTGGTAGATAGGTGGTTTTGTATAGGCATCGACTATATGAAGGATTTAGATTGCTTAAAAAGGGTAAAAAAGTCTCCAAAATCTTCCAAAAAGGGGTCAGTAACAGCCTCCAATATGACTCCAAAAAGGATCCAAAGTCCATAAAAAGAGTAGAAAAATAAATTCAAAATTTCTTCAGAAAAGTATCAAAAAAAGTCTCCAATGTGATTTCAAAACAAGTGAATTTTAAAAATCATAAAACTATCAAAATTCATCGGATTAGGAGACCTTTTATGAACATTTTTAAGACTCCTTTAAGTCACGCCTCATAGAACTATTTTTTGCTCATTTTGAGCTGCCAATATTGAGATTCTCTGAGAAATGTTTGTTTTTTAGCTGCGAGTGGAGTCTTTTCGTTCCGCTTCGTGGCATGGGTAGCTGCTCTATTTTTTTGTGTGTATTTATTCAATCAACATTCACGTATCCAAGAGTATGTGTTCAATTTATGTGCATTAGGGTGATTCAAATAAAAAAAATTTGTTTATTTTGTCGGGCTTACCCCCTGAAACTTTAGGTATTGACGAGAAAATAAGCCTTGCAAAAAATTAGCGCTCCAACTTAACCCTTAGGGGTGACTATTTTTTTTCGCCCTTTTCCATACATTTTGTATGGGGGAAAATGGTATTTTTTTCAAAGTGAATTTTCTTTAAATTTTTGAAACTTTTTACATACTCTTAAAAAACTCAGCCATTTTCAAATGGCTGTAATTATCTTAATAGTTAAGATAATCGCATATGGCTTACCATTTTCGAAGCTTCAAAGCTTTAACTTTAAGATTATGTAAAAATATTTTCAAAAAAGTTTCAAAAATTGAAAGAAAATTCACTTTGAAAAAAATACCATTTTCCCCCATACAAAATGTATGGGAAAGGGTGAAAAAAATAGCCACCCCTAAGGGTTAAGTTAGAGCGCTAATTTTTTGCAAGGCTTATTTTCTCATCAATACCTAATTTTTTATGGGGTAAGACCTAGTCGACATTTTTTTTGAATCACCCTAATGTGCATACATATTGAAATACATATAGGGATTTTTATACATTAATGCAAACGTATGTAGTACGTGAGTATCTAATATTGTCGACACTGGAAATTTATAATTTCTTATCGTGCAGTTACAATCAAAAACAAACAAATTGCATGCAACAAATATACAAAAATTGAAATGAAAACATGAAAGCAGTACTTACGACTGTAAACCAGTGCTGCATGTATGAAATGACAATTGTTGCTAACAATTACCGCAGCATTTGTTGTCCTTGTTGTAATCTCAAGTGCAATTTGTATGCAAAACGCATTCGCCTTTGACCAAGCATCGGCGCCCCATAGATCTTAAGATCAGTCAAACAAGTTGGATTCATCACACAGACACGTTGTGCTCCTTGTTTACCAAATGATTTAGTCATCGCTGGGCAAGGGGCGTAACCACATCGCGTGGGGGTGTCGCTTGTTTGGTCAGCGAATGTTAAAAATATAGTTCGGACGATCACAGCGCGTGTATAAGCGTTCTCACTTATACACCTGCATTTACAAATCTGCCGACCCATTCCTTTGACTCTCAAGCTAAGCCACATAAAATTACATAAATTGCATACAAATTTACATATGGCACTTGAGATGAAATCAAAGGAAAATCGAAGCAAAGGCTTTCTTCCCATTGCAAAACGAATGCGCCGACACGTGACAAGTGAATGTTGTAAAAATGAAAATTTTTGACATTTTACATCAGTTGTTTGGAAATGACAATACGCAGCAGACGGGAGAGGGCAAAGGAATGAATAAGAAAATTAAATTGCAAATGAAGATTGCTGCAGCTATAAATATTTGGTACGTACAAACATACATATGCAAGACTTAGACTGGGACAAAAAACATTTGTTTCTCGAAAATTACGTTATTTTTCAGAATAGCAAATATAAAAACCGATTTTAAGGTTAAAATGAGTACAGCCTAGATCACGGTTAAAAATTTGAACCTAAATTTTAAACTTTTTTGGACTACATATATGTTCGAGCGGGGACAAATCTAAGGGGCCGGGAATTCTCTTGAATTTCGGAAACGGGGAACGTGATGAGCCGGTCCTTAAAACACTCACTGCCAATTGCACCTACTCACTTGTCCAACAACAATAATAACCATAAAACACTTGATGTATGCTAATGGACTGTATTCACTTGTAATTCACTGATATAATATGTTATGTATAAATGGTGCAAAAATACAACACTCACCTGGATTGTCGCTGATGAAAGAATAGAGAGAGTTTGGGGTAAAAACGCGGCTTAAATAGCCCTTAGCCCAAGGTGGCGCCAGATTACGGGATCGCTTTGTAAGGAATCCAAAAAAGGGGAAATTTAACGAAAGGGAGAGAAAATAAAGAAAGGTAGAGGATATACAGAAAAGGGAAAGAAAGATATAAAGAAAAGGGAGAGAATCTAAAGAAAAGGAGCGACATCTCCATGTGAGGTTCGAGTTGATAATGCAGACTTTAACATGCCGCCCGCCTTGCAGCATCACTGCAATATTAATATATCTACTCCCTAATATAACATGTACAATTCAAAACATTATCTTAAGCTAGATATCTCATCTTATTGCTAAAGAAAATTCAAACATCAGTTAAACTCCAGATATGTGCGCTCGTCGCTCGTCTTATTCAGTATGGTGTACCTCCTACTATTACCCATCCGAAGATCGTGTTCTGGGCAGCTGGTCTTCTCGGGTTCGAAGGCGAGCCCCTGACGTAGAACAGCTCCGTACGTATCAGCTCCCAAAACCAAAGAGACCGGACTTGAGCGGTAAAATGAAGAGTCTGCCAGACGCAGGTTGTCAAACTCGTCACCGACCCGTGCATCGATGGTACGCTCGGGTAGATGCTTCAACAGACTCGGTAGTACCCTTGCCCGTATTGCTACCCGCTCTTTCAACCCTTCAAGGTCAGGTCTCTTATCCCGCGGCGGTGACTCTGTTGTGAAGATCGTCTTGGTCGGCGACGTGAGGGTGGTCGTCCTTGGCGTGATGTTTGGTGAACTACCGACCGTATACCCGACAGATGTGGTCTGAGTATCGGCGGTTCAACGTTGGATGCACGAGTGCATTTACGGGTTGGAGGTCGTCTTCACTTGCGTCGATTTCCAGTACCTCATCACTTGACTCCGATGATTCGCGAGCCCGGTATGGCCGTGGTCGTCTAGTTGACCGATCGTCTGCCGTGTCAAGACCCGGAGGCACGTCTTCCTCACTTCGGGGGGTTTCCCCTAGGTGCAGGAGACTGTGGTGTCGTTCCTGGCATCGATCACAACGGCCGGTGGATGGACAATTACGGGCTAGGTGACGCGGCGACAGACAGTTGGCACAGTGACGGCAGAGAAGGACAGCACGTAGTCTTTCCTCGGGCTCCTTTCGACGCATTTTTCGACAGAAGAGAAGTCGGTGATTGTGATGGCATACGGGGCATCGATATTGTGTTACATTAGCGGCGCGACCAATTCTGTAAATAGAAAGAGTAAGGCTGGAAAGAGATAGGTCGTTAGTTAGGGGTCCCTACAGGCAATAGAACAAGTTTAACTACAGGTCGGGTAATCACACCACGGGAGGTGCGTATTTCAATGACCCGGACACGATTATCTCGGCCTGAAAAACACTTAACAACTCTGCCAAGTCGCCATTCGTTAGGAGGTAAGTTATCTTCTTTGATAACCACTAAGTCGTCGACTTCTATATCTTGCTGGGGGTATTGCCACTTGATCCTCTTGTGCAGCTCTTTGAGGTATTCTCCCTTCCATCGCTGGCAGAACCCTTGATGAATTGCTTTGATTTTCTGCCATCGGTAGAATTGGGCCGCCAATCAAAAACTGTCCGGGAGTTAGAGGTTCGATGCTGTTGGGGTCGTCTGACAGCGGACTAATTGGTCTCGAGTTCAGACATGCCTCTATTTTCGCTAATAGCGTTGATATCTCTTCCATTGTGAATCGCATTTGGTTGGAAATCTTCCGAAAATGAGCCTTAAAGCTTTTTACCCCTGCTTCCCATAGCCCACCCATATGGGGTGCTCCGGGTGGTATGAAATGCCATGTTATTTCCTGATGGGCATATGATGAAGTCGTAGTTCGGGCTGCTTCGGCAACGAAATTTCGGAAATCGTGCCGTAATGCTCTATCTGCACCTACGAAGTTAGTTCCGTTGTCCGAATACAAATTGCGAGGACACCCCCGCCGCGATACAAAACGAGAAAATGCTGCCAAGAAAGTTGAGGTCGATAAATCGCTCGTTGCTTCCAGGTGTATTGCTTTGGTCGCAAAGCAAACAAAAACGCAGACGTATCCCTTTGTTATCAAGCAGGCCCTTCCTGTATAATTTTTGATCTCGAATGGACCTGTGAAATCCACTCCGGTATTGGTAAATGGGCGGCCCACCTCTGTTCGTTCCAGCGGGAGAGCTGCCATCAATTGTTCGTGGGTTCTTTTTCTATAAATAAGACAAACCTTACACTTGTTAATCATACTCTTTACTAAATTTTTGACTCTGACTATCCAGTATTCTGCGCGCAAGAGTCTCATCACAAGTTGGTTTCCCCGTGTAAGGAGATCAAATGGGAGAATTCGACCAGAAGCCGTGAAAGGTGGCTACCGTAGGGAAGAATGACTGGGTAGCGTTCACTATATGGTAGTGCGGACAGGGCCAATCTCCCACCTACTCGAATGATTCCGTCGCGATCGATGAATGGGTTAAGGGCGCGGATGGAACTTTTTGAGCTGACTGGATTGGATGATGCCAGGGTCTCGTACTCTTCGTAGTACCATCGTTTCTGTGCTAGAACGATTAGGCGCTTTTTCACCATCTTTATTTCTTCAGCGGTCACCTCTGAGGTGCCTCCGCTCGGGGACAATTTGTGCACCGGATGCGTCTTGTAATAAAATTGGAAGATCCGTGCAATCACCCTAAGGGCTTTGGAGAAATTGGAGAAACGCTCCAAGATATCCGTTGATTCGGGAGTGCTCGTAGTATGCGCTCGAGTGAGTCTTTGCTCAACGTCCGTCTCCATCAGCTGGTCATCTATCTGTTGTGGCCAGTCCGAGGGGGATGACTGCAGCCAGTTTGGTCCGTGCCACCAGAGCGTACTTTCTGCCAACTCTTGCGGCGACACACCACGGCTGCCGAGGTCTGCTGGATTGTCGCCAGAATCCACATGATTCCAATCTCCCACTCCGACAAGTTCATCAATTTTTGCGACCCTATTCGCAACAAAGGTGGTCCAGCAGCAAGGTGGCTTCTTCAACCAAGAGAATACGATGGTGGAATCCGTCCATTTATAAATGACTGGCTTGACGAAATCGAACTGTGGAATTAAAGCATTAATAAGTTCAGCTAACAGCAGTGCTCCGCATAACTCTAATCGTCTTCTCTGAGTGCTAACATACAGGGCTGCCGTATATGCGTTTTCCGATGCATCACAAAAACCATGAAACTCGATTTTATTCCAGGGTGTGAAGTGGATCCACCTTGGGATCTTAATCTCGGAAATATGGCTATAATTTTGGAGAAAGTTTTCCCACCGTCGATGAGGACCGGGAGGGAGAACATCATCCCAATAAATTTTTGTTAACCATATATCCTGCATCAATATTTTCGCTTCTACTACGATGGGGCCTAACCAACCTGCGGGGTCGAATAATTTTGCAACATAGGACAACACTTCTCGCTTAGTATAGCTATGTTTTCTTGGAATTTCTTGGACATTGAAATGGAAACTATCGCGAACCGCATTCCACCGAATACCTAATATTCTGGCCTCGCTTAGGTCGTCAATCTCAAGGAACTCCTCCTTTAGCAGATGCTCCTTTGGCAGGGCAGACAAAATTTCTTTCGAGTTCGAAGTCCATTTTCGAAGGGGAAAACCCGCTCCCTGGAGTGCATCGATGAGCTCGTTGCGCGTCCGCACCGCGGTTTCCCGGTCATGGGCACCTGCGAGAACATCATCCACGTACATGTGCTGCTGCAGCACCCTGGCGGCGAGGGGAAATTTATCGCTGACGTCGTTCGCTAATTGGAGCAGCGTCCGGATAGCTAGATATGGGGCGCAGTTCACACCAAAGGTAACAGTCCGGAGTTCATAATCCACTATTTCATCATTTTGAGATTCCCTAAACAAGATCCTGTGGAATTGGGTATTGTCAGGGTGTAATAAAATCTGCCTATACATCTTCTCGATGTCTGCGTTAAAAACGTATTTAAAAAAACGCCATTTCAATAGGAGGGCGATAAGGCCAGCTTGAAGAACTGGCCCAGGGTAGAGCACGTCATTAAGACTGACTCCATTTGCCGATGGGCTCGATGCATTAAAAACCACACGCGCCTTAGTGGTTGTGCTATCAGGTTTAATGACCGCATGATGAGGTAGATAATAGGTGGTCGGTGACTTCTTGCGCTCAGCCGGGTCCACAGGCGTCATATGGCCGAGGGTGATGTATTCCCGCAAGACCCGGTGGTACTCATCCTTTAGTTCCGGTCTTCGTGTCATCGCTGATTCGTTTCGTACGAATTGATTCGCTGCACTGCTTCGTGAATACCCAATGGTGATGTCCTCGGGAAATTCCTGTCGAAATGGTAGTGCCACCGTGTAACGTCCTTGGTCATTCCTGGTTGTCATCTTTACGTAGTGTTCTTCATAATAAACTTCCTCGGGGCTGAGCCGTTTTCTGTTAGGAACCTGTTCCAGTTCCCAAAACCGCGTTAACTGGGCGCCCGACGCTTGAGCGAACAGAGAGACGCAGGACAGTGGGACGGTTTCCACTGGACTTGGGGCTGGGCCGGTCAAAATCCATCCAAAGACTGTTTCTTGAGCTAAAAGCGAACCCAAGACACCCTTCTTTACACACCCTTTTATAACGGAGGGGTACAAATCGGCTCCTATGATCATGTCGAGTTGCTTACTCTTATAAAAATTACAATCAGCCAGGTGCATCACGGGGAGCTGATCAAGATAAGCTTGATCAATGAAGAGAACTGGGGAAGGTAACCCGTTAGTTGGGGAAGGATGAGGCCTCTTGCCTCGATCTTAATCTGTGGGTCGATAGGTGAACCTAGGAAAAACTGGGCTACCTTGCGCACATTGGCAGCTGACGTCGCATTGATACCACTTACTTTTGTGTTTGCAGCGAGGGTTGGCAGATTGATTCGCTTCTCTAAGCGTTCGGTGATGAAGGTCGCTTCCGACCCTGAGTCGAGAAGAGCTCTGGCCTCGTACTTGACTCCTAAGTTGTAAACATAAACCATGGCAGTGCCTAGAATAATGTTTTTCGAGTTGTTCACGAATAGGGAGTTCACATTCCCTGAGGTCGAAGGGACCTGTGACTGTCGAGTCTCTACAGTCTCGTTACGGGGGCTAGATGCCGACATTTGACTGGTTTCAGTTGGGGACCGATGAAGGAGCGAATGGTGCCGTTGGTGGCAACTCATGCAGTTGAAAGTACTCTTACAATTTCTAGCAATGTGCGAATGTGCTAGGCAATTTATGCACAAATTGTACTTTCTCACTATCCTACCTCTTTCACCTACTGTCATTTCTAAGAACTTGGGGCACGATTTTAACGCATGGGACACGTTGGGACACAGCCTGCATCCCGGTTGTGCCGATTGGCCATGATGGGCAGAGACTTTCCTTTTTTCGAAGGATGGTGCGGAGGTACGACTAACTGCCCCTCGTGTACCCTGAATGTCTGACACTGTTTCTAAGGTTTGGAATCTGCTCGACAAATATTTGTCCAGATCCTCCCACCTCGGGATTTCACTCTTATTTGTGATTCCTTGTTCCCATAAGGCCAGAGTCGCATCCGGCAACTTGCTAGAAACCAGATACACGAAAATTGCATCCCAATTGTCTGTATCTATACCATGCATTCGAAGCACTGAGACACAATTATTTACTGATCGCTGCAAAGTTTTAATTTCCGTACCCTTTTCGCTTGTCACCCGAGGTGTCACATGGCGGGAGCTTGACAAAAGACCGCAAAGTTGTTTCGGGTTGCTGGAGGCCAGAGTTGCCGCCTGAAGGTGTTTGATGGTCGCGACTGGAGTTGCCAGTTGATGACGCCTGACGCAGAAAGGTAAGATTGTGTATGGTCTCTCCCATCAATGCCGCGCACGTAAGGTATTCTGTGTAGCAGTTGCGGTACTCCACTTTAGCCATTTGCGCGGGTGAGGTCTCTTCCCCGTCAGTAGACAGACTTGGTAAGTAATTGCCATAAACTTCCTTAACTTTCTCCCACAGATCCTTAAGTTCCTCCTTTTGGATCTCAAGGGAGAATATGGTGTGGGTAGCACCCGGTGACTCATTGAAGTGCGTTTCAAATTCTAATAACGCGTCACATGCCCGCTTAAAATCATCGGCGGTGGCCATTTTGCCCTAAAGTTTTCCCTTCAACAAATTATATGAACCGATACGCGAGAAAAAACCAACAAAGTTCAAAACCGAGGGGAGAAGAAGGAGACGAATCGAGATTTCTGGAAGAAGGAGGTGGCCTACTAGGGACTCGGAGTTGTTCGCTTCAGGGGCCGCGAACGCCAACTATGGTTCACAGATATCTACGTTGGGGGTATGGGGTGTATCGTGCTAATGTTTTAATATATGTATATGGGTAGGTACACGTCACTACTAACACTACTAAAAGCTGTGTACTGTATGCTGGGCAATAATAATAGAATGGTATCAATTACTCTGGTTACTGCTAATGCTTGATACCTTTTCGTTGGGCCACTTGATGGGGGCCTTCTTTGTTTTCTTACTGCTACCGTTGGGCCACTTGATAGGGGGCCTTATTTGATTTCTTGCCGCTTTCGTTACTTCCGTTGGGCCGCTTCGTGCCCGCGGCCGTTCGGATTGGTGTTTATGCGATAATCCGCCAATAGCCTCTGCGTTGGACCGTTCGCTGGGGCCGTTCTGGAAAGGATAGGAAAAGGGGGTTAAAAAACTTCCTTCAGGTACCTTGCACTCAAAAATTTGTTCACTACACACTTCAATATTTTAACTAGAAATACAGTGCCCAGTTATTCTGGGGGGTATGGTGGTACTTAGCTTTTCCTTTATCGGATTGATACACTTTCGCCTTGTTGTTGTTGTTGTTGTAGCACTTTCGGCTTGTTGTTGTAACACTTTCGTCTTCTCTGGACTTGGTTCACTGCGTTGCCGCTTAGATTCTATCGCTCAATCACTCATGTGTTTCACCATGGACATGGACACAGTTGGCGCTTTCCGTTCGTTGTAATGGGGTGTGGTTGCTGAGTGACCGCGCTCAATCCCGACTCTTGCGTCCTCGTTCGTGCACTCTGGGCAACGTTGAGCTACCTAGGCTATGGTCTTACCGCGGTATGGGGTTCTGCCGCGGCGGACGACACACTTCCCCTTACACTACCCTTGACCCTAAGCTGGCCTTGTCCGGCGAGGGGTCGTACGAACAAGGTGAAGAACACACAAAATACAAAGCAATTAACGACTTCGTTTACTCCGCAGCAGAGAAGAACTATGCTGGAGCAAGCGAAAACACAACGCCGGAGGACAAACTCCGCCTCAAAGTTAACTGGGAGGCCGACAGCGATGGAAACTACGGGTCAGTCATCCCCCAAACTGCTATCAAGTAAGAGTGACTTGATGGGAGCAAGCAGCAGTGCGGCTGCCTACGCAGTCAAACAGAAAACGGCGGAACCTAAACTTCCATCAAGCGCTGGTACGAAACCCAATCTCTTTACATCTGGGGCAATGGTCTCACGACCTGGTTTCAGATTTTCGAAAGAGAAGGACGACGCCGCAAAGGGAGAGACCGCGATGGCAACTACGAGTCTGAATCCCCCCCAAGAGGCATCTCCCCGACGCTTTGCGTACTGGGATAAAAGAAAGGCCGCAAGAATCCTTAAAAAATATGAGGGAGCATCGCAGGAGAAGCTGTCGCCGGAAGAATGGAAGATGGTGGAGGAAGCGAAAGCTCTGATACCAAATTTCCAGAGGCCCTATGTGCCTAAGAGGGTGAACGGTAATCCCTTCAAACGCCAGAGATCGGACGGAGAGGTAAACCCCTATCCGAAGCGGCATCAGGTCAACCCCGCAGTGGGAAAACTCAGCTTTGCTGAAGTAACCAAGGACAGAATCCTTATAGGTTTCATTGACCGAGGTAACGACCGTTGGTCCATCCCCAAAGACCGGTGGCTGTATGTCCGGAATGAAATGGGCAGGGCCCTCCTCGACTTAATGCGTGAGTCTCCGGGTAGTCCGCCGCGAGGTACTGACGCGGGCTGGCACCAAGGTCAGATCAAAATATTCGCGTGCGAGGATGCAAGAACTGTCGCACTGTATAAGGCAGCAGTTGCAAGACTGGGTGAAGTCTACCCAGGGGCAAGACTAGATGTCGTCGACTGGAAGGACATTCCTGCTCGGCCAAGGGCAAGGGCATGGATTCCTGCCGTCGCTGCAGAACCCGAGAATATTCTTGAGATGCTGCAGGTCTGGAATCCGTCTCTCCCGACGCAGGATTGGGGCGTCAATCTGGTCGAAGATGTGGTTGGGCCCAATAGACAGGTGGTTATCACTCTGAATAAGGAGGCGCTCGAGCCCCTTAAACGGTGCAACGGACGAGTGCATTACGGCTTGGGTCAGATCGTGATCCACGTATACCGTGGCGATGCACAGCGCGCTGCTATTCCGGACGCTCCGGAGGACTCGGAGATCGAGGCATCGGAAGGGGAAGCAGAGGAGTCCGACGCGGAAAGTATGTTATCCGCCACGTCAAATTGCGATGGTGCTGCGAACAACTCGGCGATAGAAGAAAGCCTGCTTGACGAAGAAGGCCTCGACGTCACGAACGTGGCTAAGCCTGAGCACACTAACGTTGATGCTGCTTCAGACAGCAGGGTTCCCGCCACGCCAAATCGTGCAGGTGCTCTGAACAACTCCTCGTTGAGAGACAGCCCCCGGAACAGGCCAGACCTCGACGACACGCTGGCGGCAGGGAAGTCTGAGCTCTCTCATGTTGGTGGTGCTTCAGATAAATCTGCACAAATCTAAAGCAGCCTCGGCTGTTTTAAGCAGTCGTCTTTCTAAAGGCGACGGAGACGTGGTCCTTAACCAAAAGCCCTGGGTCAATAGCTCTAGGATCTGTGGATTGGGGACTAAGGGGTACAAGCTCAGCCAAGCCAATGATGAGGGCAAGGTCAGAACCTGCATTTTGGTAAAGTCTGAGCTAAACACCTTTCTTAACAGTCGGCAGCACCAGCCTAACGATGGCGTCGGTCTATATGCCCTATGACGCCGAAGAACCTCCTCCACAAAAGGAGGTGAAAGATCTGGTGGATAATTTCTGTATTTATTCGGTACGGAGTCTGAATGGCTCGAATATAAAGCTAAACTGAGGGCCTATAAAAAGGCTCTAAGGCAAGCGAAGAGAACTTCGTGGAGAAATTTCTGCACCGGGGTCGAAAAAGTCGATGATACAGCGAGACTTAGACGAGTGCTATCAAAAACTCAAACAGCCATTAGCTATTTACGAAAGCCTGACGGATCTTGAACCAGCACGGAAGGGGAAACCCTGGAGCTACTCCTGAACACACACTTTCCGGGGAACTTGTATGATGCACCTGTAGCATCTGCAACAAACCTGGCGGTAAACATACCCATTACGGAGGAAAGGGTAAGGTGGGCAATCAAAAGCTTTGAGCCGTTCAAGGCAGCTGGGCCAAACGGGATTTTCCCCGCACAACTCATAAACACGCTGGAAATATCAGCTAAATGGCTGGTACTTCTCTATTCAGCCTGCCTGGCTCTTAATTACATTCCGTGCTCCTGGAGAAGCGCCACGGTAGTCTTTATTCCAAAGTCTGGGAAGGCCTCACACTATGAGCCTAAAGACTACAGGCCGATCAGTCTCTCGTCTTTTGCACTTAAAATCTTCGAGAGGATAATTAGCGATTATCTCTCCTCTACTATTGATAGCAACCTTATTTCTAGCTATCAACATGCATACACCAAAGGTAAATCAACGGAAACTGCGCTCCACAGCCTAGTCTCTATTGTTGAAAAATCATTGCATGAAAAGGAGTACTGTCTCGTGGCCTTTCTGGACATCGAAGGGGCTTTCAACAATATAAGGCCGGAGGCTAATAACACTGCTTTAACAAACCTGGGCATAAATAGGTCTCTTATTGGACTAATTGATCAACTACTAAAGGGAAGGAAAATAGTTTCTTCACTGGGAACAGTTGATCTTTCACGCTATGTCACAAGAGGAACGCCTCAGGGTGGTGTTCTCTCCCCGCTCCTATGGAACCTCACCGTAAACTCGCTGCTACGAGACACAAGGTGGGGGGGCGGGAAGATAGTGGCATATGCAGACGATTTAGCTATTGCATATAGGGGCAAATTCCAAACAAACCCTGTGTGACTTGATGCAAGTAGCACTGCGAGAAGTTTCTTCATGGTCCTCTCGCTGCGGACTTAGCATCAACCCGGGAAAGGTGGAGCTTGTCCTTTATACCAGGCGGTACAAGATACCACCGTTGAACCTACCAGAACTAGATGGCGTGCGCCTGAACTTAGCTGACAAAGCCAAATTCCTAGGCACAGTTCTAGATAGAAAGCTTAACTGGAAGGAGAATCTCATCCAGCGCCAGAGGAAAGCGTGCATTGCACTTTACACGTGTAAAAGAGCCATTGGCAAAAAATGGGGGCTCAGCCCCAAAATTTGCAGATGGATCTACACTGCGATAATCCAGCCAATTATGCTGTATGGAGTCGTGGTATGGTGGCCTGCGCTAGGAAAGGCAACAAACCTAAATCTGTTAGGAAAAGTCCACAGATCGAGCATGATCTGTATAAGCGGGGCGTTAAGAACAACGCCCAATGAAGCTCTCCAGGCCATTCTTGGCTTTTTGCCACTCGATCTGGAAGGGTACCGGGCAGCAGCAGCATCGGCTGTGCGTCTAAGGGAAACGTCCGTCTGGGGCGCAAGCACCATTGGACACTCCTGTATTCTAAGATCTTACAGCTTTCTCCCTCTGAGCACAGATCGGTGTGCGACCACAATAGTCGGAGATTGTTGTTTTAGAATAAACATTCCCAGCAGGGAAGACTGGGAGAACATAGATCGGTGTCACGCTACTAATGGCGGCACTTTTATATACACCGACGGCTCGAAGTTAGACGGCAGAGTCGGAGGAGGGGTTTACTCAACGGATTTGGATCTAGAACTCTCCTTTAGACTATCTGATCACTGCAGCGTCTTCCAGGCTGAAGTTTCAGCAATCATGGACGCCGTGACTTGGATAAGTGAACGCACCATCGGACAGGATATCTGTATTTTCAGCGACAGCCAAGCGGCCATCAAATCCCTTGGCTCTTACTCGTTCAACTCTGAACTGACGCTCAGCTGTCGTCGATCTCTTCAAGAGATGGCCCAACAGAACCGCGTGAACCTCACATGGGTCCCGGGACACAGGGACATTGAGGGAAACTGTAGGGCAGACGAACTTGCCAGTCAGGGCACGACCAAGCAGATTCTTCAAGATAAAGAGCGCATAGGTATGCCGTTTGCCACGTGCAAGCTAATGCTGAAGGAGCATACACTCCGCGAAGCCAACGAAAGATGGCTACAAGCCCCAGGGTGCCGGATATCCAAGCAAACCTGGCCAAAATGCGATCTTAAAAGATCTAGACACATATACGCCCTAAAAAGGAAGGAAATCTCCATATTAATAGGTGTTTTAACCGGGCACTGCCTTATTGGTAGGCACGCAGCAAGGCTAGGCGTTCCCTACCGACGATGCTGCAGGAGTTGCAAAGATGATGAGGAAGAGGAAATGGTGGAGCACCTCATCTGCAACTGCCCGGCCTTAAGCGGAGCGAGAAGGCGCTCTCTGGGAGTTCCCTTCCTGGTTAGCTTAAGCCAGGTCGCGGAGCTAGACATAAAGGACTTGATGGCCTTCATCAAGTTATCAAAATGGTTCGAGGAGGGGTAGCGGTGTCGGTTAGGAGTGTCAGTACCGGGTTTCGGCTATATGGAGAGTCCCGACAGCACTGGGATTTTCCATATGGCCGGGCCCCGGGACAGACTTTCCTAGTGTTTGGTGGTATCACAACGGGCCTTTTATTACTGGCCTAGGTGTGCCTTTGCGGCAGCCACTTCTACCTACACTGCCCTGCTTATCAGGGATTCTATCGCGTTTTTCTTTTAACTTTTTTTGGGGGGATCGTAGATATTTACACATACCACCGGGGGAAAATGTTCGCTTAACAGCTTTTCCGCACCGGTATTATTCTTTGGGGACTGGCCACACTCTTCCACCGGCACCAAAGGTGACTTGTGGTCGGTAATTACGGTAGAGTGCTGATGGACTGAGTAGCTCTGATTCTTGGGGTGCGTCGTATACTGCGCTTGTAGCTGGAAGCTGTGAGAAGGCAGAAAAAAAACCACACACAAACGGAATATGTGTACCTTACCTCGTGTTGACGAATTCCGCTGGAACTGCTCAGTTTTCGGTGCTGCTGCTACTGCGGCACGATCTAGTTCTTGCACCCGGTCAAACGGCTAATTTGGGGTGCATGCAGGAGGATTTATGGATGAAATACGAACCTTTTTCTGGCTTAAAATACGCGAAAATTTATCCCTTTGTAATTTTCGTCTTCTTCGCGTTTGGTTGCCAATGCTGCTGTCAAAAAAGTAAACAAAACCCTACTTCTACTTCCAATGCTCATTCACAATGGAGTGTGGTGAAATTGGGGCACTTCCAGTGCGACTTGGCAATTGTTGGTAAAAAAGTGGAATTCAGGCTGGATTGTTGGTAGACACAAGATATGTTTTATGTTGTTGGTGGACAAGTTGGCACGAGGAAATAAACCTTGGCAATTAAACTAAGATGATTAAAAATTATGCTTTAAAGGATCCGGCTCGAAGGACCATGTTCGAGCGGGGACAAATCTAAGGGGCCGGGAATTCTCTTGAATTCCGGAAACGGGGAACGTGATGAGCCGGTCCTTAAAACACTCACTGCCAATTGCACCTACTCACTTGTCCAACAACAATAATAACCATAAAACACTTGATGTATGCTAATGGACTGTATTCACTTGTAATTCACTGATATAATATGTTATGTATAAATGGTGCAAAAATAGAACACTCACCTGGATTGTCGCTGATGAAAGAATAGAGAGAGTTTGGGGTAAAAACGCGGCTTAAATAGCCCTTAGCCCAAGGTGGCGCCAGATTACGGGATCGCTTTGTAAGGAATCCAAAAAAGGGGAAATTTAACGAAAGGGAGAGAAAATAAAGAAAGGGAGAGGATATACAGAAAAGGGAAAGAAAGATATAAAGAAAAGGGAGAGAATCTAAAGAAAAGGAGCGACATCTCCAGGTGAGGTTTGAGTTGATAATGCAGACTTTAACATATATGACCAAACCAAATTTGGTTTCAAATTCAAGAAAATTGGTAACAAGTTTGTAAAGGAAAAATAATATTTTGTCCGTAAGCTGGGACTCGAACCAAGACTCCCCGCATCATACTCGTCTGCTCTACCACTGAGCTACATCGCACACATAAATGTTGTTGGCAAATTCAATCTTGAATAAACTTTCAAAAATAAATGAAAAAAAAACAAAAGACAAAAAAAAAGTTTTTTATTTTAAACCGAAAAGTTTTAATTTTCAAACTGAAAAGTTTTAAGAATAAAATAAAATTAAAAATATGTGGCACTTGGCAGGATTCGAACGAAAGTGCTAGGAGTCACTGCCGGCTGCTCTACCGCTGAGTTATGCTGCACATAAAGTTTCTGTGGGAAAAATACAATTACATTCATTCAGATTTTAAATAGAAACCAAAAAAAAATTTCAATTCTTTTTAAACTTTTAGTAGATTTAAAATATTCCAAAAAAAGTTTAAAAATTGCTTAAGCTTTAGACGGGTTAAAAATTTAAGCCAATTTTTTAACCGTGTACGTAAATTTTAAAATTCGTATAAGTTTGTTTAGTATACTTACTTAAGATTTTTGTGTAAATTAAAAAACGTGATCACAATTTTATGTGATGATCAGAGTCTTTAGATTGTTTGTTGTAATATGACAAAGCAGGGCGCCTGTATGTAACGATATCTGTACTATTCTAAAAGTTATGGTAATTTGAAATTTATTTCTTCCCCGTTGCCAAACTATCAAGGACTGAACCGGAACCGAAACCGTAACCGATTAAAACCGATTCATTTTTCAAAACCGAAACCGTAACCGTTATTTTTATCTGAAAAAGAACGAAACCGAACCCATTTCAAAATCCGGAACCGGTTCCAAACGGTTTTGAATTTTTTTAATGACTCACTTCTTTTAGTGGGCACAAATAGGTACCCTGAAAACTTTCATGGAAGATTATCGAGCAAGGTTACAAAAGACAAGTTTTGACTTCGGTATAAAAATTATGAAAGGGGAAGTTTGACTATAGTTGAATGAAGCCAAGGAACAAAATTTACGAGATCCGAAAAAGAAATCTTCAGGCTTGTCTTGAAAGCACCACTCATATTAATGTTTTTGACGATTTATACATTTCATTTAGCTTTCATTCTAATATTTTTATAATAAAAAAGTAGAGTTAATTTTAGGAATTTGTTTTGCAGAAATTTAATTCGTGCATAGCGTTATTAATGAAATTTATTATATTGGAGAAATTCCATCATGGCCGCAGGAAAAAAGTTATGAAAATTCAGACCTATTTCGAAGCTACATACATAGGTACTTGAGTATTTTAGTAGTAAAATTTATTTTGTTCGTGTTTTTATTTGGAAACCGAAACCGGAACGAAACCGTAACCGAAACCGAAATAAATGTTGAAGAACGAAAACGGAAGCGAAACCGAAACACGTTGCAAAAACGAAACCGAAACCGGAACGTTATTTTAATCGGTTTCAGACCTTGCAATCTACAAACTAGAAATGATATCCGGTAAAAAATGTAAAGGTCCGATACTTTTACAATATTTGGCACAGTCTAAAGTGGATATCCAAACATTATGAGTTCAACCTCAACCGCAACCGCAAAATAACCAACTGAAGATGCCACAACACGTATCGCCTTTTCAAAAATTAAATTAAAGTAGCTATTTAAAACTATTTACCCGCAACATTGCAGAATTGGGCAGTGCATTATAAAAACAAATAAGGAAGTCTAAGTTCGGGTAAACCAGACATCAAATACCCAGCGAATTCTACTTACCAGTTTCATTAGGAATAAATCTTATACCACCATGAAACCGAGATATCAATTTATGAGATTTTCGAAATTTTCGATATCGAAAAGGGGGGCGTGGTTATCATCCGATTTCGCCCATTTTCAATAGCAACCTACCTTGGCCAAAAGTAACCTGTATACCAAATTTCATGCAAATATCTAAATTTTTACTCAAGTTATCGTGTTCACGGACGAACTGATGGACGCACATGCTTTAATCAACTCCTATTTTCAACCTAAGAACTTTCATATATGGAACTCTACATCTATCTCATTATTTTGTGGCGTTACGTAGTACCGTTATACGCTGGGTTTAAACATTTACTTCGCGAAATACAAATTGTGGACAAATCTGCAACCGAGGTAACCATATCAGCAGTGGCGAGGGCGGGTGTTTTTCATTTGCTGATATTTGACAGATAAACAAATATGAGTACGCGACTGGAAAGCTCTTTTAGAGAAATCTACTTATTTTGTCGCAATTTCAACTTTGTTGTAGTTGTATAAAAAAAGTTGTAGCTGCCTGCAAATGAGACGTCATACTTGCTGCGAATGGCAGCTTCTTCGTACGCCAACAGCACGTACCATGCGCAACACAAACAAAAATCACAAACAACCAACAATTGAAACGTGCCTGGCATTTGCGACCAAAGTGCAAATCTGCCTATTGAAGTGTTCAGTTGTAGTTATGAAGATGTTTTGAGAAGATTTTTCATAGGTTGGGTTAGATTGAATGGATTGCCCTTTAAGGGTATTAGATACTTCCCAGCGGGCTTCGGGGCTGAGATTAGATCCGCGGCATGCTATGCCATAGGCTCGTCATCATCATCAACTTCCTTAGCTCCTATTGGAGCATAAGCCACACCAAAGTCTAACAAATCGCTTCCACTATAGTCAGAAGGTCTTATAAGTAAGAGAGTTTAACTCTTCGTCTGACACATGTTTTGATATTCACATTCGGTACACATGAGTCTGGCTGGACCCACATACAAATTGTATGCATTTACCAAGAAATATGCGACTTACATGCAAGATTTTTTTAATTTAAACCCTTTAGGTGTGTGTTATTCAAGTATTTATTAAAATTGCGGGTTTCTAGTTCGAAAATAAAAAAGTAAGGAAGTCTAAGTTCGGCTGGAACCAATCTTTTAATACCCAGCTGTAATGGCTATGGGCTAGACCAGTAAAAGTATTGATATTTAACTACTAAATTTTGTTATTTAATTGTATGTTATTTAAATAATTATTAAATTTCTGATTTTTATTTTGAAAATAAATAAAGAAAAATTAAATTATATATTCCATTCTCTAAATACATTGGGAGATATTGATAAATAATGACCACAACACTTTATTGTTCTTGCGGAATACAACAACAAAAGCAAACGTAGTCGATTTTTGAATGTTGTTGACAAACCGGCTCTGCGCATTTCGAGCAAAAGAAACGGGTCTTCCTCCGTATCTTGTCATCTGATTTTGCACACAGTCGACAATATTTCTTTCTAGCTAATGTATCTGCGCCGATTTTTGTAGGATTTACTAGAGGTTTCTAAAAAAGGAAGAAAAAACTGGAAAACAAACAAGTTTCAGTAAAAATTATAAACATTTTTACAAAGTTAGAAATACTCACGTTTATTGGTTTTCCTAAGAAGGCCTCTATAGCTGTCCGCGTGCTGAATTGCTTAGAGATATGAAGGTTGTTCATTCTTTCTTCAATGTTTGGTAGAACCAATGAGCTAGCTAATGTCCATAGGAAGTTACGTCTAGCGTCATTTTTTTGGGTATTTTCAACTTCTTTGAAAATGCAGTAAGATGCCATTCCCATAACATCAAGCATATTACAAAAAAAGGCAAATGTCCAGCGTTTTGTTGAACGTTTCGTAGTAAAATGCGTTACCATCTGGTCCATACAATCGACACCAACTTTATTTTTATTATAAAACAATATTGCTTCAGGTTTTTTTGCCTCGCCAAAACACTCTTTTGTGTAGTGTACGGTGGAAATCAAATTGACTACCTTGTTCTTTTTCGGCACATAACTGCAAATTGATACCAAATTATCGTGGAATCCGAAACAAGATGAAAGAATGGGTCCAGCAGGACTTTTTTTGAATTCGCTGGGAATACATCTCTTATTGGCTCGAATAGTTCCAACGAAAGCTATACCAATTTTGGCCAGACGCTTTGCACCTTCCAAGGTTGTAAAAAAATTATCTGCAACAACCCTGCAGTCAAATTCCGAACTACTCAGCAAACATACTAGTTCATTGACTAACCATTTTGTGGCATATGCATACCAGTTCATTGTTGATTAGTTTTAAAACCAGTCAATGCCAAACTACTCAGCGAAAATTCTAGTTCATTGACTATACATTTTGTGGTGTATTTATACTAGTTCATTGCTGATTAGCTTCAAACCAGTCAAGGCCAAACTACTCAGCAAACAATATTGTTCAATGACTATACATTTTGTGGTATATTCATACTAGTTCACTTCTGATCACCTTTAAACCAGTCAAGGCCAAACTACTCAGCAAACAATATAGTTCAATGACTAAACATTTTGTGGTGTATTCATACTAGTTCACTTCTGATCACCTTTAAACCAGTCAATGTCGATCTACTCAGCAAACAATATAGTTCACTGACTATACATTTTGTGGTGTATTCATACTAGTTCATTTCTGATCACCTTTAAACCAGTCAATGTCGAACTACTCAGCAAATAATATAGTTCAATGACCATACATTTTGTGGTGTTTTCATACTAGTTCACTTCTGATCACCTTTAAACCAGCCAATGTCGATCTACTCAGCAAACAATATAGTTCACTGACTATACATTTTGTGGTGTATTTATACTAGTTCACTTCTGATCACCTTTAAACCAGTCAATGTCGAACTACTCAGCAAACAATATAGTTCATTGACTATACATTTTGTGGTGTATTCATACTAGTTCACTTCTGATCACCTTTAAACCAGTCAATGTCGATCTACTCAGCAAACAATATAGTTCACTGACTATACATTTTGTGGTGTATTCATACTAGTTCATTTCTGATCACCTTCAAACCAGTCAATGTCGATCTACTCAGCAAACAATATAGTTCACTGACTATACATTTTGTGTTGTGTTCATACTAGTTCATTTCTGATCACCTTTAAACCAGTCAATGTCGAACTACTCAGCAAATAATATAGTTCATTGACTATACATTTTGTGGTGTATTCATACTAGTTCACTTCTGATCACCTTTAAACCAGTCAATGTCGATCTACTTAGCAAACAATATACATAGTTCACTGACTATACATTTTGTGGTGTATTTATACTAGTTCATTTCTGATCACCTTTAACCAGTCAATGTCGAACTACTCAGCAAACAATATAGTTCATTGACTATGCATTTTGTGGTGTATTCATACTAGTTCATTTCAGATTTCCTTTACGCCAGTCATTGCCAAACTACTCGGCAAACAATGTAGTTCATTGATTGTACATTTTGTGGTGTATTCATACTAGTTCATTTCTGATTAGCTTTAAACCAGTCAATGCCAAACTACTCAGCAACATTATAGTTCTACGCCTAAACATTTTGTGGTGTATTCATACCAGTTAATTTCTGAATACCTTCAAACTAATCAATTCCTAACTACTCAGCAGACACCTAGCTCGTTTACTATACATTTTATGGATGTTTTTATACTAGTTCTTTGCTGATTACCCTTAAACCAATAAATGCCAATCTAATCAGAAAACATACTAGTCTACAACTATAATTTGCTGGGCGAAATCATACTAGTCGCAAAAATCCTGGTTCGTACTAGTATGCAAGTATGTATGAATCTCGGGTTGAAATTATACTACATCTTTTTCAGTTTATATTCAGAAAGTTTTCTGAATATCAATTGTAATTTTCTGAATGTCAATTGTATTTTTCTGAATATCAAATGGAAATCCTGAATATGAATTGTAATTTTCTAAATATAAATTGTTACTTTCTGAATATAAACTGAAAAAGGTGTAGTCAGAAAAAGCCTAATCTATTTTAGAAAAATTCCATTTCATACTACATTATTATTATAAGGCCTTATTACACCGCAACCATTAGTACGATCTATTGTAGTACATGGTACTATGCAAACATTATTTGAAATTTTTGGTTTGCTTCTTTTTTTCTCTTGTAATTCACTGATGCTTTTTCGTGTTTGGCTAAATACAAATATGATGCTGATTGCAACTGCCCGGTCTTAAGCGGCGCGAGAACGCGCTTTTTGGGAGTTCCCTTCCTGGATAGCCTAAACCAGACCGCTGAACTGGACATAAAGGACTTGATGGCCTTCATAAAGTCATCTAAGTGGTTCGAGGAGGAGTAACGGTGTCGGCTTAGGAGTGTCAGTCCCGGGATACTACTATGTGGAAAATCCCAACAAAAATCAAAGCAGCACACTATAAGTTGGAAGAGAAGTTCGGCAAAAGTCTCGTTATGACAACCTGTTGGTATATAACCGCCATTTTTTTACGTTCGGCATAAACTTGAGTATATTGACAACAACAATATAAATTGACTCTAACAATGCTCCTTTAACTCGAGTGTATGGCCCAGCATGAAAGCAGTCTTACTTTGACTCTTTTTGATGTAAAAATAAGACTTACTTTTATCTTTATATACATATGTGGGACCGGAACTCCGCAGTGGACGACAAACCTAACCTTGAGTAACCTTAATTTACCTTACCTAAAAATACAACTCCAAAGCCCCAATTACATAAAACTTTGAAAAATGCGCGCCTCGTTTTTGAGCATTTGCAAAAATTTCGCTTCGCTTTACGTTTAAAAAACTTTGAATGAAAGTGGATCCTACAAAGTTGAATGCAATTGGGCCTTCACCTATAGAAGTAACTGTATTCAGATCTCTTATGATCCCTCTAGTTCTTTTATAATCCCATTTTGGCCAGGTTTGTTTGGATGTCCGGCACCCTTGGGATTGTTGCTACCTTTCGTTGGCTTGACGGAGTGTGTACTCCAAGCCAACGAAATGTGGCAACAATCCCCAAGGTGCCGGACATCCAAACAAACCTGGCCTAAGAAGGAGAGAAATCTCCATATTAATAGGTGTTCTAACTGGGCACTGCCTTATTGGTAGGCACGCAGAAGGTGTGCCCTACCGACGATGCTGTAGGAGCTGCAAAGATGATGAGGAAGAGGAAACGGTGAAGCACCTCATCTGCAACTGCCCGGTCTTAAGCGGCGCGAGAACGCGCTTTTTGGGAGTTCCCTTCCTGGATAGCCTAAACCAGACCGCTGAACTGGACATAAAGGACTTGATGGCCTTCATAAAGTCATCTAAGTGGTTCGAGGAGGAGTAACGGTGTCGGCTTAGGAGTGTCAGTCCCGGGATACTACTATGTGGAAAATCCCAACAAAAATCAAAGCAGCACACTATAAGTTGGAAGAGAAGTTCGGCAAAAGTCTCGTTATGACAACCTGTTGGTATATAACCGCCATTTTTTTACGTTCGGCATAAACTTGAGTATATTGACAACAACAATATAAATTGACTCTAACAATGCTCCTTTAACTCGAGTGTATGGCCCAGCATGAAAGCAGTCTTACTTTGACTCTTTTTGATGTAAAAATAAGACTTACTTTTATCTTTATATACATATGTGGGACCGGAACTCCGCAGTGGACGACAAACCTAACCTTGAGTAACCTTAATTTACCTTACCTAAAAATACAACTCCAAAGCCCCAATTACATAAAACTTTGAAAAATGCGCGCCTCGTTTTTGAGCATTTGCAAAAATTTCGCTTCGCTTTACGTTTAAAAAACTTTGAATGAAAGTGGATCCTACAAAGTTGAATGCAATTGGGCCTTCACCTATATAATCAAACTTGACGAACGCGGAATTTGAAAGGAGCCATTGCAAGTTGAATTCAATAATTAAATTAAAAATACAATAATCAACATAATTTAAAAAATATAGAAAAAAAAACTTGTGTCAACTTTACCGAGAATCGAACTCAGAGCCTTTAGCTCATTTTTGGCTGTGTATGAACTAGTATATAAACTGGTATAATGCTGATGCTGAGGCTGACTAGTATACCAATTGGTATGGTGCTGATGCAGAAGAGGACAATTGCTTTTCTTTTTCTCTTGTAACTGCTTCTTTTTTACCTTGTAATTCACAGATGCTTTTTCGTGTTTGGGTAAATACAAATAGTCGCTGCTTTCTAAAGAATAAACTGGTATATTGCTGATGTAGAGGCTGACTATGATACTGGTGCATAGACCGACCAGTATACCAACTGGAATGAATGTCAAATTCGTGGACTAGTATGACAAGTGGTACGATCTGAATGGGCATAATGATTAGTATGTCCTGCCGCATAGACTGAGCAGTATGTCAACCGGTATGATTCTGATGTATGATTCTGCTATGTGGAAAATCCCAACAACTCAGGGATTTTCCATATGGCCGGGTCCCGGGACTGACTTTCCTAGTGCTGGTGGTTTCAAAACGGGCCTTCCAAAACTGGTCTAAGTGTGCCTCTGCGGCAGCCACTTGAACCTAACCTAACCTAACTCTATTCAACTGTTTGAACAGTCACAGATTTGTAAATTTAAAAAAAAAACTAGGTCCCACCAACTTGTAGGAAAAAAATCAAAGCAGGACACTATAAGTTGGAAGAGAAGTTCGGCAAAAGTCTCGTTAGAGGTTATGACAACCTGTTGGTATATAACCGCCATTTTTTTTTACGTTGCGGCATAAACTTGAGTTTATTGACAACAACAATATAAATTAACTCTACCTTTAACTCGAGTTTATGGCCTTCATGCTGAGCAGTCTTACTTTGACTCTTTTTGATGTTAAAATAAGACTTACTTTTATCTATATATACATATGTGGGACCGGAACTCCGCAGTGGACGACTAACTTAACCTTAAGTAACCTTAATTTACCTTACCTAAAAATACAACTCCAAAGCCCCAATTACATAAAACTTTGACAAATGCGCGCCTCGTTTTTGAGAATTTGCAAAAATTTCGCTTCGCTTTACGTTTAAAAAACTTTCTATGAAAGTGGATCCTACAAAGTTGAATGCAATTGGGCCTTCACCTATATAATCAAACTAGACGAACGCGGAATTTGAAAGGAGCCATTGCAAGTTGAATTCAATAATTAAATTAAAAATACAATAATCAACATAATTTAAAAAATATAGAAAAAAAAAACTTGTGTCAACTTTACCGAGGATCGAACTCAGAGCCTTTAGCTCATTTTTGGCTGTGTATGAACTAGTATATAAACTGGTATAATGCTGATGCTGAGGCTGACTAGTATACCAATTGGTATGGTGCTGATGCAGAAGAGGACAATTGCTTTTCTTTTTCTCTTGTAACTGCTTCTTTTTTACCTTGTAATTCACAGATGCTTTTTCGTGTTTGGGTAAATACAAATAGTCGCTGCTTTCTAAAGAATAAACTGGTATATTGCTGATGTAGAGGCTGCCTATGATACTGGTGCATAGACCGACTAGTATACCAACTGGAATGAATGTCAAATTCGTGGACTAGTATGACAAGTGGTACGATCTGAATAGGCATAATGATTAGTATGTCCTGCCGCATTGACTGAGCAGTATGTCAACTGGTATGATTCTGATGTATATATGAACTAGTATGTCAACTGGTAAGATTCTCATGCATATATGAACTAGTATGCCAAATGGTATATTTCTGATGCAAATTTCAACTAGTATGTCAACTGATATGATTATGATGAATAAATGAACTGGTATGACAACTGGTATGATTCCGGTGCTTTTTTTAACTAGTCTGTTAATTGGTATGATTCTGATGCATATAAGAAGTAGTCTGTCAACAGGTATGATTCTGATGCATATATGAACTAGTCTGCCAACTGGTATGATTCTGATGCATATATGAACTAGTATGACAACTGGTATGATTCCGATGCTTTTTTTAACTAGTCTGTTAATTGGTATGATTCTGATGCATATAAGAAGTAGTCTGTCAACAGGTATGATTCTGATGCATATATGAACTAGTCTGCCAACTGGTATGATTCTGATGCATATATGAACTAGTCTGTCAACTGGTATGATTCGGATGCATATATGAACTAGTCTTTCAACTGGTATGATTCTGATGTATATATGAACTATTCCTTCAACTGGTACGATCCTGACGTATATACGAACTAGTATCTTAAATGGTATGATACTGATGTGTATAAGAACAAGTATATCAACTGATATATTCCTGATGCAGAGGCTGACTAGTCAGCCAATTGGTATGGTGCTGATGCAGAGAAGGACAATTGCCATCTCCTAGGACATCGCCGTGTTAAAAATACCAGTTGCTAATATGGAAAAATTACAGAACTCGAACTAGTTGAGGGCGAGTGGCTGACTGGTATTTGATTAGTATAAAACTAGTTAAGTTGACTGCAGGGTGATTTTTTGCGTCTGCCTGCCGGTCAATTCAATCATTGGTCTATTTATAAAGGCCCATTGACTGTTTTCCATCATTCATTCGTTCAATTCAATGATTAATGCAAAAATAAAATAAAATAAAATAAAATAAAATAAAATAAAATAAAATAAGATAAAATAAAACAAAATATAAATAATTAACTAAAATAAAATAAAATAAAATAAAATAAATAAAATAAAATATAATATAATAAAATAAAATAAATTAAAATAAGATAAAATAAAACAAAATAAAATAAAATAAAATAAAATAAAATAAAATAAAATAAAATAAAATAAAATAAAATAAAATAAAATAAAATAAAATAAAATAAAATAAAATAAAATAAAATAAAATAAAATAAAATAAAATAAAATAAAATAAAATAAAATAAAATAAAATAAAATAAAATAAAATAAGATAAAATAAAACAAAATATAAATAATTAAATTAAATAAAATAAAATAAAATAAAATAAATAAAATAAAATATAATATAATAAAATAAAATAAATTAAAATAAGATAACACAAAACAAAATAAAATAAAATAAAATAAAATAAAATAAAATAAAATAAAATAAAATAAAATAAAATAAAATAAAATAAAATAAAATAAAATAAAATATGATCTACGGAAAGCGACCATGTAAAAGATGCCGCGTGGATTGAACAGGAACGGAGGAGAATGGAGACTGTAAACCACATTAGAGATGTGATCGTAAGCGAAAAAGAGGTAGGAAAAGCAGTAGGAAATACTCAAAACTGGAAATCCCCAGGTGCAGACGGTATTCACAACTTCTGGTTGAAAAAATTTACATCAACCCACCGCGCAATAGCTGTCCACTTTACCAATTTCCTCCAGGCAGAATCAATAGCTCCAGATTTCCTAACGCACGGCCAGACGTATCTGCTTCCAAAAGACGATACAAATACAGCAAACCCCTCTAAATATAGGCCAATAACTTGTCTATGCACTCTTTATAAACTGCTAACGTCCTGTCTGGCCGATAAAATATACCACCATATTGATAGTAATGACATTATGCACATCGAACAAAAAGGGTGTATAAGAAATAGCAAAGGGTGCAAAGAGCAACTTGTAATTGATTCCGTCGTTATGGAACAAGCATACCACAATCAGAGAAATATTTATACGGCCTATATCGACTACGCTAAAGCCTTTGACAGCGTTCCGCATTCCTGGTTGATGCAAGTTCTGGATATCTATAAGATAGCCCCGAATATTAAGCGACTACTGCAACATCTAATGGCCTCGTGGGAAGTTACTTTAAACATAAACCAGCGAAACGGCACCATAAAATCGGCTTCTATACCCATTAAGAGAGGTATCTTCCAAGGAGACACCTTAAGCCCACTGTGGTTCTGTCTTGCTCTAAATCCATTGTCGACGATCTTGAATGAAACTAATTATGGATTTACCATAAAATCTCGACAATCGACAAATCACAAACTTTCCCACCTGTTATATATGGATGATATAAAACTATATGCTGCAAACGAGCGCCAAATAACCACTTTGCTAGAGTTCACAGAAGACTTCTCAAAAGATATCGGAATGTCTTTCGGAATAGATAAATGCCGCAGATTAAGCGTAGAAAATGGGAGACCTGTTCTGCGAAATTTTCAGTTATGCAATTCACAAATAATAAACGGCATGTCCGAGACCGAAAGCTATAAATATCTTGGTTTACTGCAGGCTCGAAGGACACAGCATAGTGAAATAGTAATGGCCACAACAGATAAATATTTAGAGAGGGTTAAGAGGTTATTAAAATCCTGTCTAAATGGAAATAACCTTTTTAAAGCCATAAATAACTTCGCAGTGCCTGTACTTACATACACATTTGGCATAATCAAATGGTCTGACACAGAGTTGAAGAGCGTAAAAAGGTCAACAAGAACGCTACTCACAAAGTTTGGCGCCCATCATCCCAAATCTGCCATTGAGCGTCTTTACCTACCCCGTTGTCAAGGTGGTCGTGGGATGGTAGATATAAAACATCTTCACCGAAAATGTATCTATAAGCTACGTCTCTACTTCCACAGCCAACAAAGCCTGCTATTAAAAACTATAAGCGAAGCTGGTTTTTAAGTATTCTCCGCTAAACTTGCAAGACGTCTCGATGTCGTAACTTCCTACAGACAATGAACACATGCAAACTCTTATACAAGAATGGAAAATGAAAGCTATCCATGGAAGACACGCATATGCTTTGGAACACACGGATATAGACAAGCGAGCGTCTAATGAATGGTTAAGTAACTCTGGAGTATACGCCGAAACTGAGGGGTTCATGCTGGCCATCCAAGACCAAGTCATTGCAACTAGAAATCATTGCAAATATGTAATGCGTGCCCCTATTGAAACCGATAATTGTAGGCGATGCCAAAGAAAACCGGAGACAATCCACCACATAACCGGTGCATGTGTGACGTTAGCGGCCACTGAATATCTCACAAGGCACAACCATGTGGCAAAAATAATACACCTATCAATGGCGCTGCGTTACAATCTAGTTACGGAGGAGTGCCCATACTACAAATATATCCCAGAAGCAATCCTTGAAAATAGTGGCTTCAAAATGTATTGGGATCGAACTATTTTGACTGATCGTAGCATGTCACACAACAGACCTGACATAACAATTGTGGATAAGCAGCTTAATCAGGGTTACTTAATAGACATAGGTATACCAAACACACACAATCTCCAAGAGTGCTACGCGGAGAAAATCAGAAAATACCAAAGCCTGGCGCACGAAGTAAAGGAGATGTGGCAACTAGACAAGGTAGACATCATACCAATAATAATATCAACAACTGGAGTCATCCCAAAGTCTTTAAACTGCAGCCTTGAAAAGCTTCAACTTAGCGAAAAGCGAAGATCAATACAGAAAGCTGTTATTTTATCGACAACTTCTATCGTTAGAAAATTTTTAAGTATACATTAAGCTAGAAAAATGTATTTAAAAATGTATATACATATGTACAAATTCTGTGATTTTAAAAGAAGTTTTAAAACAACTATAATGTACCTGACCAATAGTATTAAGAATATGAACAATAATGTTAAGTATCTTGTTATTTATAACCGATATTTGATGTAAACCCTTAAAGGAGAAAAATAGAGGAAATAAAATAAAATAAAATAAAATAAAATAAAGTAAAATAAAATAAAATAAAATAAAATAAAATAAAATAAAATAAAATAAAATAAAATAAAATAAAATAAAATAAAATAAAATAAAATAAAATAAAACAAAACAAAATAAAATAAAACAATATAAAATAAAATAAAATAAAATAAAATAAAATAAAATAAAATAAAATAAAATAAAATAAAATAAAATAAAATAAAATAAAATAAAATAAAATAAAATAAAATAAAATAAATAAAATAAAATAAAATAAAATAAAATAAAATAGATTTTGGAAAAAATATAGGAAAGGCGAAGTAGAAAAAAAATATCTAATAAAATAAAGTTTTGTGATTAAATTCAAACTACTGGGCTAACTTAAATATGTATTAAGCTGTATTTGATACACTTTTTGGAATCTGCACTCCTTCAAATAAAGCAAAATGCACCGAAAACATAATTTTTAAAATAGTTTTATTTGTTGACCAGTACATGGCACACCCTACACTCACTTGTAGATGGTTTCTCTGCTATAGATCTACAGTACAGCTGCCAAGTACAATTTAATTAGCCGCACTTGAAAGTTAGTGGCAAAGGTGGGAGTACTTATTCACTTGCGAATGCCCTGGTGTACTATAAGCATTCTTCATTTTCAATTTTCTCTTTTCATTTCCGTTGTTAAATTGCTGTCAAGTTAACTTACATTCCACAGCTGGCTATCAGTAAAAAGAATATGGATGGTCCTAAATTCAATTCCTAACTGCCTGCCTACATATGTGTTTGTACACGCATCACTTCATAACCACTGCATGGAATTGAATGGTTTCTCAAACAATATATTGCTAGAAGTCCATCTTGAAATATAGAACTTACTGTTTCGATGCTGCTGAATCGCTAATTGTAATTGTGGTGCTTTGCGATGCATATACCCTCGTTTCGAAAAACTCATTTCATCATTACCAAGTCAGCGTCTGGATATAGCTAGACAAGAAGAGAAGTCCCTTCACAGAGGCATGCCAATCAGGTCAGTGGCTTTCCGGACTAAATCGGCTGAAGTACTAATCTCAGCAATGCACCTGTAACCTAGAACCCACCCCACATCCGTGTGGCATGAGATGTTAATTTCAATTGATGGAAAGAAATTCCACGAATATTCTTATGTCTTTTCTGATAAAACTTATTGTAAAATGCCACTCCATTGACGATAGAGTTGCAATGTTGCCTTGTATCCTGTAGTTCGCTTGTCTGGGTCAACATTGGCCATAGGCGTTCATTCACAAAACTAACTCCACATTTGCATATATCTGTTTGACTATTTTAATCATACAAAACCACATATCATTTGAAGTTTGTCCGTGCATTCGCGACACCCGCCCCCTTCCCATTCGACTGTGTTGCACATTCCTTTATGTGACATGGAACACAACAAATTGCTGAAGTACACGAAATCAACAAAGTGTGAAATGAATGCGTCCACAAACACTTGACAGCCGCATTAGGTTGCAAGATAACCAAGCCCACGCAACACCGGTAGCAGGCGGCTGCGGATTTCACTCAACATTTGTCTGCTGGTACATGGCTTCCCGATATGTAACAGAGTTCTTTTAAAGTAAATCAACGAATTACGTGCAGAGCGACACAAACGTACATACATACGAACATACTTATTTGAGCGCAAGTAAATAAAAAATTGGATGGCAACTGGCCAGGCGAAAACAAACCAAACAAAATTGTCTAATCGCCCACACGGATAATCACGCATATTTAGGAAAAAATATCTCAGTAAAACGTTCGACGGACTCGTTCTTGGTAAAAACTTTTTTTGGAAATTATTATTTGCGTAGAAATATTAGCCTGAGACCTTCTGCATGGAAGACGCGCGTATTAATTAGGGTATGTGTGAGCATACGGAACTACTGTTACAACAACAACAAAAAAAAATATGTTGAACCCGAGCATTCAGAATCTACTCGACACCACAAAGGAAATAAACTTACATGGCTGGACCAAAGTATCACTGTTAGCTCCTTCTGAAGGCATCTGCCAAGCTGTATTAGATAAGGAGACAGTGGCGGCATACTTTTATCTCGAAGATAGTTCGAGCCCAAGAACCAGGTCACATTATTCCAGGTGTTCTTTTCTTAATATACACCATTTCTCATATTCAAACACTGCTGGAATAAGTTTTAAGATTTTTTATGTAGCGGATTGTGACTAATTAATATTTCTTGCAAGGCATCTTCCTGTTTGCTAGAGTTATGTCCACGTTTTTATTTATAGTTAAAAGAACCGCAAAAATTCTGAATTGCAACAGAATGAAACAATCACTTAGAAGCCTTTGCCTTCCCATAACTATACTATATTACTATTGTTGTTCTTGCAATTGTTGTAGTATTGAGGATTATGCCGAAATAAATCTTTGTATGGCTTGATCGTTGTTGTTTTATATAAGTACTCGTCCTTAACTTTGGGGCTATAACGGCATTCGCCGCATGCATTATGTCGAGTGTATTCTGGTGAAATCTCCTTCGTCTGCAGCTACTTTTGATTATTTTGCGAGTGGACAAAGAAGTTAAAAATCTTCTTGTCGTGCCTACGGATATGTTCTCTAAGATGAAGACTTCTTATGTTAAATAAGTAAGTAAAGCTGTCTTTGGCTGTGCCGAAGGCTATATATCTTTCATGAATAAGCGTCACGATTTTCACTTCGATCCCCAGTACAGCCACTGTGAATTTAACTTTAGCTCATACCGAAATTATAGGAACTATCGATTATATGGGGGCGATGTGTTATATTAGTCCAATCTCTTTGATTTTTAACACCGGCATTCCACATTCTAAAATAGAATTAGTTACGAAATTTCACGTTCCTACCTATATAATTACAGGAGTTATCTACCAAAATCCGTTTATCGGAACAATCGATTGTTTTCAACATCGATATTTCACATATAAAAATAGCAACACTTACAAAATTTCAAGTTCCTGCACCTTTAACTACAGGAGTTATTGCCCAAAACCCGTTTATCGGAACAATCAATTGTATGGGAGCTATATTTAATATAGGTCCGATCATGCTGGTTCCGACAAATGATTCCTATATTAGAAAATGGTGGCCACGTACAAAATTTCAGCCAAATATCTCAAAAACTGAGGGACTAGTTTGCGTTCAAACAGACAGACAACTCATCTCGTCTTCCTGAACTTTCGGTATTCTCGTTGATGGGTCCATCTCTTCTTCTTCTCATACTTACAAAATCGGACCAAAATTATAATACCTTCTTCATGAAAAGTATACAAAAATTATATATAAAAATTATGATGATTCCTTCTAGTTAAGAAGAGAGACTCGATAAGTAGAAATTTACCATTGGAAAGGATAGTATACCATCGTGAATTTCTATATCTAGAATCTGAACTCTATAGATGACTGCTGAGGGCTCAGCTCATCCTTTTGAACAGGGGAAAATAGTAGTTTTAACTCCAGGAGAACAATATTGTGGTCGGGGGTGGATTTAGTAACGGTGAGTTTTGAAATGTACACTGTATCGCCAAAAAAAGTTTAAAATGTTCCCTCTGGTTCGAGTGTTGACTTGTTCGTGATTTCAAAAATGGTAAAAAAAATTTCCTCACCCTGTAAAAACAGCGGAATTTGTTTATTGCTTATAACATTTCTATTTGGTCTTTGATTTCAACGAGCAATATATTGTTGTAAAGGCTTTAACTCGTGTCATATGTCTTCCATATAAGCCATTACCCTCCGACACCAACTTTAGCTTTAATTCAAATTTATTTAAAACCAAAACCCTGTATTAAAAAAAAATTTATTTTGCTATATTTAGCCTTAGATTTTCTATGCTATTCTCAAAATACTGAGCGATTTGTTCACGTAGTAAGAGATTCTTGTACTGAAGTTGAAGTTATATATTCGCTAAACTAAGTAGATTTAGCATAAATGCATTAAATTTATTTCCTCAATATATGTAGGTAAATATTCTTTTTTGTCTTAGTTTTCAGGAAACAATTTTTTTTTTCAAATACAGGGTGCTTTAATAAAAATAGAATAAAAGCTGAACTTGAAAAACATGGTACGATATGAAAATGTCAGTATCTGGTCTGCTACCGACCATACATTTATAATAGCCCCGAAGAATACTTATTTAGCTGTATGTGAGCTCTATAGGCTAAATCGATTTCATTTTCAAGCTTTTATACTCTTAAACTACTTTATCTTATCAACTTCAGTCACATTCGCACGTCGTCCATGCCTTTTCCGTTTTGTATTGCATTATTGCTTTCAAAACATTTACGCAATCAGACAAACATCCGGACTTTTGCATTGACCAGTTCAAAGTTAGATATTACTGCCAAGTGGCAAATCAACTGAACTCATGGGCAAAGTGAAGCGGTGGATAATCCATACAATAAGCCCTATTGCTTGCGGTCAAAGCTTAATGATGGCATTTGAACTGACTACCAATTTTAGCTTATTTCTATATGAGTACTGATGAATACTCATACATATACTTGTAGCTTATGTTATACGGTAGCGAAAATTTTCATTTCAACCGAAACAACCCAAACGTTAGTGGGAAGTGCGTGCTGCATCTCTTACACAAAAAAACAACCGATAATTGAAAATGAAATCAGAAAAACGAAGCACAACTCATTTACTTAGCAATTTCCGCCATAAAAACTCAATTGCTACCCATCTTAATTCAAATCCATTTATCTAAACTCAATTCGAATGTAATTCCATACAAATCATGTGGAGAAAAGCAAAATATTTATGTATTATTGACATTACTAATTGCAGCAAATGAACGAATGAAGTTTGAACACTAGAAGCAGGGAGCTACTCGTACTGTCAAATCAAACAAGATTAACTAATAACGAATATAAAAAAGAAAACAACTAATCTAACGCTAATCACAGCCATAAAAACGCTGTCAGCATTGTCAACCATACCCCTCAGTCGACCTGAGAGCTGTGCGAAGCATGGGATACAGATTTATTTTCTTCTCGACTTCACCAAGCCCCGACCAAAGAAATTTTTGTAAGCAAACAACCAAAGTGCGTCACATTTAATGCGCGTGCGCAAATGCTTGTTTTAAAAAGCGTCGACAAAAACCATGTCCGTTAAGAAAAAAGGAGCAACTTAGAGGAAAAATGTTTCTGGCAAAATAAAATGAAAATGTGCGTGTCAACTTGGTAATTTATCAATTGGCAGTGATTGAGTATTTCAGTGGCGCAGTTGAACAAACTACTACATATTTTTTCATACGTATATAAAATACTTACCTATCCATACGTCTCTGCGTATAAATGTCGGTATATGTATTATTGTAGGGTAAGAGCACGTGAAGCGGACTCCCCATTTTTCCAAGGTTTATCCCCAAAGGGGCTTTAAAAATTTTGCTTTTAACAACAGCAACACAACAGTTTTGTTTTAGAAAAAATGTCAAATGTTGAGGATATGCAAATTTTTTAAAATCTGTCGGGAATTTCTAAGAAAATTTCTACGAGCGTGTCATAAAAAAATTGATTTTATGACACGAGCATTCTAACTTTTTTCCGGATTCTGTTACCTTGACGTTTGATGAATAGCACTGAGAAAAAATATGAATTTTTTTGAGGGAGCAGCCAGGGATATTCTGGTTTGTAACTTAAAAATTAATTAACAGTATGGAAAGAAATAAATATTTTTAACTTCTATATATATTATTAAAGTACAAGTATTTAATTATGAATCGTCAAAGTTTCATTGGAATATGTCTAATATCTTCTGAGTTATTTAGTTTGCAAAAAAACGTTATATTTTTTTTTTGTAAAACAAGAATTAATAAATCAAAACCCCTTTGAGGAATAATTTTCTATAGTGTATACTTCATGAAAAAATACTCATACCTACATTTGATTAACCTTGGGAAGATGGGGGATCGACTTCACGTGATCTTACCCTATACCAAAAAGCGTGTTAAGTTTGAATCGAACTTGAAATTGAAATATGTTCGTGATTCAAGATTTCAAGCTTATTGAGTTATAGATACCTTGCATAATGACTTGAATTTTATTTGCACCAGAGTTAAATATCCCAGTCTTATCCACATCCATGACTCGACATGCCCATTTTAGGAGGCCACAAAAAAAACATTTCAAATCCAAGTCCTTGGACAGAGCTAGCTATCCTTGAACCTGTCTCTACTATAGCGTACGCGAATCATAGAAACAGGCACAAGTGATAGCTCTGCTAAAAACTGGCAAGTCAGTTAACCAAGGCAAGTCTTCAGGAGTCAAGGTTGGTATTAAATTCGCAAAATGTGCCATGGTAGAAACTAGACTTTAGTGCAGGCCCCGGCAAAATTGTTACGGAGGTTATGTTAGTGAAAGAGCTTATGTTGTTGCTCCGTTGCTTCCAAGTGGGCGACTGAGCAAAACAAACAAATGACATGCATTGATTGGCCAAGGTGATCACAACACTCTTACAAGTGCAGCAACAATTTCATTATTTGAGTGGCCAGCTAATAATCTGTGAGAATTTGATTTTCATATTTTCGGACAATTGTCCCACTATCTGCCGGGGCTTGCTTTAGTGGGTTCACCAAACCAGCCATATTTTAAAAGTGTCTATAGAAACAAAAAGTTTGGGAACCACTGGTCTAGAGGAAGCCTTATTTCAGTGATAAGTGTAAGAAACTCTCTCCAGACTAAACTTAGCCATGCCTAATGTATGTCCTACATGCTGAGCAAAGGTCCTTGGATTACCGGTAGAAAAGATTAACGAAAACCATAAGAACCCTGCAGCGAAAGCAACTATTTGAAAACTACTTTACAACTAGTTGGTGCACCGGGCCCAACTAGTCAGTGTTTTGTCTTTTTTCCATATAAAAAACTGATGGCGGCGATATACCAACAGGTTATCATAACCTCTAACGAGATTTTTAGCCGAGCTTCTCTTTCCAACTTGTGGTGTGAGTTTTCCTACAAGTTGGCGGGACCTACAGTTTTTTTGCCGACTCCGAACGGCACTTGCAAAGCAAACGGCACTTGCTGAGAAGCTTCTCATGGCAGAAATACACCCGGAGACTTTGCCAAACTACTGCCGAGAGGAGACCCCGTTTGGAAAAATTGTTTTTCTAAATAATTTTTGATGTTACTTTTGCCGGGCATCGAACCGCCACGACTTGGTGTAGAAGACCGAACACTTAACCGCTACACCACGGCGGCCGCCATATAAGGAACTGGTATTTTTTACGTGTTGGGGTCCTACGAAATGTCAATTGTCAGATTTCGACCAGAACATACCAGTCATCTACTAGTCATGATATATTAGAATTATACTAGTTGTAAAATACCAGTCCCATACTAGTTCAACCTGGACTAGTATAATTTCCATAAAATGAACTAGTCCCCATACTAGTCCAAAAAGAAGCAAACGAAACGAATGAATTTTCTATTTTATAACTGGTATGATTTCATCCAGAAAATTCTAGTCGAATACTAGTGTGGAATGGATATTTCCTGACTAGTATGGGTTCAGCCAAAAAATTCTAGTTGTATACTAGTATGAGATGGATATTTCCTGACTAGTATGAGTTCTGCCAGAAAATTATAGTTGTATACTAGTATTTTTCTGAATAATTTGAGGTTTCGCTGCAGGGAAGCCATCCATAAATTACGTAAACCATTTTTAAAAATTTTTTGATAAAGCTATATGCTTCTCCCAAATTCAATTACTCCCATTGAATCACCCTGTACTTGGTTGTACTATACTTATGAATGATCTACTCTACCTAAATGACAAAGCGATGAAAGGAAACGTTATCAAAATAAACAGGAAACATTCGAAGACTTTGTTTGCAAATTGAATAACAGAAACATAAATATTTAATTGATAAATTAAAGTGATTTCCTTAAACTTGATATGAAATCGATATATGTACCTATTAAGTAACGTGCGCCGTTAACGCAGTAATCAGTTGGCTATTCTGGATAAGTATATCGAGCTGTGTGCGCAAAAAGACGTATGTATGTATGAGCCATGATTTTCGACTAAAGTGTTTCTTGTGAAAATCCATTATTTCCCTTCAGCGAAGCGTCGAAATCATACCAATAAAAAAATTCCATTCTACTATTTTTATTTACCCGAACACGAAAAAGCATCTGTGAATTATAAGAGAAATAATAAGAAAACGATTTTTGTAAATTTTTCGTTTGCTTCTTATTCCTCTTATAATTAACAGATTATTTTTCCTGTTTGTGTAAATACAGATACTAGCTGCTTTCTAAAGAATAAACTTGAAAATGAAGGCAAATGATAAAATAAAGGGTAAGTCATAAAAATAATGCGAATATTTATTTCTGGTTGCAATCTTACTGGTCCAGGTTAAATTATTTTTAACTACTTACTTAGTACGGGGAATAGTATATTTCACACTAGTCCAAGTGACATCATTTTTGGACTAGTAAGGGGACTAGTAGGTAGGTAGGTAGAAGTGGCTGCCGCAAAGGCACACCTAGGCCAGTAATAAAAGGCCCGTTGTGATACCACCAAACACTAGGAAAGTCAGTCCCGGGGCCCGGCCATATGGAAAATCCCAGTGCTGTCGGGACTCTCCATATAGCCGAAACCCGGGACTGACACTCCTAACCGACACCGCTACCCCTCCTCGAACCATTTTGATAACTTGATGAAGGCCATCAAGTCCTTTATGTCTAGCTCCGCGACCTGGCTTAAGCTAACCAGGAAGGGAACTCCCAGAGAGCGCCTTCTCGCTCCGCTTAAGGCCGGGCAGTTGCAGATGAGGTGCTCCACCGTTTCCTCTTCCTCATCATCTTTGCAACTCCTGCAGCATCGTCGGTAGGGAACGCCTAGCCTTGCTGCGTGCCTACCAATAAGGCAGTGCCCGGTTAAAACACCTATTAATATGGAGATTTCCTTCCTTTTTAGGGCGTATATGTGTCTAGATCTTTTAAGATCGCATTTTGGCCAGGTTTGCTTGGATATCCGGCACCCTGGGGCTTGTAGCCATCTTTCGTTGGCTTCGCGGAGTGTATGCTCCTTCAGCATTAGCTTGCACGTGGCAAACGGCATACCTATGCGCTCTTTATCTTGAAGAATCTGCTTGGTCGTGCCCTGACTGGCAAGTTCGTCTGCCCTACAGTTTCCCTCAATGTCCCTGTGTCCCGGGACCCATGTGAGGTTCACGCGGTTCTGTTGGGCCATCTCTTGAAGAGATCGACGACAGCTGAGCGTCAGTTCAGAGTTGAACGAGTAAGAGCCAAGGGATTTGATGGCCGCTTGGCTGTCGCTGAAAATACAGATATCCTGTCCGATGGTGCGTTCACCTATCGAAGTCACGGCGTCCATGATTGCTGAAACTTCAGCCTGGAAGACGCTGCAGTGATCAGGTAGTCTAAAGGAGAGTTCTAGGTCCAAATCCCTTGAGTAAACCCCTCCTCCGACTCTGCCGTCTAACTTCGAGCCGTCGGTGTATATAAAAGTGCCGCCATTAGTAGCGGGACACCGATCTATGTTCTCCCAGTCTTCCCTGCTGGGAATGTTTATTCTAAAACAACAATCTCCGACTGTTGTGGTCGCACACCGATCTGTGCTCAGAGGGAGAAAGCTGTAAGATCTTAGAATACAGGAGTGTCCAATAGTGCTTACGCCCCAGACGGACGTTTCCCTTAGACGCACAGCCGATGCTGCTGCTGCCCGGTACCCTTCCAGATCGAGTGGCAAAAAGCCAAGAATGGCCTGGAGAGCTTCATTGAGCGTTGTTCTTAACGCCCCGCTTATACAGATCATGCTCGATCTGTGGACTTTCCCTAACAGATTTAGGTTTGTTGCCTTTCTTAGCGCAGGCCACCATACCACGACTCCATACAGCATAATTGGCTGGATTATCGCAGTGTAGATCCATCTGCAAATTTTGGGGCTGAGCCCCCATTTTTTGCCAATGGTTCTTTTACACGTGTAAAGTGCAATGCACGCTTTCCTCTGGCGCTGGATGACATTCTCCTTCCAGTTAAGCTTTCTATCTAGAACTGTGCCTAGGAATTTGGCTTTGTCAGCTAAGTTCATGCGCACGCCATCTAGTTCTGATAGGTTCAGCGGTGGTATCTTGTACCGCCTGGTATAAAGGACAAGCTCCACCCTTCCCGGGTTGATGCTAAGTCCGCAGCGAGAGGACCATGAAGAAACTTCTCGCAGTGCTACTTGCATCAAGTCACACAGGGATGTGGGAATTTGCCCCTATATGCAATAGCTAAATCGTCTGCATATGCCACTATCTTCCCGCCCCCCCACCTTGTGTCTCGTAGCAGCGAGTTTACGGTGAGGTTCCATAGGAGCGGGGAGAGAACACCACCCTGAGGCGTTCCTCTTGTGACATAGCGTGAAAGATCAACTGTTCCCAGTGAAGAAACTATTTTCCTTCCCTTTAGTAGTTGATCAATTAGTCCAATAAGAGACCTATTTATTCCCAGGTTTGTTAAAGCAGTGTTAATAGCCTCCGGCCTTATATTGTTGAAAGCCCCTTCGATGTCCAAAGGGGACTAGTACATTGATTGAAATAACACTAGTCCAGGTTGAACTTGTATGGAACTGGCATTTTACAATCAGTATGATTCTAGTATATCATGACTAGTGTATGACTGGTATGTTCTGGTCGAAATCTGACAATTGGCATCTCGTAGGGCGCCAACTCGTAAACAAACCAGTTGCTTATATTTTAAAAGACAAAAGACTGACTAGACGCAAAAAAAATTTGGTGTCAAAACATCACTTCAAGGTGCTGCTGTATATATACATTAGAGTGGTTCAAAATTTTTTTTTTTTGGAAAATCTAAAACGCTACCCCGAAATATGGTTCCTTGTGACAAAAAAAGAGGCTGCTATTTTTTTGTTTTTTTTTTTTAAGTTGCTTTAGAGGTCGCGCTACTCGTTTTTATAAAAAAAATGAGATGCTTGCAAATTTAATTTAATTTTAACATGTTTAAGTGCAGTAAAAATTTGCGTTTTTGTGTGTTGTTATTCTGTTTTCATTGACGAATATTCCTGCAATTCAAAAGCCTTCTTGGATGAGTAGAAGGGGTTTAACTCCTGAAAGTATGTTTCGAAATTGAAAACGGTGCAACTAAAACGCCTACACTGATCTCATCGCGCATTGGTTTTTTGGATATATTTCGCATCTAGAAGGTTTATCACATCGCTGATTATGAATACGATGTCAGTTTTTTTAAATTCAAAATGGCGGGTCCAATATGGCGGTGATTTTTTTGAAAACTAATTGGATTTTATTGAAACTTGGTACTCGGGGGTTTATGCGTTGTCTGATTACGAATCCGATATCGGTTTTTTTTAATTCAAAATGGTGGATCCAATATGGCGGTGCATTTTTGAAAACTAATTCGACTGTGTGAAACTCGTCACTTATGGATTTATGACATCGATTTATATGAACTAGTATCACTTGTGATCGAAAATTCGACCAATAAAAACTTTAGAGGGTCGATGGGTCGCTAGCCCCGTACCCCCATCCTTAAATTTCGGGGACGCCCCTGAAAATATACCGTCAGTTTTTTCAATTTCCTTTCCATCGCTGCATATTTCTTTTATATATATCTTAATAATATTATAAATCTGAATGTAGCGATGTTTGGATGTTTGGATGTTTGGATGTTTGGATGTTCACGATTTTCGTTCCTCAATCACGTGAGAATGGCAAGACGGATTTTCTTGAAATTTCACATCCAGACAGCTAATAGTCTGGAAGGAAGTATAGGCTATCGATATATTTCGATAAATTTATCGATAACTGAGTTATCGGTCAAAATGTGATTGCCAAAAAAACCTTAAAATTACCCTACAATATGGGTATCAAACGAAAGGGGAAGGCCCCAGGTTTCATTTGGACTTCGATATATTTCGATAAATTTATCGATAACTGAGTTATCGGTGAAAATGTGATTGCACAAAAACCTTAAAATTGCCCCACAATATGGGTATCAAATGAAAGGGCATGACCCCAGTTTTCATTTGGACTTCGATATATTTCGATAAATTTATCGATAACTGAGTTATCGGTGAAAATGTGATTGCCCAAAAACCTTAAAATTGCCCTACAATATGGGTATCAAACGAAAGGGCATGGCCCCAAGTTTCATTTGGACTTCGATATATTTCGATAAATTTATCGATAACTGAGTTATCGGTGAAAATGTGATTTCCCAAAAACCCTAAAAATGCCCAACAATATGGGTATCAAACGAAAGGGCATGACAACAGGTTTCATTGGGACTTCGATATATTTCGATAAATTTATCGATAACTGAGTTATCGGTGAAGATGTGATTGCCCAAAAACTTTAAAATTGCCCTACAATATGTGTAACAAACGAAAGGGCATGGGCCCAGGTTTCATTTGGACTTCGATATATTTCGATAAATTTATCGATAACTGAGTTATCGGTGAACATGTGATTGCCAAAAAACCTTAAAATTGCCCTACAATATGGGTATCAAACGAAAGGGGATGGTACCAGTTTTCATTTGGATTCAATATATTTCGATAAATTTATTGATAACTGAGTTATCGGTGAAAAATCCTTAAAATTTCCCAACAATATGTGTATCAAACGAAATGGGATGGCCCCAGTTTTCATTTGGACTTCAATATATTTCGATAAATTTATCGATAATTGAGTTATCGGTGAAAACGAGATGGCTCAAAAGCCTTAAAATTGGCCAACAATATGGGTATCAAACGAAAAGGGATGGCCCCAGGTTTCATTTGGACTTCGATATATGTATTTCGATATATTTATCGATAACTGAGTTATCGGTCAAAACGTGATCGCCCAAAAACATCAAATTATTTAATCAATCTACCTTTCCCCATTGATGGGAATTTTGAAAATTTTAAATACCCTTGGCAAATGCTTCAGTATTCAATAATATTATATAAATATCAAAGTTTGAAGTTAAGATGAACTATTCGATAAATGCTTTCTGAGACATTTATATCCATACTTAAAGCCAAAGCAATATTTAACTTTAGAAACCTCACTTTCAATCGATTTCAAGGATATGTATATTAAATAAAATTTTTGAAACCCGTTTTTCAATACATACTATTTTTTCAAAACACTAGGAACATAGACAAATAATTGATCTTCCAACAGTTTTTTATTTGACCAATCTAACTAACTTGGTGAACTTCGACGACCGAATTTTTACTTCAAATGTTGAAAGGGTACTTCGCAGGGGCGGACAAGGCCGCGGGTATGTACTAGTTAATATATAATATATAAGATGCCAGTTTTGCAAATTTGCATTTCCTATGCCGATGTCAATAAATACGCCACATGAAAACCTTTAGGAACCTCCTGTGAGCGAACCGTTTGACCGATGGAAAGAAAATTGAAAAAACTGAGGTATAGGCGGTATATTTTCAGGGGCGTCTCCGAAATTTAAGAATGGGGGTACGGGGCTAGCGACCCCACGACCCTCTAAGGTTTTTATTGGTCGAATTTTCGATCACAAGCGATACTAGTTCATATAAATCGATGTCATAAATCCATCAGTGACGAGTTTCACACAGTCGAATTAGTTTTCAAAAATGCACCGCCATATTGGATCCACCATTTTGAATTTAAAAAACCGATATCGGATTCGTAATCAGACAACGCATAAACCCCCGAGTACCAAGTTTCAATAAAATCCAATTAGTTTTCAAAAAAATCACCGCCATATTGGACCCGCCATTTTGAATTTAAAAAAACTGACATCGGATTCATAATCAGCGATGTCATAAACCATCTAGATGCGAAATATATCCAAAAAACCAATGCGCGATGAGATCAGTGTAGGCGTTTTAGTTGCACCGTTTTCAATTTCGAAACATACTTTCAGGAGTTAAACCCCTTCTACTCATCCAAGAAGGCTTTTGAATTGCAGGAATATTCGTCAATGAAAACAGAATAACAACACACAAAAACGCACATTTTTACTGCACTTAAACATGTTAAAATTAAGTTAAATTTGCAAGCATCTCATTTTTTTTATAAAAACGAGTAGCGCGACCTCTAAAGCACCTTTAAAAAAAAAAAAAAAAAATAGCAGCCTCTTTTTTTGTCATAAGGAACAATAATTGGGGGTAGCGTTTTGGAATTTCCAAAAAGTCCATAATTGTGAACCACTCTAATATACATATATATATATATATATAAAAAAAAACTAATGGCGGCGATATACCAACAGGTTATCATAACCTCTAACGAGATTTTTAGCCGAGCTTCTCTTTCCAACTTGTGGTGTGTTGCTTTTTGAGTTTTTCCTACAAGTTGGCGGGACCTACAGTTTTTTGCCGACTCCGAACGGCACTTGCAAAGCAAATGAATTTTTTGCTGAGAAGCTTCTCATGGCAGAAATACACCCGGAGAGTTTGCCAAACTACTGCCGAGGGGCGACCCCGTTTAGAAAAATTCTTTTTCTAAATAATTTTTGATGTTACTTTTGCCGGGCATCGAACCGCCACGACTTGGTGTAGAAGGCCGAACACTTAACCGCTACACCACGGCGGCCGCTACTAAAATAAGTGTTATTTTAGCTCCAAAAAGGAGTCAAATAACAAAAAATATAAAAAAAATATTTACACCACACTTACTCACGTTGCCTCACCACTCTGCCATATTGCGTTCACTGCGAGTCGAACTAACAATTATTAAAGACCCTCATACAGTTCCGTGTGAACGTGAGCGTGAATGAGTGGAGACTTTCTATTGCGTACGCAAAGGAAAAGAATTCCAAATCAATTCTTTTGTGCTTTCACGCACATCTGTCAAATGACTTCAACTCTCCAAAAAATGTAAAAAAAATCACAGTTTGGCGTGGTAATTGCCAAATTTCAACACTCTCTTGCGAAGGGTTTGTGTCACTTTGCGTTCGCACACAATTCACTGTGAGATAGTAAAATAAGCATTTCAAAGCATATTTAACACTTTCACTTAAGTTTGAATGCAGTAATATCAAATATATTTTAGTTGTTTATCCACTTACGGATGATTTTTTTTTTGGAAAAGTGGAGTAATATCAACATATTACACAAAAGAAAATTGTTCACGCTCACCCACGTTCACGCTCAAAAATAAGTGTATATAGGGCTTAACTGCTGAACGGAGCTGTCTACCATTAAGCTATCGGGCACTTATGCTTTGTTCTGAATGGTAGCGATGAACAGCTTTTATGAATTTACACCAGACTTTTTCACTTTACAGCATTTTAGTGTAGCAAAAGAACGTTGACTCCAAAATAGTGTTAGTTTTACACCAAGCATCGGCGCCCCATAGATCTTAAGATCAGTCAAATAAGTTGGATTCATCAAACAGACACGTTGCGCTCTTTGTTTACCAAATGATTTATGATACATTTACACTGCACCAAATGCGTCGCATTTGGCGAAGTTATTTCGAGAATGTTTGTCCGCAGAATGAATTTGTTTGCCAAATTAGATGAATTTAATTTAATTTGACCTAATTTGGTGATCAAATTCAATCTGCGGATGAACGGTCTCGAAAAAACTTGGCCAAAAGTGACGCATTTGGTGCAGTGTAAACGTAGCTTTAGTCGTCGACATTCGCTGACCAAACAAGCGACACCTCCACGCGATGTGGTTTCGCCCCTTGCCCAGCGACGAGTAAATCATTTGGTAAACAAAGAGCACAACGTGTCTGTGTGATGAATCGAACTTGTTTGACTGATCTTAAGATCTATGGGGCGCCGATGCTTGTTTTACACGAAAAAATAGTAGCCTTTGCACTGCGTGTACATAGTTGGGCCTGATGCACAAACTTGTTGTCAACTAGTTGCTTTCGCTGCAGGGTCTTTATAGAATTTCAATTGCTTTATAGAAATCTTGTAGCATGAGGGTTGCAGACTTATTTTTCAGTCTTCCAAGAGTTCATTGCATTTCCATGATTGCATATCTAAGTATTCATTCTAATAAGTACAAGCTTCTGAATTTATTAGCAATTTATTTATTGGTTTTTAGAACCGCCTTGAATTGTCTATGAAATGCGAGGTGTTAATTTAACGCGATTTCGGAACATTACTTTCCCTTCAATTATTTTCTTGAAGTTTGAGCAGAATCTTCAGGGCAAACATGCAAATATGTACCTATGAAGAAATATATGCTTTATGCTCACTTCAACAACACGGAATTAACAAATAAATTTTCGAATTTGGCTTGAACATAACATGTGAATGCATACTTCTAGTTATGGCAAAATAGCACTTTATATAACCAGTTGTAGGTTTCATTTGCAGCAAATCTATGGATCGAACATCCATAATTATTGATATCACATTAAATAAAAATTGATATTTCTGTCCCATCAATGAATATGGATTTTTCATCAATGCTTTTTTGATAAATCACTATTGAAATGGTATCCATATAAACTATTGATAAATTCTAAATAAAAAACAAAATTTTATATAAGTTAACATCTGATTTCAGTAAGATTCGAACCCTGCTCCTCTGGCACGTTAGCTCAGTATTCTACCATTCGGCTACGGCATTTTATAAAATTTTTTAGAAAAATGTTCAATCATAAGAAATTCAAAAAATTTTGAAATTAAAAAAAAAAACGCTCCAACAAGTTGTAATATTGTTAGAAAATCCATAGTAAAAATTTTTGAACTATTATGATTATGCGTCCCAGAAAAATTTACATTTCGCCAATATATATTAATGCGCTGTCTCTACCATTATTACTATGCAGTAAATATGGATATGGATATACCGACAATAGAAATTCATATCACGACCATAGATATGGACATGTCGTTCAAATATATTAGTATTCTATCCAGAAATATAAAAAATAGTATATCATATCGAAATGGTTGACATGTCATTTTACTTTTTATTGGGAGCAAATAATATTTGATAACTCGCTCATTCTGAATGAATATTGCATCAAACTCGTCGCTATCAATAGCGATATTGTCACAACATTCAATGCATTTCTCTCAGTGTGTATCTTAACGATTTCAACGGCCGATAAATCCGAAAAAAATTTTTTTCAGGAAAAAAAAAGACACGTGTTTCTTTATTTTGACCAAAGAACAACATATTAAAATTTCATCGAAATCAAAAATCATGTCCCGCGCGGACCGGTTGTCTTGAAATGGAATGAGGATTGTTTACATATTTTAAGAACACGTACTTATATTCTAAGGAATATTCTTCAATTTCTATGAAAAAGTTCTTTGGAGAGGTTTTAAGGAATAATTCTTAAAAGCCAGTGTGGAAGAAATGAATGCTCGCTTCAAATAACGTTGTAAACGACAAAATAAAATATGTTCAAAACAGCTCTCTTTTTTTAGAATTATGGAAAACTACTGTTAGTATAAGAATCCACAAAAACGCATTTTGAAAAAAAATGTCGGTTACAACGTTATTTAAGGCGCGAATTTAAATGTATTTTTTAGATGGAATAGGTCAAAAGATATTTTCGAAAAACGTATTTCTTAACCTCTATAACTATTTTAGCCGTCACGATGTCAATGACGATTTTTCACATCTTTTTTACAACGCCGTAAAAATGGGTATGCATTAATTCAGCGTTTGAAGCAGATCGTATCATATATTAAGAAAAGAAATACGCTTATCACTTTGAAATGATGTACGGGGGAAATTTGTTAATAAAAATATTGGCAACGCTGGTTGGTCCGGTTTCGTTAAGTAGAAGCTGTGTGGTCCGACTGGGTCCGATACATAAATTCTTTGGGCAGCTGCCTCCCCCTAAATTCTGGAAACTCTTTCCAAGAGTGAGAAAAAAATTCAAAAAGAATTCAATTTGTTTGCAAATTTCTCTTGACAGAAATATAAAATCAAATTTCCGTTTTCAGATTATTAAAATCAAGGTTAAAACTCGTATTTTTGGACGAGTTTTAGCAGCTGTGAGGTAATGAACCGAATTAGGGGTCGTGCATATATGACGTCACGCGATTTTTGGTAGTTTTTGACCCCCCCCTCTCCCCATGTCACACCCAGTCACAAACTCCAGACCCCCCCCTCCCCCTCGAATGTCACATCACACCCTTAATAAATATAAATTCAATATTTATTTGACATAAAATCTGATACATATTTAGAATGTTTATATTAATTATTAAATAATATTTGCCAATCGAAAGAATGAAAACGTGCTAAATTTGAAAACGTTCATGGACGTTGCACGCTAGAAAACATGCAAAAAATAACGTGACATCACATAAGTGCTACTCCCCCCCTCCCCCAATGTCACATTTCGTCACAAATCGCAGACCCCTCCCCCCCCCTCAAAGAGCGTGACGTCATATATGCACGACCCCTTATGTTGTTTTCGTAATATTGTATATTAATTAAAAAAACTAATTCTTAGGTCTGTGCTCGAAAATATGTGAAAGAGAATATGAACCAAATTGAAGAGGAAGTTTTGGATCGATTTGCAGAAGATACCCGCAGAATTTCTTTAAAATAGTTATTCATCTCTACATATAATAAAATTGTAACAGGTCGATGTCTATACATGGCAAATATCAACAAAAAATTGATTGGGGGAAGCATTATTAAGCGAGTAGAATCTAAATCAACCATTTTAAAAATTTGTGTGTGTCTGTCTGTCTGTCTGTCCGTATGTTTGTGGCCGTATCACTGTGAAAGTAATGAATGGAATTGAATGAAACTTTTTTCGTTGGGTTGCTCGACGCTCAACTTAAAATTTAAGACATTACTTTTTTCAATATCTCAACGGGTTTTGGGGACCAGGGATGACCAAAAACGTCTTAGTACAATATGGGTGTCGAACGAAAGGTGTCAATGAGTGCTATAATATGCGATGTGATTCATTGAAATATCTGAAGTGGTTTGGGAGATATCTTGAAATTTCGATAGCTCGACCGGTTTCGGAGGTATCGACGAATATTTCCACAAAAATGTTTAGTACATTATGGGTATCAAACAAAAGGTGTTTATGAATGCTGTCATAAACCATTTGATTAATTTCAATACCTAAGCTACCCCGGAGATATCTCTTAAAATATGAACCTTTCTAATACCAAAACGCTTAATATGGCTATTAAGGGAAATTTACTATTTTCTTACCCTATAGGAAATAAAAAGTTTAAGATACTATTTTGCGATATCTCAACCGGTTTTGGAGTTATCGTCCAAAATTTGGACCAGGGGTGGCAAAGAATGTCTTAGTTCAATATGGGTGTCTAACGAAAGGTGTCAATGGGTGCTGTAATATGCGATGTTATTAAATTACATGGCTTTAGGGTCGTTTTTTATTAAACTTTAAGCTTATCAGTCCGATGAAAACATTTTTTGTGACCGAAATTTGGGTTTATCGAGCAGACAAACATTAAAACAGAAATTATACGCATACGAAGTCGCGGGCACCAGCTAGTTTACTATACAATTTTTCATTTAATTTTCGAATAGTTATAATCGTACATATATAATTTCAATATACGCACAAGTGAATGTACATACATAACTATAATATCGCAACTATCTATTTGAATAGAGGTACTACCGGCTCCTTAAAGTTACTACATTTAAAGGAATTTCATTATTAAATTATAGTTAAAAAATTGTCCCCTATAATTAAAAATTCGTATCCAACTCTTCTACAAACTGCTCCAAAACCGATATTTTATTGTAGCGGAAGTGCTCGGCCAACTCCTCCAATTATGCGGGGATCTCAACCCGCTAAAATCTACATCAAAAAGTTCTTTAGAAAAAAGTTTTTCTAAACGGTGTCGCCCCTCGGGTATGAAAGGCTTCTCAGCAAAAATTCATCTGCTTTGCAAGTGCCGTACGGAGTCGGCAAAAAAAATGTGGGTCCCGCCAATTGTGGGGTAAAATTCAAAAGCAGAGCACCAAAAATTGGGAGAAAAAAAAATCGCCCCTAGGTACTTCAAATTTGCATTTTGTTATATCAAAACTAACTATGCTATGAAAAATCTCCGAAAAGTCTTTTTTAAAACCTTTATATTAAGTCGCTTTCTTGTTTGCACCACCTTTTTCATACGAAATGTCGGAATCTTGCAAAGTCTTTTTAGGTAGCTTCCCGCGGAACTTCCCGGTAAGCTAGATAATTGAAAATTTGCACACATATGAACAATTGAAGACAATACAAACTGTTGTACAAGAAATTCCGCTAGATGTCACATTGGTCGAGATAATTACAAAAAATATTAAAAGACTCCTGGAATTTTGCGATCGATTTTTAGTAACTTCCAGGTTAGGTAGAGACTGGAAACTTGACACATTTGTCACAACCCGATGACAATGCAATCCCTCATCAAAACAATTCCGGTAGGTGACGCACGGATCGAGATATTTGGAAAACTAATTTGAAGTTGAGAATATTGTAATCGACTTTTGACCAACTTACCGGTAACATAGGAACTTGAAACTTGGCATTAAATTGAGGCAATAGTGACACTACAAATAGTTGTACCGCCGTACATAGCGATAAATTTTTTTCACTTTTCATATTTTTGGTTTGTTCCTGCTGCTACAAGCGTTTTTCCCTGAGCTTATTCCCTCCTCTTTTGTTTGCCACCACTGTTCAAACCAGGCAACTCTACCTGTCAAAATCAGGTGATTTTGAAATGCGTTATCGACACACGAGACTGCCAATGGGTCTAATATCATTTCCGCGGAAATTCATCTTTCTTTTCCGATGGAGTTCCGGAGTGTCAACACCTTATTTAAAAATATAGTGGGATTTTTATTTTGTCACCCACCTTATACTTGCGCTTATAAAGCGTTCGGTTAAGTTTTTTTTTCTATAAATATTAAAGAAAAAGAAATACAATTCGGTTCGCGGTCACCCACAAAAGAATCCTGCGTTCAACTTCATCCAGGCCTTGACATTTTAATCTTTGGTAAGTTTTAAATTTTACCTCAATCAGTGAATATTATATTTCCCTATATAACATTTTCCACATGAACTTGAAATTCCCTTTTCTAAGTAGTTTGTCTTACCTTTTCGCAGATCATTGCAAAGCTTCCCCACCACAAAACTTTTGATTTTATGCATGTGGGTTGCTTGTGGTATGCATACCACAAGCAACCCTCTCTTACATTTCCCTGCTTTACAAAACCACGTGCGAGTCCTCCAAAACGTTCATGGTTCGCTTTAAGGTAACCAAAAACCCTTCCATCATCCAACCATCCGGATAATCACGCTTTCCCGCATCGAATTCTACGAAAACTTTTAAACTTTAAGACACATTTTTTTTTTGATTCGGTTAGAACCTAAAATACGTAAACCCAATGTAAAATTGTTTTTCAATATACATAATTGTATTTCAACTCCATGAAAGATTTTCTACTTGATGTTCAAACTTTAAAAATTAATTTTCGTTATTAGTATATACCTTTCTTTACTAAAAGAATACTTATACTCAATGTAAAAATCTTAAGTATACGTAATGGTAATTCGAACTAGGAAGATTTACGCATCGATGTAAATAAAAATCATAAAATTTAAGTTCTAATTTTTCACTTTTTATAAATACTTAAAATACCTTAAAATACCAAAACACATGTAATATAGTAAATATTTCGATATGCATAGTTGTTACTCGACTTTGAAAAAAAAGATAATAGTTATTTTAAAAGTATCGATAACAAAGAAAAAGAAGAAGATTTTTATAAACATTTTAATTGGTAATCCATAATGAGTTAGTAAGAGCATAAGTTGAAGTATCATCTTTTTACTTTACGAGAAAGTAGATACATGGGTTCCCCTCTATTACCCACCCACTGTACTTAGTTTTTATATGTAAAAAACATTCTAATTAGATTTCTCTATTTGTCCTACAAACCTTACTGTTAGTTTTACTACGAAACTGACCTATCTCAACAGCTGTTGATATTGTTGTTGTGATGCCCCAGTCTGCCAAACTTGTTCCAGAAAAAAACATCCGCTAGCGGAGAAGCAGTGAACAAGTTTGGGAGATTGGTTGCATCGAACAGCGAGCGCTAGTAGTTGCTTTATTTTGCATTTGCGCGCTCTTGGTACATAGTTTCATACATACTTTGCTGTTGATATGACTGCCATCAATTAAGTTAGCAAGTCATATTAGACGATTTGCCAAATTTGATGGATTTTTAGTTAGTGGTTGAAATAAAGCCAAAGTTAGGGAATCTTGAGAATCTTGGTTATTCAATTTTTTTTCTGATTCCCTAATTTTTTTTTATTTATTTATACTCACAGGCCTATTTACTTTTATTTATATATTTTGCAGCATATGTATGTACATATGTAAGTCTACTTACATTGTTTTTTTTTGATTTTGCTAGAATTCAAGTTGGATCCAGTTTTGGATTAGTTCATATTATTGTAATTGGTTCTTTTCGTGCATTGTCAACTCTACACATATTCGCGCACACATATTTACATACATATCTACATGTTTATTTCTATATATTGCTACTTTTGCACTAAAGTTTCCCTATTAAAATCAGCTGTTTAGGTAGAGATTTAGGGGGGACTTATTACTGTTCGATAATTCTTCCTTAATTTTTAGAAACATATGTAAATTTTTCTCTACTTATATAATAAGTCAAATATACTAAGAAAAGCCCTAAAATTTTGTAATGGCTTGAAATTTCTTTTTCTTAATAATAATTATAATGATGGCTAATTAGTGCTCTTTTATTTGGTTTGAGCCATGGTGAAATAGTGGTAATGTATTTGGGGCCTTCATAACATCAAAAAGGCCAATGGTAGGGCGGGTAAAGAGGCAGCCACCAACCTCATGAAATGAGCTGCCTGGCATACAGAAGGGTAAGTGCAGAGGGTCATGTTGCTGAAGTGTGGCAAGTAAGTATAATTGGGTGATTGGGTTTTTTTGGTTTTGGTATTCTTCTGCTGAAGACCCTAGTGTGCAAAATAAATTTATCGTGTGTGACCATTGACTGAGGAGGGCAGTGCTGTGTGATTATCGCGATATCGAACCACGAAGCTGAAGCTCCGGGCCTAAAAGCCAGTGCACACACCGCGATCATTGCACCTTGCCACCAGCTCTGTCCCTCTATCGCCCGTGATTGCAGCGTTTTGTTGCACTTAGTCAATGGATATCATAACATAGTAAAAATCAAAATTCCATTAGATGGCACGCTGTTCTATATAATTGCAAATCTTAGAAAAACACGCTGGTCTTTATAATTTCTAATCTTAAAAAAAAATTAAATTAAAAGGCTCCTGGAATTTTGCGATCGATTTTTAGTAACTTTCAAGTTAGTTAGAAACCTGAAACTCTACACATTTGCCCCAACTCGATGACAATGCAATCCCTCATCAAAACAATTCCGGTAGGTGGCGCACGGATCGAGATATTTCGAAAACTAGTTTGAAGTTGCCTAGGAACTTGAAACTTGGCATTAAATTGAGGCAACAGTGACACTACAAATACTAAAAATCAAAATTCCGATAGATGGCACGCTGATCTGTATAATTGCAAATCTTAAAAAAAAATTAAAACACTCCTGGAATTTTGCGATCGATTTTTAGTAACTTCCAGGTTAGTTAGAAACTTGAAACTTTACACGTTTGTCACAACCCGATGACAATGCAATCCCTCATCAAAACAATTCCGGTAGGTGGCGCACGGATCGAGATATTTCGAAAATTAATTTGAAGTTGAGAATTTTGTGATCGACTTTTAACCAACTTCCAGGTAGCCTAGGAACTTGAAACTTGGCATTAAATTGCGGAAACAGTGGCACTACAAATAGTAAAAATCAAAATTCCGATAGATGGCACGTTCGTCTATATAATTGCAAATCTTAAAAAAAAAATTAAAACACTCCTGGAATTTTGCGATAGATTTTTAGTAACTTCCAGGTTAGTTGGAGACTTGAAACTTAACACATTTGTCACAACCCGATGACAATGCAATCCCTCATCAAAACAATTCCGGTAGGTGGCGCACGGATCGAGATATTTCGAAAACTAATTTGAAGTTGGGAACTTTGCGATCGACTTTTGACAAACTCTCTGGTGTTCTAGGAGCTTGAAACTTAGTATTTAGTTAAAGGAACCGTGAAAGTGCCACATTTATCACCAAAACTAAAAATAAAATAAAAAAAAGATGATAAAAAAATTTTAAAGACAACCTTTATATGAATGCTGTCAAAAAGCCTCAGCAAATTTGTCGTTAAACAAAGACATGGTGTCGGTGTTTTTGGTTTTGAAATTTTGTAATAAATTTTTGAGATTTGAAAATATAAAGGTGGAGTGCAATTAATGGGTTTTAAATTTTTTATCGATAACCGAACTTCTAATTAGGCTCTCAGAAATTGTTTGCCTTAGTTTGGAAACGTGCACTCCACCTTTATATTTTCAAATCTCAAAAATTGATTACAATTGGTATGACTAAAATCTCAAAATAAACACGACACCATGTCTTTGTTTAACGACAAATTTGCTGAGGCTTTTTGACAGCATTCATATAAAGGTTGTCTTTAAAATTGTTTTATCATGTTTTTATTGTTATTTTCTCTTGGCCCACGGGGCGTATGAGCAACCAAAAAAAAACCTTTCATAACAGTAAGTGGCATGATATTTTTAAGTAAAGCTAAAACTCCAGAGGCTGAATACCTATATAATTTCATTTGTTAATAGAAGTTTAGCTTTCAGATACCATGTTTTTGCATGATATGATTTACTTTAGGTTTTATATTTGAAAAATACAGCCAAATACGCCATACTCTGACTTGAAGGTTGAAATCATTTATGACGAACCCTGAAAACTGGTATAAAAATACAAAAGCACCAAATAATTTTGCATACACTATAAATACTACGTACTTAAGTTAATACTAATATTTATTTGACTCACATTATTTTGGCACCAATTTCAGTAGAAAATCGCATGAGAAGAATTTAATTTTCTGCACCGTAGAACTAGGATGTAGTAGGTGATTTTTTGGTTGAGCGAACAATCATATCGAGTCACACACATGAGCAAAGAATTATGCGAATCAAGACCAAAAGTCATAAAGTGGCTTAAGTGGAGTTTAAGCACCCGCAAGTGCCATAAGCGCCACAAACCCAATTGAAAATGCCAACAACAACGACATGGTGGCGTCGATATCAACTTTGGATGTAAATGCGATTGGTGCATGTGTTGCATGCAAACATGCCACAATTCTGATAGCAATAACAATAAGCATTTCAAAGAAAAACGGCAGCAGCGCTACATACAGCAAAGGTTCATGTTCGTCGACTACAAAAAGTATGAAAAATCAAAGGAGTTCTACCCAGCTGGGAGTATTTAAATTCTTGCATGTGCATGAAACGCCTTACATAATTTTTTTATTATCATTTCTTATAGCGTTGTTGTTGGGGTAAATATTTTTACGATCGCGTGGCGCTCAAAAATCAATTTGCGTCTGTCTAGACGCCGAGGGAGGGCCAAGTAACATGACAGACCGCAGAGGGTGTAACAAAGTGCTCTGACATGTGCACCACCCGCCTTCCACTTCATTTCGCATACTTTTGTTGTAAATTCAGATAACATTCTTCGTCAATAACAACAATACAAATGCAAATTGTGCTGGTCAAGGCTCGTAGCGTCAATGTGCATACCAAAAAAATTCAAGGAATTTTGTCCACAATAAGGGAGAGCGTTAACTTAACTAAAGGAAAATAACAAGGAAAAGCTAGAGAAAAAGTGGTAATGCAGGAAAAAGTAAAACAAATTTCTTAAAAAGAAAATTATAGCGTTGGTGACCGTGAACCTTTTTGTAACTCGTTAAAAGGATATTTACACGCTGCGGCATTCAAGGGGCGAACATGTCAAGTTCAAGTGCGAATAAATAAAAAGTGTTTAGACACTTGAAGGCAATTTAATGTTGATGTAAGGTACTTTACTTAAATGCGGTTTAAAGTGATAACAATTTCATAAAACAAGAACTGCAGTCGTTTTTTTATTAATTTTTCTCTTCATGTTTAGTTTCCATTTACTTCAAGCTTATTGATAAAGTGGTGAAGTTTAGATAAAACTCATTTGGTTCCGAATTAGTATGAAATGTCACGAAAGCTCATACAATTTTTGCATGCTTAAAACTGCAAATCCGCATTTCAAAAACTTCCGCATTTGTGATGAAGTCATACAATTTTCAAAAGCTGTTTGCGTGAGAACGTCAGTGTTTCTTGGATAAGCTTAACTGCGATACATTAGGGCTGTTAAAGAGCTTCCGATTGCGAAAAGGACTTCAGATTTAAATTTAGACCTCTGATTCCGGTTGCGGTTCCAACTGTTTGAAATCGATGTGTACTTAAAGTCTTTGACCTTTGCCGATATCTTCGTGATTCGATATATATTCTCTCGAATACTCTAAGACTCGCTTCATCTGAGGTTTTCGCACAGTGATTGATTTCTTGAATTGACTTCCCCTTTTTGATTATTTTTCATTTTTTTAATTTTTATTTTATTTTTTCTAATCGTAATTAATTAGTAATTGCCTTTTCCAGGGTCGGATTAACACCTTCGAAGCCGTAGGAAAAAATCCTGTCGGGGTCCCTAGACAATGCATTTTTGAAGAAACCATATGGATGAAAATGGTATATTTGACATTTGGCATTTATTGTGGTGAATACACCTATAGATTTTTTGACGGCCAATCATAATCTTTGCCGACTTATTTGTGGTTATTTATGTCATGCTTACTTTCCTAAACTGACATCCCCATATCGAAGTGGTCGAAATTATATGAAAATACATCTGTACATATATATGTATATGCCATGTACGGACTTCTCAGGATCTTTCTGCAAAACTTTAGTATGCGTAGAAAAATTTTGTTTTACCGTTTATTTCTCTGGAAGTTCCCAATCGACAATGAAAATAGTTGTTTTGTAAAGCATATAATTCTCGAGCTAGAGCCACCTTTTCTCCATCCATAATATCCAAAAATACTAGTTTGGGAAAATGGTGTTATCTCCTGACAAAAAATTGGCTCTGTAGGAGTTTTTTATACAAGATAAACTAAATTTACCAGACTAGTATTTTTTTATATTATTCATGGGAAAAGGTGGATCCAGCTCGAAAACTAGGTGCTTTACAAAAATAACTATTTTCATTGTCGGTGAGAATCTTCTTGACAAATAAACGGTAAGTGAAAATTTTTCTAGGCATATATTTTCCAGAGCAAACTTTACAATCGCGATATCTCAGAACTGGTTGCTACACAGAGCCAAAAAGTTCACCTATAATCAAAGAGATCGACGTCTTAAAAAGCTTTTTGGCCGGGGAGAGCGAGTGGGGACAAATTTGAAGAAATTTGTGCTAGGAAATCTTCTTGATTTTAGCTTGAATTTCTTCTCAAATTTATTGAAAAGGAAATCGGCTAAAAACAAGGAGTTAGCTTCTTATTTATGAATTTTTTATGTACTTTTGTCAAAAGTTAGGAGAAATCTGCTTGTTTTTATGAGAAAACCTGTTTAAAGTAAATTAATGAGAACATCCTCTTATTTTCACTAGATTCACATTGAATTTATTGAAAAGGAAAACTATATATTTTTAAAAGATCCCTTATTAATTCAAATTCAGGTATGCCTTCTTCAAATGTGTAATTCGACGTTACCAAGCACAAGCGCACGATAGCATCATGGTAGAGATCTCCGTTCAGCAGTTAATAATTCTTAGTTCGATTCGCGGTGAAGGCAATAAGGAAAGTGGACATGTGGTGAGTCAAAAAGAACAAAGGTGTAATTATACGTTGGCAAGTTAAGTATACGATGGCACGGTAGTGTAGATTAGACTAGAGTAGACATCTGGGTTGAGCGTTAATTTTTTTTTTTTTTTTTTTAATTTGAAATATTAAAAAGAAAATCTTCTTAATATTATGTTATTATCTACTCAGTTTTATTAAAAAGAGACACCCAGTCATAATAAGACGGGCATCTTATTGGAAAAATATCATAGAGAAATCCTTCTGATTAAGAGGGAATTTTATGTGACTTTTTGCTCTGTGTATTAGAAAAAAAAATTTTAGGACCATATTTGTAGAGAATTCTACAACTGGTGTCAGGAAATTTTTCGAAAAAACCGTTTTCGAGAAAAATTTTTAGAACTTCAAAATTTGACTTTGACCCCGAATAACTTTTTTAACATACATGGGATCTATGAGATTTTTTGAATTTTTCTTTCTGACGGCGAATCTGAAATCTCTACCAAACTTTGGCTTTATGGAAAATAATGTTTTTCAAATGTTGATTTTGACCGTACTATCATGCGATATTAATCGTGAATTGCTTTAACATTGTTGTTGGGAAATTTCATACCATTTTCAAATAAAGTTTTCGTTCATTAGAATATATATTTTTTCTGGGTGGACGAGACCCTGGCTCTATGCGGGGCATATAGGCAGTTGCCTATTCTGCCTTAGGGTTAAGCCGGCACTGGCCTTTTCTTGAAAACAAATTAAATAATCACTAACAATTAAAAAAAAACCTTCTAATCAATTGATTACTATCAAAATTAACAGGTCTGATTTTAATATATCCTACCAAAATCTGTGAAAAAAATAGAAAGAAAATTATTTTACAATTTAAGAAATAATTTATGCTTTCTGAGAATTTGTATAAATTTTTTAAGAACAATTACTTATATTCTAAGAAATATTCTTCAATTTCTGTGAAAAAGTGCTGTGGAGAGGTTTTAATGAACAATTCTTAAAATCCATGTACTTTTCTTTAGAAACATGAAGTTTTTTTGTTCAGTGTATAGAATTTTAAAAGTGTTAGTTTTCGTAAAAATTTTAAAGGTGTTAGTTTCGTGATTACATTTCGTTTTTACTTACACTCGTATGTAATCAGTAAGTAAACAGTAAGTAAGTACACTTATCTAGAGATCTCCTCGAGGAAGAATTTACTTCTAGTAGAACTTGTTGGCAAAAAAGATGCTCTGTTCAAATTCTGGACTAAAATTATTTCGTGATCTGGCCGAAGTCGCAGGATTGTCGATTTGTTATCTGATGACAGTCAATGCTTCGTCTGATTCTTTTTTCACTCTTAGATGGTAACTTAGTGGACTTTAGACCGTTTGTGAATAATTTTTTTTTGTTATTCTTATTATTAGTGAAGATGGAAAAGCAACAACAATTACAAGCTACCATGATTACGTAATTTCGGCCTTGCTCAGGGGCGCTTATCAAATGGCTTTATGTTTAGAAATTTTTCATCACCTATTGTTGGTCATCGACCCAAGAACCAAGCACGGAGGTAAATCTATGGATGGAACATCCATAATTGTTGATACCACATTAAATAAAAATTGATAATGCTGTCCCACCAATGAATATGGATGTTCTATCAATACATTTTTGATAAATCACTATTGAAGTGGTATCCATATAAACTATTGATAAATTCTAAATACTTGGTTTAAAAAAACCAAATTTTAATACAGCTTGACATCTGGTTTCAGTGGGACTCGAACACTGCTCCTCTATTACGTTAGCCCAGTGTTCTACCATTCGGCTACTGCATATTATAAAATTTCCCATCATAAGAAATTAAAAAAATTTTGAATCCAAAATAACCTTACAACAAGTTGTAATATTGTTAGAAAATCCATAGAAAAAATTGTTGAACTATTATGATTCTGCGTCCCAGAAAAATTTACATTTCGCCCATATATATTAATACGCTTTCTCTACCATTATGACTATACAGTAAATAGGGATATGGATATACCGACAATAGAAATTAATATCACGGCCATAGATATTGACATGCCGTTCAAATAAATAGTGCATCATATAGAAATGGATGACATGTAAATTGACTTTTTATTGGAAGCAAATAATATTTGATAAATTGCTCATTCTGAATGAATGTTGAATCAAACTCGTCGCTATCAATAGTGATATTGTCACAACATTCAAGGCATTTCTCTCAGTGAGGGGATTAGGAATTTCTAAGCCCGCAGTATGTACCTCTTACACCAACCTGCATTGAAATTATTTCCAGTTTATATCCATCATCACGCAGGTTTGTGTAAGAGGTACACACTGCGGGCTTAGAAATGCCTAATCCCCTTGGTTCTTGGTTCGATGACCAACAATGGGTGATGAAAAATTTCTAAACACAAAGCCATTTGATAAGCGCCCCTGAGCAAGGCCGAAATTACGTAATCATGGTAGCTTGTAATTGTTGTTGCTTTTCCATCTTGTTCACTAATAATAAAAAAAAAACAGAATAATTTAAGAAAATATATTCACAAACGGTCCACCAAATTTTCAAAGATTTACTGACAGAAAATAAGTGCTTAATATTTCGGAATTATTTCCTCATATGGAAAAGTTTCCTTAAAAATTGGCCATCATTTAGTACAAAGCTGTAATTAGACGCTGACAAGCATATATAGTTGTTATTGTGAGTTCGATTCACAGTGAAGGCAATTAAGAACTCTGAAAAATATTTTTAACTTCTTCTTGAGATAAGGCATTTTTACTTGCGGGAAGGAAAGTGTTTTCTGAGTGTATCTTCGGTAGGTGATGTTGGACAGGTAGTAGCTCGGTACAATATTCGAAAACCTGCCTATTTCACTTTCTTTTTTATTCCTCCCGAAAAAATAAAAAAATAACTAGGTAAATGACTTAACTTTATCAACATTTGACTATGCTGATATATATTTGTACGTATGAAGATAATATCAACGAACAAACAACAAAATGTATATATATTTGACTAAAACGAAATCTCTGTCACCACTGTCATCCAATTAAATGCAAATTTTTAGAAATCGCTGGTCTACAAACATTTGATAGCGAAAAATAATTTTCCTCTGCGTTGATTGCTGTAAGCAAAGTAATGACAACAACACCGATACAATTTTGTATGCAGCCATATACGGTGGCATTTTGTTGTTGGTCTTCTGGTAGAGGTACCAGCACAGCGTGTCCACTGGCGACAGTGGAACCAATAAAAGCCACCCACCACGAGATACCTAGCAGCACCTCTACTGCACATATGTACCTACAATGGTAGCTCCTGCGATTGTAGATGCACTCAGCACTCACTCACTTGTTGTGATTGTCAGACGTAACTAACGATATTGTCACAGTCGAAATGGCAATGTTGAGGATGGCCGCGAGATATCTACAGAATAAATTTGGTCGAGACACTTTGCTTGTATGGTGGACGACGCCAAATTGCCGGCTGTGGCGTAAAATTCAAATTTATGCTTTTCTTAATTCAAATGGAGCGAATTCGACACGGAGGCGTTTGTGTGTGTGTGTTAGTTTTATATTCCTACAATCGACTGATCCGTTTTATATCATATGGTAGTACACATTTGTATGTTATACCCAGTAGTGCTAGTAGAAAAAGAAATCGATCAAGAAAAAAGAAGCAGACGCGAGTCTAGCCTAAAGGAAAAGGTCTATTCCCCATAAGTGTTCATGAAACTTTAGCTATCACCTGGCACCAATCGGTTACAAAGTGGTAGTTTTTAACTAGGGAACATCTGATCTTTTCTAGCTTTTCCATTGGTCGCTATGAGGTTGGTTTCACAAGTAGTCAAGACTAGTACACTGAGTATCACGACATTGCCTGAGCATACCTTTGGGTATGTAATACGCGGCTAAAAATTTGAACATAAATTTTAAACTTTTTTGGGCTACATATACATACATATGAATGGCCAACCCAAACTTGGTTTCATATTTAAGCTAGACCAGCTTTCAAGAAAATTGGTGAAATGAAAAGGGTTTAAATTTTATACCAGAAATGTCTTAACATTATTAAAATGTTTTTATTTTTAAAGCAAAACTTTTTTTTTGTTCGTTGGTAGGGATTCGAACCAAGGCAAAATTCAATCTTGAAAAATCGTAATAAAAAAAATTGTAGACCAAAAAGGTTTTAATTTTAAACCAAAAAGTTTTAAAAATAAAAAAATTATGTCAGTTTACAGTAGGCGAGCCGAGGCGGTCTGAATGACAGCCGACTGTCTACCGCTTGTTTTGTGGGCAAAATTCAATGACTTGGAAAACCTTTAAAAAAAATCAAAAATACAAATTTTGGACTGCTTTTTCATTTAGATCTTAAATCGAAACCAAAAGAAATTTAAATTCTTTGTAGGTAATTGAAAGGTTTGGAATAACGTACAAAAAAAGTTTAAAAAACTGCTTAAACTTTAGACGCGTTTAAAATGTGGGCTCATTTTTTAGCCGTGTACTCGTTTCCATACGAATTTAATTTTTGTACTTTAATATCTTTTAGATAGTTCAATAAAAATTCGTTTGTATATAATACCGTTAAAAAAATAAACGAAACTGAAAGCGCCAAATGATTTTGTTTTGACATATCAATTCTCAGTTTAAAAAAACAGAAATGCATATGACAGTTCCTATGTATTTCCTTTCGAGTGCATCTGAAAACGTACACGTTTTGTTTCTGGATATTTTATTTGTAAAAGAGTTAATTCATATTTATGTCTCATTACATCGAATACCAATTTACCAGTTTACCTCTACACATAAAATTCCCCTCATGTCCTTGCGTAATCTCACGAAATCTATTTTCTTCCGCTGTTGCCTTTTTAGGCTATGATTTATGAGTGCGCTTGCATTGAATTGAGTGCATTTTCGCCATTGCCATCATCATCAACAGCGCCAATGCCGACGGCATCACAAGATGAAAGCAAAAGTCATAGACATAAATTAAACAAAGTTGCAATGTTGACAAGTGATGCACATAAATTTCATTGGAGGGAAACTTTAAAGTCTATAAAAATAAAACTCAAATTTAACATTCGCTTAAGACTGAAGCACAATGCCGATTAACGATGAAATTTTCACGGCATATTTTTGCTTGTCAAACGTGATTGTTCCAATCTAGAATAAAAGACGAAGGCCTAAACATTTCTCTCCGAATCATTGAAGATAAGTTCGAGTAGACTCTTTTTTAAGTTCTTCCTTTCGAGGCTAGTCATCCATAACATATACATACGTTGCATACATACGATCAGTGGCGGATCCAGGATTTCGGGAAGAGGAGGTTCAAATCTTTTCTTTTAATTTCGGGGAGATTTTTCATTCACAATTTCTTTAAGCTGGCCTTTATACTTGTTTTTCAAGAATGTAAATCGTATCAATTTATGTAAATCGTTTAAAAAGTTACCGAACGCAAAAATATGAGTTAGCAGTTTGCTGGCAGTTTTACTATTTTTTGTGTAATATTTCCTGTATTTTTTGCGTAACTTTTAATTAATTTTTTTGCGTAATTACCAACAGGTTATCATAACCTCTAACAAGATTTTTTAGCCGAGCTTCTCTTTCCAACTTGTGGTGTGAGTTTTCCTACAAGTTGGCGGGACCTACAGTTTTTTGCCGACTCCGAACGGCACTTGCAAAGCAAATGAATTTTTGTCTGAGAAGCTTCTCATGGCAGAAATACACCCGGAGAGTTTGCCAAACTACTGCCGAGGGGCTACCCCGTTTAGAAAAATTGTTTTTCTAAATAATTTTTGATGTTACTTTTGCCGGGCATCGAACCGCCACGACTTGGTGTAGAAGGCCGAACACTTAACCGCTATACCACGGCCGCGTAATTACTACTATATTTTTGGCTTAATTTTTACTGTATTGTTTGTATACATTTTACTGCCCTTTTTGTGTAGTTTTTTACCATATTTTTTGTTTAATTTTAATTTTTTTAATTTTTTTACTATATTTTTTTGCATAATTTTTACTATATTTTTGGGTAGTTTTTGCCATATAATTAATTTTTACTATATTTTTCGGGTATTTTTTACTGTATTTTTTGCTTAGTTTCTACTATATTTTTTGTGTAATTTTTACTAAGGGTTTTAACCTGAAACCCCCCTCCCCCCCGTGAGTTCGCCACTGTTTGTAGAAACATTTAAATTCTTTTTAATTCACACATATATTTTGCAAGGTTAGGATCAAGTGGCGGCCACAGAGGCATACTTAGGCCAGCTTTGAAAGGTCCGTTGTGATACCACCAACACTACGAAAGTCACTCCGGGGACTCTGATTTTCCAATCCCTGAGTTGTTGAACGGTATTTTCGCCGACATACATACATTCGGATCATTTTGGGTACATTTAAAGGTCTTTTTGGAATCGTTTTGGGGCCATTTTGGAAACGTTTTTGGATCATTTTGGGATCATTCTGGGATCATTTTAGGGTCATTTTGGGGTCATTCTGGGATAATTTTTGGGTCGTTTTGGGTTCAATTTCGGATCATTTTGGGAACTTTTAAAGGTCTTTTTGGGATCATTTTCGGATTATTTTAGGATAATTTGGGTAAGTAAAATTAACTCTAAATTGATAGCACCGAGCAAGCTCGGCCACCCAGCTACTATATTTTATACAAGTACTCTGATGATGTACTCTGAATTCGAAATTAAAATCTTGTATCAATCATAATAAAAATTAAAGCTAGTTTTGTTCTCAGTTTTTATTTTTACCAGTATGAACAAACTTAAATTCAATGTTATTTTATTTTCTTTCAGACCATTGCGGCATGTCGTTTGCTTAACTGAGAAAATGTAAGTTAAATTTTCGACCTTTATTAACTTCCAGAATCTGGGTAGCCGATAAACGCTCGGAATTTTTTAAGGTTGCGGTCATATATATCGTCCGTTCCAAAGTAAACAGATGTAACTCAAAATTTCGATTTTTATAGATATTATGATACACTTTGTTGACTGGCAGCGGATATTATATTCAATCTTATATAATAGTCATTTAGACAAAAACGGCGGAAATAGATTCCTTTGCATCTTTGTATTATAAATTTTTGTTCCTGAACATGTCTGTTTTTTCCAATGTAAACCGAATCAAGTCGAAATAAATCTTTATTCCACTATACAACTTTCTTTTTTGTTCTATCAACAGGTATTTTTATTTCGACTTGATTCATTTTACTAGAAAAAATTAGAAAATATCTATATATATAAAAATGAAATGGTGTTCAGTCGTCACGCTAAAACTCGAAAACGGCTGAACCAAATCATATACTTCCTTTGGAGGGTTTCTTTGTTATTAACACGCGCAGGTCATGTTATAAAATCAAAACAAAATATTAGGGGGGGCGTGGCACCTCCCATAAAAACTTTTTTCTTCAAGATGAATATCTATAAAAGGGTTTAAGGTAGGGACCTGGTACAGAGCTATAGGATTACAACACCATTCTCACCCATAAAACTGGGGGACGTGGCACCTCCCATACGAATGAAATACTTCCTAGGCCATATCTCTGGAAGTATTTAGGTTAGACCACTGAAATTTGGCAAGGGGTTTTATGAGATCGAATCCCACCACCTCCAAAAAACTAGGGATTTCGAAAAAGCGGGCGTGGCACCTCCCATACAAATGAAATACTTCATAGTCGATATCTCTGGAAGTATTCATGTTAGACCACTGAAATTTGGTTATGTGCGATCGTCCCTACCAACTCCAAAAAAACTGAGGATAACGAAAAAGGGGGCGTGCACCTCCCATACGAATGAAATACTTTATAGTCCATATCTCTGGAAGTACTTATGTTAGCCTACTCAAACCTGGTAAGAGGTTAGATGAGATCGATCCCTACCACCTCCAAAACAACTGGGGATAACGAAAAAGGGGGCGTGGCACCTCCCATACCAATAAAATACTTCATAGTCCATATCTCTGGAAGTATTTAGGTTAGACCACTGAAATTTGGTAAGTGGTTATATGAGATCGATCCCCACCACCTCCAAAAAAACTTGGGATAACGAAAAGGGGAGCGTGGCACCTCCCATACGAATGAAATACTTCATATTCCATATCTCGGGAAGTATTTAGGTTAGAGCACTGAAATATCATGAGGAGTTAAATAAAATCCCTATCATCTCCAAAAAAACTGGAGATAAAGAAAAAGGGGGCGTGGCACTTCCCATACGAAGGAAACATTTCATAGTCCATATCCCTGCAAGTATATATGTTAGACCACTGAAATTTGGTGAGGGTTTATATGTGATCGATCCCTAACACCTTCCAAAAAGCTCGAGTTAACGAAAAAGGGGGCGGGGCACGAATGAAATACTTCATTGTCCAGATCTCTGGAAGTATTTAGGTTAGACCACTGGAATTTTGTGAGGAGTTATATAAGATCAATCCCTGCCACCTCCGAAAAAACTGGGGATAACAAAAAGGGGGCGTGGTTCCTGCTATACGAAGGAGATAGGGATATGGATTAAAATAGATATAGGTATCGGGTTAGAGAAACATGCAGGGCAATAAATTTGTGGCAGCACAACGTCTGCCGGGTCAGCTAGTATTTAAAAAATTTGAAATGAAACTGTAGTATTCCGAAATACTCCGTTTGAAAATATTTCTGTCTGTACAAATTTTCAATTGTAAAGTGAATTAACTCAGAATGAAACAAGTAAGGAAAGCTGTCTTCGGCTGTGCCGAAGGCTAAATACCTTTCATGAATAAGCGTCACGATTTTCACTGTTTGATGTGGGAATTTAACTTAAGCTCATGCCGAAATTATCGGAACTATCGATTATATAGGGGCGATGTGTTATATTGGTCCAATCTCATTGATTTTTTAACATCGACATTCCACATTCTAAAATAGCAATAGTTACGAAATTTCACGTTCCTACCTATATAATAACAGGAGTTATCTACCAAAATCCGTTTATCGGAACAATCGATTGTATGGGGACTATGTGAAATATTTATCCCATGTCGATGCTTTTCAACATCGATATTTCACATATATAAATAGCGATACCTCCAAAATTTGACGTTCCTACGTGTTTAGTTACAGGAGTTATAGCCCAAAATCCGTTTATCGAAATAATCGATTGTATGGGAGCTATGTGAAATATTTATCCCATCTCAATGATTTTCAACATCGATATTTCGCATACAAAAATAGCAATACTTACAAAATTTCACGTTCCTACCTCTTTAATTACAGGAGTTATAGCCCAAAATCCGTTTATCGGAACAATCGATTGTATGGGAGCTATATGTAATATCCGTCCGATCTTGCTGGTTCCGACAAATGATTCCTATATTGGAAAATGGTGGCCGCATACAAAATTTCAGCCAAATATCTCAAAAACTGAGGGACTAGTTTGTGTTCAAACAGACAGACAGACGGACATGGCTAACTCATCAACTCATCTCGTCATCCTGATCATTTCGGTATACTTATTGATGGGTCTATCTCTTCTGCTTCTCATACTTACAAACATCGGACCAAAGTTATAATACCATTTCATGTTCATGAAAGGTATAAAAAGTACAGCTGAAATTCATAATTTTTTCAAAATAAAGTGAACATATTTTTTAGCAATCTGTTAGTCTAATAAGTGTAGTTTTCTATCATACCTTCAAAATTTACCTGACTATGCAGGTGCTATCTTAATTAGGGTTAAAATCAAACTATCTAAAATGACAAAACTTTTTTTCCGTTTTCCCAAAAACTTAAAATTTTGAATTACATCTCTTTACTTTGGAACGGGCGACATAAACACAAACTTTCGTTTTCCGGCGTTTTATGATAAGTATAAATAGCTGACTGATGAGATTGTTCTTTGAATTGAAAAATAAAAAAAAATTGAACTAGGTTAGGTTAGGTTCAAGTGGCTGCCGCAGAGGCACACTTAGGCCAGTTTTGAAAGGCCCGTTGTGATACCACCAACACAAGGAAAGTCAGTCCCGGGACCCAGCCATATGGAAAATCCCTGAGTTGTTGGGATTTTCCACATAGCAGAATCCCGGGACTGACACTCCTAAACCGACACCGTTACTCCTCCTCGAACCACTTAGATGACTTTATGAAGCCCATCAAGTCCTTTATGTCCATTTCCGCGATCTGGCTTAGGCTATCCAGGAACGGAACTCCCAAAAAGCGCGTTCTCGCGCCGCTTAAAGCCGGACAGTTGCAGATGAGGTGCTCCACTGTTTCCTCCTCCTCATCATCTTTGCAACTCCTGCAGCATCGTCGGTAGGGCACACCTAGCCTTTCTGCATGCCTACCAATGTGGCAGTGACCGGTTAATACCCCTATCAATATGCAGATTTCCCTCCTAGTTAGGGCATAAATGCGTCTAGACCTTTTAAGATCCCATTTTGGCCAGGTTTGTTTCGATATGCGACACCCTGGGGATTGCAGCCATCTTTCGTTGGCTTGACGGAGTGTGTGCTCCTTCAGCATTAGTTTGCATGTGGCAAACGGCATACCTAAGCGCTCTTTATCCTGAAGAACCTGCTTGGTCGTGCCCTGCCTGGCAAGCTCGTCTGCCTTACAGTTTCCCTCAATGTCTCTATGTCCCGGGACCCATATGAGGTTTACGCGGTTCTGTTGGGCCATCTCCTGAAGAGATCGATGACAGCTGAGCGTCAGTTCAGAGTTGAACGTGTATGAGCCAAGGGATTTGATGGCCGCTTGGCTATCGCTGAAAATAGCGATATCTTCTCCGATAACACGTTTGCTTAACGAGGCCGCGGCGTCCAGGATTGCCGAGACTTCCGCCTGGAAGGCGCTACAATGATCAGGTAGTCTGAAGGAGAGCTCAAGGTCCAAATCCCTTGAATAAACTCCTCCTCCAACTCTGCCGTCCAATTTCGAGCCGTCGGTGTATATGGAAGTGCCACCATTTGTTTCGGGACACCAATCCGTCCTCTCCCAGTCTTCTCTGCTGGGAATGTTTATTTTGAAACAGTTATCCCCGACTGTAGTAGTCGCACAACGATCTGTGCTTAGAGGGAGAAAGCTGTAAGATTCCAGAATACTGGAGTGTCCAATAGTACCCGCAGCCCAACTGGAGGTTTCTCTTAGGCGCAGAGCTGATGCCGCCGCTGACCGAAACCCTTCCAGATCAAGTGGCAAAATGCAAGAGAATGACCTGGAGGGCTTCGTTGGGCGTTGTCCTTAGCGCACCGCTTATACCGCTGGACTTTCCGCAACAGATTCAGGTATGTTGCCTTGCTCAGCGCAGGCCACCATACGACGACTCCATAAAGCATGATTGGGCGAATGATGGCCGTGTAGATCCAACTGCATACTGTAGGGCTGAGCCCCCATTTTTTGCCAATGGCTCTTTTGCATGTGTAAAGAGCGATGCAAGCTTTCTTCTGGCGCTGAAGAACATTCTCCTTCCAATTCAATTTCCTGTCCAGAACTATGCCTAGAAACTTGGCCTTATCCGACAAGCCCAGGCGCGTGCCATCTAGTTCTGGTAGGCTTAGTGGCGGTATTTTGTACCGGTTGGTGAAGAGGACAAGTTCCACCTTCCCTGGGTTGATACTAAGTCCGCAGCGAGAGGACCACGCCGAAACTTCTCGCAGTGCTACTTGCATCAGGTCACACAGAGTTTGTGGGAACTTGCCTCTGAATGCAATAGCTAAATCGTCTGCGTATGCCACTATCTTCCCGCCCCCCCAGCTTGTGTCACGTAGCAACGAGTTGACTGTGAGGTTCCATAAAAGCGGGGAAAGAACACCACCCTGGGGTGTTCCCCTTGTGACATAACGTGATAACTCAACCGTACCAAGTGAAGAAGCTATTTTCCTTCCCCTTAAAAGTTGGTCAATTAAATCAGTTAGAGGTCTATCTACGCCCAGATTAGTTAGAGCGGAGTTGATAGCCTCCAGGCTTATATTGTTGAAAGCCCCCTCAATGTCTAGGAGGGCCACGAGACAGTGGTCCTTTTCACACAGCGATTTCTCAATGACAGACACTAGGCTGTGCAGAGCGGTTTCTATTGATTTACCCTTGGTGTATGCATGCTGATAGCTAGAGATAAGGTTGCTATCAATAGTTGTTAAGAGGTAGTCGCTTAGTATCCTCTCAAAGGTTTTTAGTACAAAGGACGAGAGACTGATCGGTCTGTAGTCTTTTGGCTCGTAGTGGGATGCCTTCCCAGCCTTAGGGATAAACACTACCGTGGCGCTTCTCCAGGAGCCCGGAATGTGGTTGAGAGCCAGGCAGGCTGTGAAGAGAAATACCAGTCATTTAGCTGATGTCTCCAACGTGTTTATAAGTTGCGCGGGGATAATCCCGTCCGGCCCGGCAGCCTTATACGGTTCAAAGCTCTTAACTGCCCACCTTACTCTTTCCTCAGTGATGGGTATATTTACTGTCAGGTTTGTTGCAGGTGCTAGTGGTGCATCATGCAGATTCCCCGGAAAATGTGTATTCAAGAGCAGCTCAAGGGTTTCCTCTTCCGTGCTGGTCCAGGATCCGTCAGGTTTTCGCAGATAGCTGATGGTTGTTTGACTTTTCGAGAGGACTCGTCTAAGTCTCGCTGTGTCGTCGACCTTTTCGACGCCAGTGCAGAAATTTCTCCACGAGGTTCTCTTCGCCTGTCTCAGAGCTTTTTTGTAGGCCCTTAGTTTAGGTTTATATTCGTGCCAATGAGGCTCAGAGCCGAAGCTCTTGGCCTTGTTAAATTGTTTCCGGCATGATATTCGGAGCGAGTCCAAATCGTAGGACCACCAATGTGGCCTGTGTTTACCGCGTGGTTTTGGCACTGGACAAGCCTGTCCTAGAGCATTTGAGAGCGCCGATGTAAATGTAGTAACAAGATCCTCCAGCTCCTCTACTGATGAGGGGGCTTGTGAGGGCAGTACTGGTAGGTCTCTGTCTAATATTTCATTGTGTAACTGCCAATCAGTGTTACGTGGATTGCGCTTCATGATTGGTTGTTCTGCAATAAAGTCTAAAACCATTTCTATGTAACGGTGGTCGGAGAAAGAATGTTCTTCCAGAACCCGCCATTTTCTGACCCACTCATAAGCGCCTTCACTACAGATAGTGAGGTCTATGACCTCCCTGCGGGTCTTAGTGATAAAAGTAGGCTCATTACCCACGTTGCAAATCACCAGGTTGGTTGTTAAGAGGTAATCAAACAGAGACTCGCCCCTGGCATTGATGTCGGAGCTCCCCCATTGGACATGGTGAGCATTAGCGTCCGCTCCAATAATAAGATTACCCGTGCAGAAATTTGACACCAGGTCTTTCACCTCCGTTTGTGGTGGGGGTTCTTCGGCGTCGTAGGGCATATAGACCGAAGCCACCGTCAGGCGGGTGCTGTCGACCGTTAGACTGATAGCGGTAATATCCCCATTGGTGTAGTTAGGTAGGAGAAAGGAGTTCAACTCAGACTTGACCAGAATACACGTTCTGACTTTGCTCTCCTCGCTGGCTCGAATGAGCTTGAAGCCCTTAGTCCCCAATCCGCAGATTCTCGAGCTATTGACCCAGGGTTCTTGGATGAGGACCACATCCACGTCGCCTTTAGAAAGACGACTACTTAAAGCAGCCGAAGCTACTTTAGATTTAGATTGAACTAGGTAGTTTTCACAGTTTTCGATGCGACAACAACAACAGCAATTATGCCACATCTTCATAAAAGAAAAGTATGTACTTGGTTTGTAAGCACAAGTGTTAGGTTAACAACAAAGTAGATATCATTTAGTAGCTGCCACAGCAAAAGCAGCAAGAGCATCTCCATCATCGATTTGTTTTTATGTAACAACAACTGGATAAGGCTGTATAAACAATTCCCATGCGCTTTCATTTTAGTAATCGAACTGGCAGTGCAATTTTAATTTGTAATTGATTCAACTGCCATTTTTTATACCTTCCATGAACATGAAATGGTATTATAACTTTGGTCCGATGTTTGTAAATATGAGAAGAAGAAGAGATAGACCCATCAATAAGTATACCGAAATGATCAGGATGACGAGATGAGTTGATTTAGCCATGTCCGTCTGTCCGTCTGTCCGTCTGTCCGTCTGTCTGTCTGTCTGTCTGTCTGTTTGAACGCAAACTAGTCCCTCAGTTTTTGAGATATTTGGCTGAAATTTGGTATGCGGCCACCATTTTCCAATATAGGAATCATTTGTCGGAACCAGCAAGATCGGACCAATATAACATATAGCTCCCATACAACCGATTATTCCGATAAACGGATTTTGGGCTATAACTCTTGTAATTAAACACGAAGGAACGTGAAATTTTATAAGTGTTACTATTTTTATATGTGAAATATCGATGCTGAAAATCATAGAGATGGGATAAATATTTCACATAGCTCCCATACAATCGATTATTCCGATAAACGGATTTTGGGCTATAACTCCTGTAATTAAACACGTAGGAACGTGAAATTTTGTAAGTATTGCTATTTTTATATGTGAAATATCGATGTTGAAACTCATAGAGATGGGATAAATATTTCACATAGCTTCCATACAATCGATTATTCCGATAAACGGATTTTGGGCTATAACTCCTGTAATTAAACACGTAGGAACGTGAAATTTTGTAAGTATAGCTATTTTTATATGCGAAATATCGATGTTGAAAATCATTGAGATGGCATAAATATTTCACATAGCTCCCATACAATCGATTATTCCGATAAGCGGATTTTGGGCTATAAGTCCTGTAATTAAACACATAGGAACGCGAAATTTTGGAAGCATCACTATTTTTATATGTAAAATATCGATGTTGAAAATCATTGAAATGGGATAAATATTTCACATAGCCCCCATACAATCGATTGTTCCGATTTACGGATTTTGGTAGATAACTCCTGTAATTATATCGGTAGGAACGTGAAATTTCGTAAATGTTGCTACTTATTTTAGAATGTGGAATGTCGATATTAAAAATCAATGAGATTGGACCAATATAACACATCGTCCAAATATAATCGATAGCTCCGATAATTTCGGTATGAGCTAAAGTTAAATTCACACAGGCTGTACTGGGGATCAAACAGTGAAAATCGTGACGCTTATTCATGAAAGGTATTTAGCCTTCGGCACAGCCGAAGACAGCTTTTCTTACTTGTTTATAAATTTTTCCTTGCCATTTTTTATGGCTGCCATTGAGCGTTAGTGTTAGTTATTATTTAAATGCCAGTTATGGCGATGCACTTGGCAGTTTCATGAATTTTTCATAGGAATTTACAGCAAAACAATGCAATATGCCATTTTAAAAGTGAATGAAAACGTTTTAATAATTCACACCGTTATGGAGCCAAACTATGTACGAAATCAACAAAATTGAATATTGACTACTATGATTTACAGTAAATTGCTGTTGTGGTTGCATTGATCATCACCTTGCCACTTAATGGATTTGACTACTGTAAGCTATTAGCGGTGTTGACAAGTTTCCTTTGTTGGTTGAAAGCGCAAAAACACCTTTCTCAAAAATTCAACCAAAAGTTTTATCTTGACCAAAAAATGCTTTGATAAAAATAAACAAATACATTTATGTATGCGATGTAGCTCAGTGGTAGAGAAGACGGGCATGATGCAGAGAGTCTTTGTTCGAGTCTCAGCCAACGGACAAAATATTTGGGCAATTCACAAGAGTGTCGTATTCGTCTATCGTTGTATGTTTCCATGGTTTCGAATATACATTTTTTGAAAAATAGACAAATAGAACGAAATACTAGAGGTTGTGAATTGCGTAATTATTTTTTCTTTAGAAAATTGTTAAAACATTTGTGGTTTAAAACTGAAACCCGTTTCATTTGACCAATTTCCTTGAAAACTGGTCTAGTTTAAATTTGAAACCAAATTTGGTTTGGTCATATAGGTATGTAGTCCAAAAAAGTTTTAATTTCAGGTTCAAATTTTTAACCGTGTGCATACTAAAAGAGCTTGATAAACACACAAAGAAGCACAAACAATAGTTAGCGCTAATTCCTGCACACAAAGTAAATTGAGCAGGTGATGGATAAGAATTGACAGTGATTTGGTCATATCAAACAAAATATATTTATATCAAGAAAAATATTGGTTGATTCAACCAAAATCACAGTCAAGTCTAATCTATTCCCAGCTCATTTTCTCTGTGTATATGTAGGTATGTATTAATACTTGTTGTTTGATTGAGGTGCGATCATATTTGTTTGCTTATTCTAATTAGCAAATGCTCTAACAAAACAACAAACATGGCACAGATGTCTTGAAAATGTAATTGAACCATTTCTGCCTTGTATTGTTTTTATCTGCCTACTGCCAAGCTACATGCATACATAGCATATTAAGGTGGCCCAAAAGACTACAAATGTTTTAAGTAAATACTTCTCTAATGGTCCATTCGTCTGGTTCCAGTGGCTGCATGGTTCTTGCAGACCCAATTGGTGCTATTGGAACCAGTACTTCTCTACTGTCTGCTTCGGTCTTACGGAACCACTTGAATGTGTTGAACTTTCAACTCTGCCTTCAATAGCTCCATGCAACAGTATAACGATAAAAACAATGTTTTATAAATATATGTAAAAATAAAATTTGCTTCATTAAATTAATTTAAAAAAAAATAGAGATACTAATACGAGATCCTCGTAAGGTTAAGCTTGAGAATTTGTTACTTTTTATACCTTTCATGACGATGAAATGGTACACGGAGGGAAATCTATGGATCGAACATCCATAATTATTGATATCACATTAAATAAAAATTGATATTCCTGTCCCATCAATGAATATGGATGTTTCATCAATGCTGTTTTGATAAATCACTATTGAAATGGTATCCATATAAACTATTGATAAATTCTAAATAGTTTAAAAAAACAAAATTTTATATAATTTGACATCTGGTTTCAGTAAGATTCGAACCATGCTCCTCTGGCACGTTAGCCCAGTATTCTACCATTCGGCTACGGCATATTTTACAATTTTTAGAAAAATTGAATTTAAAAAAACAGCTCCAACAAGTTGTAATATTGTTAGGAAATCCATAGTAAAAATTGTTGAACTATTATGATTATGCGTCCCAGAAAAATTTACATTTCGCCCATATATATTAATACGCTGTCTCTACCATTATTACTATACAGTAAATATGGATATGGATATACCGACAATAGAAATTCATATCACGACATGCCGTTCAAATATATTATTATTCTATCCATAAATATAAAAAATAGTACATCATATCGAAATGGTTGACATGTCATTTTACTGTTTATTGGGAGCAAATAATATTTGATAAATTGCTCATTCTGAATGAATATTGCATCAAACTCGTCGCTATCAATAGTGATATTGTCACAACATTCAATGCATTTCTCTCAGTGTATTATAACTTTGGTTCGATGTTTGTAAGTATGAGAAGAAGAAGAGATGGACCCATCAATAAGTATACCGAACTGACCAGGATGACGAGATGAGTTGATTTAGCCGTGTCCGTCTATCGGTCTGTCTGTTTGAACGCAAACTAGTCCCTCAGTTTTTTAGATATTTGACTGAAATTTGGTTTGCGACCACCATTATCTAATATAGAAATCATTTGTCGGAGCCATGGTATAAAAATTCAGAAGGTAGTTTCACTTCAAATTTTTTGACGGCTATTGAATTTTTCTGAAGGTTTTTTTTGTTGTATTTTTCGTAAACATTTTGGAGAAAAATTGCCACATTGGTGAACTTTTATTTTGGGAGTTTCGGAAAATTAGTTTGGAACTTCTTTTCATTCTGCAAAAACATCATAAAAGAGTTTCGAATTTTAATTTTTCTGAAAGAAGACTGCTAGACTACTACACAAACTGTTAATTTTAAATAAGTGGTACGAAAGCAAGTTTTTTATGACTTCATATATGTGTTTTCAATTTCTTGTTTTTGCTTATTACGAACACATCGTCCTTCTTAGTAGTAGCATCAATTAGGGCAAGCTCCGGAAATAGCGCCTTGGAGTAGTCGAGCATTATTTGTGACTTAAAATGGCGGAACCACAAAAAATCTACCAGGAAATCGACCCGTGTAAATCAGCCTTAAGCGAAAAAAATAGCACCTTATGGAGTAGTCGAGCACACATAAAACTTTTTGTCCAACTTTTACTTTAACAAATAATCGCCTCGAAGCAACGAGCGCAATATACGTGTCACAGTCTTTGCCAAAGTCCAGTAAAAATTTCTATGTGTCTCCCGTCTATACAATATGTCTTTTGACATATGTATATATTGTCTTATTGACTGATCCATTAAATGCAATCTTTCCTTATTCCTTTAAAGCCTAATTTACACGGGTCGATATCCTGGTAGATTTTTTGATAGATTTTTGAAACTTTTATTTTTTCTACGAGCAAATTAAACAAAGATCACATTCGAAATGTTTCTTTAAAACATCGCAAACTGGCAGGCGTTTTGTTTTAAAAAAGGTCTGAAAACATAAAACCTCTACCATGTTCAGCTCAAATGACTTGCAACCTTTTTGTTTCTGTTTTTTAGTTTATTGGCGAAAAATCCAAAAATTCACCAAAAAAAAATTTTCACTCAATCTGGTAGCATCATTTTCTGTGGTGTGTCATAAATTCAGTAAAAGTCAAATGGCTAATACGGCTGATACATTAGCGTAAATTTCGAATTAACTCCGCTTTTGGGAGTTTACTTGAGCATAATCTTCATTATAAACTCCCAAAAATTAAGAAGATTTGAGAAGATATCATAACTATTTGACCGCTACTGTCATTGATAAATAAACAAACATAGCAAGGACTACTACCAAAATTACGAGTTTGCCGCTACTAGACACTAGATGTCACCAAAAAAGAGCGACATCTAATTTTAAACCGCAAGTACTACAACCAAAGCCATCTAGTGCGCTGATTGTTAATCTTCAATATTGTGTGTGTCAGTGTAAAATTTGGATCTGATTAAAGAAGATTATTGGAGGTAATCTCCATGTGTGTATCCATAGCATAAGATGGCCGCCTACGTCAATAAGTGAATCTACCTTCTATACTTCTACCATGGTCCGAACCAGCAAAATCGAACCGATATTACATATAGCTCCGTGAAATTTTGTAAGTATTGCTATTTTAATATGTGCAATATCGATATTGAAAATCATTGAGATGGGATAAATATTTCACATACCCCGGTACAATCGATTGTTCCGATAAACCGATTTTGGTAGAAAACCCCTGTATTTAGATAGGTAGGAACGTGAAATTTCGTAACTATTGCTCTTTTAGAATGTGAAACGTCGATGTTAAAAATCAAAGAGATTGGATATATCACATCACCCCCATATAATCGATAGTTCCGATAATTTCGGTATGAGCTGAAGTTAAATTCACACAGGCTGTACTAGGGATCGAAGAGTGAAAATCGTGACGCTTATTCATGAAAAGTGTACAGCCTTCGGTACAGCCTTGCTTCTTTTTACATCGTGATACCGAACAATACCGAAAACCCGAAATTGGCCGCTGTCAAAACTTTTCGCGAGTAAGGCCGTGTGCCAATTGGTTGAATATCGTAAATTTCGACAGAGCGATGGTAAATTCTGACAGTTATCGTGGTGAATATGAACGTTAGAGTTTACCCTAGCCCAGAGGGCTAGGTCAAATTTTGACAACCAATGTGCTGTTGTCATTCATATTATTTCAAATAAGTTTAGGTTCACACGCGTTATTAAACACTAAAAAACGCAAATTTTAAATGTATTCACAAAACATCTGCTTTCGCGCGCGCTTTTTGCATATATCTACTGTCAAAATTTACCTTTTCGTTTGGCACAGCAAAATTGAAAATACATATTTACCATTGGAAATGTGTTCACCTCATTTTACTGTGGAAGAAATTGTTTTCAATTGACACACGATCCCGGTTTATTAAGTAACTTTGCAGCCAACGCAATGCTACATGGAGTTTTATAGAGGAGATACTTACCACCCTATAGTATAGTGTTTCGCATGTACTTGTATCTTGAGCTAAATGTCAGGTAGTCTGTATTTAATTTGTGAAGTGTTTTCGAATTGTTTTGTTTATTTACACAAATCAATCACATCTTCAGTGAATAAAAGCGGCACTGTACAATACTAATGTACCTACACGGTTAAAAATGTGAGCATAAATTTTAAACTTTTTTAAAATTTAAACTAGACCAGGGCACGGATTCCTTAGATGTGAGTTTTGAATTTACACTTTTAAAGCATATAAAATAGATGGAGAGAAGTGTAAATTTCTAAACTCACAGTTACGGGTCGATTCTGAGCGTAACCGGAAATTTTGTATCTAGAAAATTATATAACCGAATATTGTAACCGTTAATGTAGTTCATGTAACCGCGATTCTGGCATGTGATAATTGCGCAAAAGTGAACAAACGAAATATCGTGAAATCAAGTACTAATATGGTTTATTATTTCTCCTTAACTAGCGTACGTACAAAGTATGTGCTATTTTTGGTCCAAACAAAAACATTTACAAATCACGTGCACTTTTTCGCGGTTACGTGACGTTACAGTTGACAGATTATTTATTTGCCGGTAAAAAGAAGGTTGTCACCACTTTAGAATGAGGGCGTTAGAGAATATAATCCCAGGGGTTCAATTCGTATTTTATGAAATGTTAAAGTGAAAAAAAATTCATACAAAATTTATGAAAAGAAACTTAAAATTCATAATTTTTTTTCACTTTATCCCCCCTGGAAATTTTCGTTCCATCAAATGATAACGTGAAAAAAAGAGGAGTTGATTAAGGCATATCCGTCCGTCTGACCGTGTACCCGATAACTTCAGTAAAAATTGAGATATTTGCATGAAATGTTTGGTATACAGGTTACTTTCTGGCCAAGGTAGGTTGCTATTGAAAATGGTCGGAATACACAGAGCTAAAACCACCTAATTAAATAGAACAAAAGTAAGAAGATATCTCTATAGTTTTTCTTTAACAGGATTGGCTTCATATATTTCTAGAGAAAATCTTATAAATGTTTTCAAAAAGATATCACATAGTATTGTATAGTAAATCTTTTTAATGTTTTCAAAGAGAAAGCACATAATATTGAGAAGATTTTCTTTTTAATATTTCAAATTACAAAAAAAAAAATGAACGCTCAACCCAGACGTCTAGTCTACTCTACACTACCATGCCATCGTATACTTAACTTGCCAACGTCTAATTACACATTTGTTCTTTTTGCCTCGCCACATGTCCACTTGCCATATTGTTTTCACCGCGAATCGAACTAAGAATTATTAATTGCTGAACGGAAATATCTACCATGATGCTATCTTGTACTTGTGCTTGGTAGCATCGATTCCACGTTTGACTTCTGTCCTCTTTTTGGGCCTCGAAGCTGTTCAAAGAGGCAATCTTATCATCCCTTTTTCGATATCGAAAATTTCGAAAATCACATAAATTGACATATCTCGGTAGCTGAAATGGCTAAAATGATATAATTTTACACGTGAATCCTTATGATTTTTTGATAAATTTAAAGTGGCCGTGGCACCGCCTACAAGTATCGTATACTTTTCCTTTTTTTACAGCGGCATGAAGTTTTTCGAAATCAGTTAAAACATATTTTAAATACGGATTTTAATTTTTTCGAAGATCTAACTTTTAGCGCCTTTCACAAATTTTAAAACAAAAGTGGATACCAGTCGAACTAGGAAGTCAAGCAGACCACATCCACATTTTTCCGTTTTTAAATTTTTAAATACAGCAATTGAAAAAGCAAAATTAAAAGTGTCTAATTTCGAACTTCTAAAGCACATATGTAACTAAATTTAGGAGGCTAACTTCGAAAACCGGGGTAGGTATGCAGTTTTTTTTAAGTATGTCTCAATTTCTTCAAAAACGTTGGCTATATCCCATATCCAGTCGGCTGCTGTACAGCAAGCATCGGCGCCCCATAGATCTTAAGATCAGTCAAACAAGTTGGATTCATCACACAGACACGTTGTGCTCTTTGTTTACCAAATGATTTAGTCGTCGCTGGGCAAGGGGCGAAACCAAATCGCGTGGGGGTGTCTATTGTTTGGTCAGCGAATGTTAAAAATATAGTTCGGACGATCATAGCGCGTGTATAAGCGTTCTCACTTATACACCTGCATTTACAAATCTGCTGACCCATGCTGTACAGTGTAATGACAAACAGCATCAGAAACTAATTAATTGAAAAACGCCTTATCTCTATATTGTTGAAGCACATCCTGCCTGTTAGCTGCTCTGAAACGAGGTGATCTTTCACTCTGCCGTCAATATATGATATAGACGGGGGGTGCAATAACCCAAATGGCAATAAACCAAATTTGTGTTATTGCTCAACTGAATGTGAAATAACACAAACTTGTATTATTTCATCACTTTGAGAAATAAGTCAAATTTTTCCCACGTTTGAGCAATAAGGCAAAACAGTGGACATGAACGCTACACTGACTGAACGCAACGCACATTTGTCGTTTAAATATGTAGATTTACCGCTGCAGCGAAATTCATTACAAAACTTAACAAAGATAAAAAGCTAAACAAATTTTTCACAAATTCTTCTAAATATCTGCCATTATTAAAGCCTACAGACTTGATAAACGGATTCGATAGTTTAAAAGTTGAAGTCATGGATTACTTCAAACCATATATAAAATACTTCGATTCACAGTGGATGAAAAAGGTAAACAAATCTTTCACGTACATACAACGTTAAAACACTTTCTAATAGGTAATGTGTATGTTTATTATTACTAGAGTTCGCCCAGTGGTTGAAATTCAACCACAAAACCTTATTTTATTTTCCTACCTTTTTGCTATTTCTTAAATTTTCCTTTCTTTTCCATATTTTATATATTTTTGGTTTCTATACATTCCTATTCATTTTGCCTTTTCCTCCCTCTTTACACCATTCAGTAATATAGTTTCAATGTGGATAATTATAATTATAATTAAATAATTATTTATTCTTCTTAGGTCGTCTTCATACGTATTTCTTTCCTTTCCTTTCCTTAGCATTCATTTGCTTTTATTTCCTTTCCTTTCCTCTCCTTTCATCCAATTTATTTCTTTTGCTTTTCTTTCTTTCTCTTCCCTTTTATTTCCTTTCCTTATCTTCTCCGTTCTTTTCCTTTTCTTTCCTTTTCTCTTCTTTCCTTTTCTTTCCTTTTCTCTTCTTTCATTTCACTTTATTTCCCTTCTTTCTTTCTTTCTTTTTTGTTCTTCTCTGTTATTTTCTTTTATTTTTCTTTCTTTTCGTTTCTTTTATTTCCATTACATTCCTTTTTTCCTTTTATTTTCTTTTTCTTTCCTTTCCTTTCGTTTCCGTTGCTTTAGTTTCCTTTCATTTTATTCAATTTTTTTTTTTCATTTCATTTCTTTTCTTTTCTTTTTTTCTTACCTTTTTTTCTTTCACTTTTTTTCTTAAATTTCCCTTCCTGTCATTTCGTTTCATTACCTTTCCTTTTCTTACCTTTCCTTTCCTACCGTTTCCTTATTTTCTTTTGTTCCTTTCCGCAACTCTTTTTCTTTCATTCATTTCTTTAACTTATTTTCATTAGCTTTTCATTACCTTTCTTTCCTTTATTTTTCTTTCTTTTTATTTTCATTTATTTTCCATACCTTCTTCCTCGCTACCTTTTCTTTCCCTTCTTTTTTTTCTTCTTTCCTTTCTTTGTCTTTCTCCTTTCTTCCCTTCCTTTTTTCTTTTCCATTCCTTTCCTTTCCTTTCCCTTTGATTTTTCTGTCATATTTTCCGTTCCTTACCTTAACTTACCTTAATTTTCCTTTTATCCATCCCTTTCCTTTCCTATCATTTTCTTAATTTAATACTTTTATTTATTCCATTTTGTTTCATTTTTATTTATTTTATATTATTCCCTTTCCTTTCATTTCCAACAAATTTTATTTTTTTACTTTCAATCACTTTTCTATTTCTGATTTTACTTTTTTTTTAATTTTATAAATTTTCCATTTTATTTTATTTCACTAAGTCTAGCCACGAAGGGCCTTGTGCATGATCTAGCTTATTTGTGCTTTTTTTTCAAAAGCATTTGCTTCTCTGAATCCCCACGCACAGATTTTGTTTTTGTAAACACTGTTTGTACCTAAGCTCAATAAAGGTGACGCGCTGGCTCATGTTATCTTATTGCTGCCAACAAAACTACTCATCCCACTGCAATGAATGCAAACACAACAATGCAAGTGGTCATACATACATACACCCATAACAGCGGCTCTATAAAGCGAATGCGTGTATAGCACTTGTAGTGGTGTGATCTTCAAATCATATTATAATTTTAATTAAATTTAAATTTTTGGTTTGTTGTCGCACACCCTGCTCGGCGAGACATATCGATACATACCAAATTTTATATACCTTAGAATTGTGGTTATTGCAAAAAAGGGAGAAACCTGTTATGTTTGCGCATTTATATATAATAGATTAATTTAGGTAAAATCAGAAAATTTGTATATGTATGGAGAACCAATTAGATCAAGTAATATGGCCGAAAGTTTTCATAGCCGATTAAATATCTCAGTTCCGAAACATGGAAACTTTTAAAAATTTTTGGGCATGCTTTGCGGCTTAGATGAAGTGAAGTGTGTTGAGTACAACAAATCCATTACTGGATTAACTTTGATAACAAAAAGAAGGAAAAACGCATTTATAAATCGTGACAAATTTATTAAAGACCGTCTAAAATGCAGGTGTATAAGTGAGAACGCTTATACACGCGCTGTGATCGTCCGAACTATATTTTTAACATTCGCTGACCAAACAAGCGACACCCCCACGCGATGTGGTTTCGCCCCTTTCCCAGCGACGACTAAATCATTTGGTAAACAAAGAGCACAACGTGTCTGTGTGATGAATCCAACTTGTTTGACTGATCTTAAGATCTATGAGGCGCCGATGCTTGCTGTAGACGAACCTCAACAAAATTATATCCTTAAAAACAAAATTATATCCTTATAAAGTTTGCAATGACGGTTTTCAGCAAATGAAAAAGAATGCTGAGGAAGGAAATACAGAAATAATTTGTCCGTTTTGCCGAGCAGTTGTTAATGATGCCTTCTCTATATTTTACTAAACTTTACATAACCATGCTTATTTCGTGAATTATTGTTGTGTTTAAAAATTTTTTCAAAATTTTTGTTAAATCAAACTTATATTAAATATAGATTGTTTACAAAGCCGGATCGCGGCGACCGGTCGCAGCGGGTCATGCGCGGCTTGGCCCCAACGACTTAAGCAGGTTTGATATAGGCCCCTTGCGATCCTGTTTGAAATGAATTACTATATTTGAGCAATATGACAAAATTTGACGTCTTTCCGAGTGGTAATAAACCAAACCTTAAAATTTTGCTACATTGTGTGTTATTTCACATTCAGTTGAGCAATAATTCAAAGTTTGTGTTATTGCCGTTTGGGTTATATCTCCCCCCATCACCCTCCCCCCTATCTAGACTTTACATATACTTTCGTCAGTAAATATATGTATATCTAATATCTTTAAACGAGTTAATCTTGTATATTTGTATGTTCGGACTGTCTCGAGAACCGCTTGACCGATTGGGATGAAATTTGGCACAAAGATAGTATGATGGATTCTAAGACTACCCACTTTAGGGTTGCCACTTGGGGCGGTTTACAGGGTTGCCACCTATCCCATTTTTTTTAATTATGGAGCAAGATATGCCAATATGGGTATCATATGAAAGGTATTTTCGGCGAGATACCAACTAAAATATTTTCAAGTAGAGTTGCCACCTAGGGTTGCCACCTTACCACAATATATTTGTATATCCGGTACTATCTCGAGAATCGCTTGACCGAATTGGCTGAAATTTGGAATGGTGATAGTATGATCGATTTTAAGACTATGCACTTTGGGGTTGCCACTTGAGGCGGTTTACAGGGTTGCCACCTATCCCATTTTTTTAATTATGGAGCAAGATATGCCAATATGGGTATCATATGAAAGGTATTTTCGGCGAGATACCAACTAAAATATTTTCAAGTAGGGTTGCCACCTAGGGTTGCCACCTTACCACAATATATTTGTATATCCGTTACTATCTCGAGAATCGCTTGACCGAATTGGCTGAAATTTGGAATGGTGATAGTACGATCGATTTTAAGACTATGCACTTTAGGGTTGCCACTTGAGGCGGTTTACAGGGTTGCCACCTATCCCATGCCTGATTCTAAGACTATCCACTTAGGTGTTGCCACTTGGAGGGCTTTTAAGGGTGGCAAACTATCTCATTTTTTTATTTTTAATATTGAGTAAAATATGCGAATATCGGTATCAAATTAGAGGTATTTCCGGCGACATATCAACTAAAATATTTCTAAGTACAGTTGCCATCTAGGGTTGTCACCTTATCGCAGTATATTTGTATTACAGGGTTGCCACCTATTTAATTTTTTTATTTATGGAGCTAGATATGCCAATATGGGTATCAAATGAAAGGTATTTTTGCTGACATACCAACTAAAATATTTTCAAGTAGGGTTGTCCGCAAAAAGTCCATTACGGCTACGAAAATTACAAAATTTTGCCCACATATAAAGGACAGTGTAACACATCCTCACAAGTTTGGTAAGTAAAGTTAGCACTAAATTGATAGCACCGAGCAAGCTCGGTCACCCAGGTACTAAAGTGTTTAATCGCGTAAAATCTAAATAAAAGAAACCCTGAGTGCGTGTAACGACCGAAACTAACTTGCGGATTCATAACAAACATAACTTTTAATAATAAAAAAATTCATTGGAGAAATTCATGAGCTCACATACATATAACAGACATTTTAAAATCCAAACATAACCGCTCGTATGGTTGTCGGACAGTTGTAGCGAAAAAGCTCCAGAAAAAATTAAAAAGAATTATGGCACTAAACTTACAACCAGTCACAATCGTAAAAAATTTCAGGCCAATATTGGCGGTCAATAAATTCAGCTAAAAGCCAAAAAGTTAAAAAAAAAAAACATTAACACAAACTAAATTCAATCAACTTGCAATAAATCGAAAGTTATGACATGTTAAGTATCTAAATAACTATGTTGCGCATGCGCATGTAAGCATTTGAAAACGACGACATTCAAATCGATTTAATGGTTAGCAATAAGAGTTTACAATGCAAATAATGCTCTGTTTTTTTATATGAAAAATAAAAACAACAACAAATAAAACATTGTTAAAAGCTTATAAGCTCATGTTAAAATGAAAATGGAAATAAAAACTGAAAAAGCCGGTTTATTTGAAAATACGCCGCCAAAGTGCATGTAAATAAAAATGTAAGATAATTTACAAAAATTAAAACTCGCTCAATCACCATTCATTCATTCACTTAACGTTAGATCTAACACATGGCAACCGCTGGTATAGGGTGTGTGCGGGTAGGTTGATGATAAATGAACAATCTGATCGAGTTATAATTGTAAGCATTGTTTGTTGCTAACATGCAACAGTTTGGTATTATTGCATGTTGGCATTCAAATGGTAAAAACACGTCAACGCAACGTCATAAATTGTTTAACGTGCTGATCCGTATTTTTTTTCTTTCTTTACAATTTTTGTTGAAATTTGAATTTCAATATTTTATTAAACCATGATAATGTTAATCATTGTTTAATAATATAAGGTTAAGCAGTCCGAGACGTTTTTGACACTTCTCGGCTTCATGCTTCCTTCTCTGATTGACAGTGCTACTTCTTTTCAAAATCGTATGAAAATGGTAGTAAAAACCAATACTCTTGATACGAACAAAATTACAGCAACACTGAAAGCTTTTGAAGTTTGTTTTATTTTTATTTTGAAAAATTAATTGTATATTTGGTAAGATTTTTATGAAAATTTATTATTTTAACTAATTAATAGCAATTTTTCCTGTTCTGCAGCCTTTACAGCATCAAATTCGTTACCTCATCGTTTGAAGCTGAATTTAAATCAAGGAAAAAGCTTGTGTGCATTCTTGCAAGAAGCTCACATTTCACCAAAATTCAGATTCTGACCTTGCCCTCCTCGCTAGCTCGAATGAGCTTGAAGTCAATAGTCCCCAATCCGCAGATCCTCAAGCTGTTGACCCAGGGTTCTTGGATGAGGACCACATCCATCTCGCATTTAGAAAGCCGAGAATACTTTAGATTTGTGCAGATTTATCTGAAGCACCACCAACATGATAGCGTTCAGACTTCCCAGACGTACCCATATCGTCCGAGTCCTGCCGTCCTGTCATCCCTGAGGTTGTCTCAACGATGAGTTGGCGTAAGGGGAGCCCTGCTGACTGAAGCATCAGAGATAATGCGCTCAGGATTGGTTGCTCCCCGTCCAGCAAGCTGTCTTCCATCTCCGAGCTGTTCACGTCACTTTGCGAAAGTGCTGTTGCAGTTCTTCGATATCCGAGTCCCCCGTTGCAGCGGAGATGGCAGCGCGCTTGGCCACGGTTTACGTGGATAACGATCTGACCCACACTCTAATGCACTAGTCCATTGTAACTTTTAAGGGGCTCGTGTGCCTCCTTATTCATGGTGAAGACCACTTGTCTATCGGGCCCTACAGCATCCCCGACCAGAGTGACACTTCAGTCCTGCGTCAGGAGGGACGGATTCATTATCCGCAGCATCGTGAGAATACTCTCAGGCTCTGCAGGGATGGCAGGAATCCATGCCCTTGCCTTTGGCAAAGCCGGAATGTCATTCCAGTCGACGACCCCGATTTTTGCACCTTTGTAGACTTCACACAGTCTTGCAGCTGCTGCCTTGTACAGTGCAACAGTTCATGCGTCGTCACACGCGACTATTTTAATCTGTCCCTGGTGCCAACCCGCATCCGTGACCGCCGCTGTACCACCCGGAGTCTTCAAATAAACGTCAATAAGAGCGTTAGCGAGTTCGTTCCGGACGTGTCGGCACTGGTCTTTGGGGATGGCCAAACGTTCGTTGGCTCGGTCAAGAATGCCTATAAGGACCCTGTCCTTAGTTACCATGGCAAAGCTTGGTTTGCTCACTCCGGGGTCAGGTTTTAACTCCACGACCGATCGCTTGCGTTTGAAAAGGTTTCCGTTTACCCTCTTTGGCACATAAGTGGTTTGGAAATACGGTATCAGAGATTGCACCAATTCCTGGAATTCGGCGACAGCGTTTCCTGATGGACTCTCTCATATTTCTGCGGAGTCCTTGCGGCCAATCGTTTTTCCAGGTACACAGAGCGGAGGGGAGATGTCTCCTGGGAGTCCGGACTCGTAGCTGCCATCGCGGTCGCTCCCTTTGCTTTTTTCTTCTATGGATCTCCGAGGCCAGTTCGTGAGACCTCTACCACAGACGTTAAGAGATCGGTTTTCATACCGGCTATTGATAAAATTATTAAAAAAGGATCCAATTATAAACATTGCCGTTTTATAAGCTTTTTTCGTACACGTTACTGCTACCCACAAAAAGGGCATGCTTTTTACAGTTAAATTGAAAATAAATAATTAATTAAAATAATAATTTTAAAAAATAAATCTTGAAAAGACAGATTTCCGGGAAAAAAATCCTGAAATTTTGTGAACGGCGTTCCTTCCTTTTCTACTACAATTTGGCTAAAGGGGGATTTTTTGACCCTTTTTTGCATCCTTCGTAAATGCAACTCTAATAAGGAAGCTTTGCCTTGGCAAATGTCAAAATCTGCTTAACCTTATATAATTAAACAATGATGTTAATGACTCTATATGCAAACTAATAAACATTTGAAACAATATCATATATTTTATGGTATTTTATTTCTATTATCTTATTTTAATTTTACTTTAATTTATTTTTATTTTTTAAAACCTTTATATTAAGTCGCTTTCTTGTTTGCACCACCTTTTTCATACGAAATTTCGGAATCTTGCAAAGACTTTTTAGGTACCTTCCCGTTGAGCTAGACACTTGAAACTTGGAACATAGTTCGGAGCTCCGTGGCAATGCAATGTGAACGAAAAAAAGTATCCGCTTGGTGGCGCACGGATCAAGAAATACGGAAAATTCATTTAAAAATTGAAATTTTGGGACGCATATTTCAGGAACTTCCCGGTGAGCTAGATTATTGAAAATTTGCATACATATGAAGAATTGAAGACAATACAAACTGTTGTACGAGAAATTCCGCTAGATGTCACACTGGTCGAGATAATTACAAAAAATATTAAAAGACTCCTGGAATTTTGCGATCGATTTTTAGTAACTTCCAGGTTAGTTAGAGAATTGAAACTTTACACATTTGTCACAACCCGATGACAATGCAATCCCTCATCAAAATAATTCCGGTAGGTTGCGCACGGATCGAGATATTTCGAAAACTAATTTGAAGTTGGCAATTTTGGGATCGACTTTTGACCAACTTTCAGGTAACCTAGGAACTTGAAACTTAGCATTTAGTTGTGGAAACGGTGACAATACAATTTGTTGAAATCAGAATTCCAAAAGCTGGCGTGCTTTTCGATATAATTGAAAATCTCTTGCGATAGATTTTTGAGTAACTTCCCGCTAAGCTAGAGACTTGAAAGTTATCACATTCGTCAGAACCCGATGACAATGCAATCTCTCATCAAAAAAATTCCGGTAGTTGGCGCACATATCAAGATATTTCCAAAACTATTTTGAAGTTGGAAACTTTGCGATCGACTTCGGTTATCGACAAAACATTTAAAGCCTATTAATTGCACTCCACCTTTATATTTTCAAATCTCAAAAATTGATTACAATTGGTATGACTAAAATTTCAAAACCAAAAACACCGAAACCATGTATTTGTTTAACGACAAATTTGCTGAGGCTTTTTGATAGCATTCATATAAAGGTTACCCTCGTGAAGGGTGGATACCTTGCCGCGGTACGAGGGCTTAAGTCGATAGCCACAGGGCTACGCTGCCCTTGTGATCATAGCTCCGTACGGCACTTCATCACGAGAGCAGCCTAGCCTCTCTGGCGCGACGACAAAGATCTTCCCCCTCCCAATCCAGGGTGTTATGCGAAACCGTGCCCATTGGACGTTTGCAGCCGGGAGGCAAATCGTGGCTGTATTTGAACGGAGCCTCTCTGACACCGGGTCGCCTCAGAGAGTAAGCATGGCCTTACCGCGGTACGGGGCTCTGCCGCGGCGGACGACACATTTTCCCCTACTCTTCCCTTGACCCTAAGCTGGCCTTGTCCGGCGATGGGTCGTACGAACAAGATGAACTCGAATAACCTGAATAAAAACGAAAAATCTAAAAAACAAACAACGCCAAATTTCACTCCTCAGCAAAGGAGAGCTATGGAGGAGCAGGCGAGGAAGCAACAACAACGCCGGAGGACAACCTCCGTTCCACAATCAAGGGGGGGATCGACAGCGATGGCAACTACGAGTCGGTCAACCAACCCTCTATCGAATAAGATTGACTTGATGGGAGCTAGCACCAGTGCGGTTGCCAACGCAGCTAAGCGGACAACGGCGGATGCTAAACTCCCATCATCATCATCATCATCATCATTTATTGGCGCTTAACCGCCTAAGCGATTTTGGCCGTCGCCTATCAAAGCACGCCAGTCATTCCTTTTTAGCGATAACTGACGCCAATTGGAAACCCCAAGGGAGTTCTCCCATCAACCGCTGATATGAAAACCAGTATCTTTACGTCTGTGGCAGCGGTCTCACTACCTGGCCTCGGAGTTTCGAAAGGGAAGGAAGCTGCAACTGAGATTTCGGCAAGGGGAGCGACCGCGATGGCAACTACGGGTCCGCACTCCAGGGAGACATCTCCCCGCCGCTTCACATACCACGAGAAAAGATTGGCTGCAAAGATCCTGAAGAGGTATGAAGGGGTACCGCAGGAATCACTGTCGCCGATTTCCAGTAAATCTGTAGAGCTAGCGAAAGCTGTGATACCGGATTTCCAAAATTCTTACATGCCAAAGAGGTTAAAAGTTAACCCTTTCAAGCGCCAGAGATCGGATCTGGAGTTTATTCCCCCTCCCAAGCGGCATCAGAATACCTCTGGAGCGGGCAAACTAAGCTTTGCTGAGGTAACCAAGGACAGGATCCTTATAGGCATCCTTGACCGAGGCAATGACCGTCTGGCCATCCCCAAGGACCGGTGGCGTTACGTGCGAAATGAACTCGGCAACATTCTTCTCAACGTTGCTCCGGAGTTTCCGGGTAGTTCGGCACGAGTAACGGATGCGGGTTGGCACCAGGGTCAAATTAAATTACTCGCATGCGAGGATGCAAAAACCGTAGCACTGTACAAGGCAGCAGCTGCTAAACTGGGTGAAGTCTACAAGGGCGCAAAGATAGAGGTCGTCGACTGGAAGGACATTCCAGCTCGTCCAAGGGCAAGGGCGTGGATTCCGGCCATCCCTGACGAACCCGAGAGAATACTCGGGATGCTACGGCTAATGAATCCGTCCCTCCCAACGCATGACTGGAGTGTCAATCTGGTCGGGGATGCGGTAGGGCCCGACAGACAGGTGGTGTTCACCATGAATAAAGAGTCAATCGAGCCCCTCAAAAGGTGCAATGGCCTAGTACACTACAGCGTAGGCCAGATCGTTATCCACGTATATCGTGGTGATGCTCAGCGCGCTGCCTTCTCGGCTGCTCCGGGGGAACCGGAAAACTTATTACCAGAAGAGGAAGCGGAGGATTCCGATGCGGAAAGCATGTTATCCGCCACGTCCCTTGGCGATAGTGCTGTGAACAACTCGGAGATGGAGGACAGCCTACAGGACGAGGAAGTCCTCGACGTCACGGTGGTAGCAGCCAACGCTGAGCGACTAACATCTAACGCTACAGGCAGCAGGACTCCTGCAACGCCACATCGGGCAGTTAATCGGAACAACTCGTCGTTGATAGGCAACCTCCGGGATGGAGCAAACCTCGACGATATGGGGACGGCAGGGAAGTCTGTGCGCTCTCATGTTGGTGGTGCTTCAGATTAATTTGCACAAATCTAAAGTGGCTTCGGCTGCTTTAGTAGTCGTCTTTCTAAAGGCGACGTGGATGTGGTCCTCATCCAAGAACCCTGGGTCAATAGCTCGAGAATCTGCGGATTGGGGACTAAGGGCTTCAAGCTCATTCGAGCCAGCGAGGAGAGCAAAGTCAGAACGTGTATTTTGGTCAAGTCTGAGTTGAACTCCTTTCTCCTACCTAACTACACCAATGGTGATATTACCGCTATCAGTCTAACGGTCGACAGCACCCGCCTGACGGTGGCGTCGGTCTATATGCCCTACGACGCCGAAGAACCCCCACCACAAACGGAGGTGAAAGACCTGGTGTCAAATTTCTGCACAGGTAATCTTATTATTGGAGCGGACGCTAATGCTCACCATGTCCAATGGGGGAGCTCCGATATCAATGCCAGGGGCGAGTCTCTGTTTGATTACCTCTTAACAACTAACCTGGTAATTTGCAACGTGGGTAATGAGCCTACTTTTATCACTAAGACCCGCAGGGAGGTCATAGACCTCACTATCTGTAGTGAAGGCGCTTATGAGTGGGTCAGAAAATGGCGGGTTCTGGAAGAACATTCATTCTCCGACCACCGTTACATAGAAATGGTTCTAGACTTTATTGTAGAACAACCTATTATGAAGCGCAATCCACGTAACACTAATTGGCAGTTACACAATGAAATATTAGACAGAGACCTGCCAGTACTGCCCTCACAGGCCCCCTCATCAGTAGAGGAGCTGGAGGATCTTGTTACTACATTTACATCGGCGCTCTCAAATGCTCTAGGACAGGCTTGTCCAGTGCCAAAACCACGCGGTAAACACAGGCCACATTGGTGGTCCTACGATTTGGACTCGCTCCGCAAATCATGCCGGAAACAATTTAACAAGGCCAAGACCCTCGGCTCTGAGCCTCACTGGCACGAATATAAAGCTAAACTAAGGGCCTATAAAAAAGCTCTGAGACAGGCGAAGAGGACCTCGTAGAGAAATTTCTGCACTGGCGTCGAAAAGGTCGACGATACAGCGAGACTTAGACGAGTTCTCTCGAAAAGTCAAACAGCCATCAGCTATTTGCGAAAACCTGACGGATCCTGGACCAGCACGGAAGAGGAAACCCTTGAGCTGCTCTTGAATACACATTTTCCGGGGAATGTGCATGACGCACCACTAGCATCTGCAACAAACCTGGCAGTAAATATACCCATCACTGAGGAAAGGGTAAGGTGGGCAGTTAAGAGCTTTGAACCGTATAAGGCTGCCGGGCCGGACGGGATTATCCCCGCGCAACTTATAAACACGTTGGAGACATCAGCTAAATGGCTGGTATTTCTCTTCACAGCCTGCCTGGCTCTCAACCAAATTCCGGGCTCCTGGAGAAGCGCCACGGTAGTGTTTATCCCTAAGGCTGGGAAGGCATCCCACTACGAGCCAAAAGATTACAGACCGATCAGTCTCTCGTCCTTTGTACTCAAAACCTTTGAGAGGATACTAAGCGACTACCTTTCAACGACTATTGATAGCAACCTTATCTCTAGCTATCAGCATGCATACACCAAGAGTAAATCAATAGAAACTGCTCTGCACAGCCTAGTATCTGTCATTGAGAAATCGCTGTGTGAAAAGGACTACTGTCTCGTGGCCTTCTTAGACATTGAGGGGGCTTTCAACAATATAAGCCCGGAGGCGATCAACTCCGCTCTAACTAATCTGGGCGTAGATAGACCTCTAACTGGTTTAATTGACCAACTTCTAAGAGGAAGGAAAATAGCTTCTTCACTTGGTACGGTCGAGTTATCACGCTATGTCACAAGGGGAACGCCCCAGGGTGGTGTTCTTTCCCCGCTTTTATGGAACCTCACAGTCAACTCGTTGCTACGTGACACAAGCTGGGGGGGCGGGAAGATAGTGGCATACGCAGACGATTTAGCTATTGCATTCAGAGGCAAGTTCCCACAAACTCTGTGTGACCTGATGCAAGTAGCACTGCGAGAGGTTTCGAGGTGGTCCTCTCGCTGCGGACTTAGTATCAACCCGGGGAAAGTGGAACTTGTCCTCTTCACCTACCGGTACAAAATACCGCCACTAAGCCTACCAGAACTAGATGGCACGCGCCTGGGCTTGTCGGATAAGGCCAAGTTTCTAGGCATAGTTCTGGACAGGAAACTGAATTGGAAGGAGAATGTTCTTCAGCGCCAGAAGAAAGCTTGCATCGCTCTTTACACATGCAAAAGAGCCATTGGCAAAAAATGGGGGCTCAGCCCTAGAGTATGTTGTTGCGGAAAGTCCATAGATCCAATATGATCTGTATAAGCGGTGCGCTAAGGACAACGCCCAACGAAGCCCTCCAGGCCATTTTGGGCATTTTGCCACTTGATCTGGAAGGGTTTCGGTCAGCGGCGGGATCAGCTCTGCGCCTAAGAGAAACCTCCAGTTGGGGTGCGGGTACTATTGGACACTCCAGTATTCTGGAATCTTACAGCTTTCTCCCTCTAAGCACAGATCGTTGTGCGACCACTACAGTCGGGGATAGCTGCTTCAAAATAAACATTCCCAGCAGAGAAGACTGGGAGAGGACGGATTGGTGTCCCGAAACAAATGGTGGCACTTCCATATACACCGACGGCTCGAAGTTGGACGGCAGAGTTGGAGGAGGGGTTTATTCAAGGGATTTGGACCTTGAACTCTCCTTCAGACTACCTGATCATTGTAGCGTCTTCCAGGCGGAAGTCTCGGCAATCCGGGACGCCGCGGCCTGGTTAAGCAAACGTGTTATCGGAGGAGATATCGCTATTTTCAGCGATAGCCAGGCGGCAATCAAATCCCTTGGCTCATACACGTTCAACTCTGAACTGACGCTCAGCTGTCGTCGATCTCTTCAGGAGATGGCCCAACAGAACCGCGTAAACCTCATATGGGTCCCGGGACATAGGGACATTGAGGGAAACTCTAAGGCAGACGAGCTTGCCAGGCAGGGCACGACCAAGCAGGTTCTTCGGGATAAAGAGCGCTTAGGTATGCCGTTTGCCACATGCAAACTAATGCTGAAGGAGCACACACTCCGTCAAGCCAACGAAAGATGGCTGCAATCCCCAGGGTGTCGGATATCGAAACAAACCTGGCCAAAATGGGATCTTAAAAGGTCTAGACGCATTTATGCCCTAACTAGGATGGAAATCTGCATATTGATAGGGGTATTAACCGGTCACTGCCTCATTGGTAGGCATGCAGAAAGGCTAAGTGTGCCCTACCGACGATGCTGCAGGAGTTGCAAAGATGATGAGGAGGAGGAAACGGTGGAGCACCTCATCTGCAACTGTCCGGCTTTAAGCGGCGTGAGAACGCGCTTTTTGGGAGTTCCGTTCCTAGATAGTCTAAGCCAGATCGCGGAACTGGACATAAAGGACTTGATGGGCTTCATAAAGTCATCTAAGTGGTTCGAGGAGAAGTAACGGTGTCGGTTTAGGAGTGTGAGTCCCGGGATTCTGCTATGTGGAAAATCCCAACAACTCTGGGATTTTCCATATGGCTGGGTCCCGGGGCTGACTTTCCTTGTGTTGGTGGTATCACAACGGGCCTTTCAAAACTGGCCTAAGTGTGCCTCTGCGGCAGCCACTTGAACCTACCTACCTATATAAAGGTTGTCTTTAAAATTTTTTTATCATCTTTTTATTTTATTCTAAATTATTGTATTTTTCTTCATTTTACTTAATTTTTATTTGTTTTCAATCATCGATTTTTATTTTGTTATATTTTCGTTTATTTATTTTATTTTTTTTTTTTTATTTTTTTAGTCTTATTTTATTTTAATTTTTTTATTTGTTTTGTTTTATTTATTTTAACGTGGTATTTTTTTTCTTTAATATTATTTTATTAAATTTTATTTTCTTTATTTTATTTTATTTTATTTTATTTTATTTTATTTTATTTTATTTTATTTTATAATATTTTATTTTATTTAATATTGTTTTATTTTCTTTTATTTATTTTATTTTACTTTATCTTATTTTCATTATTTTATTTTATTTTTTTCTTTATTTAATTTATTTTAATTTTGTTCTATTTTAATTTGTTTATTTGATTTACTTTATTTTATTTTATATTTTTTTTTCTCAAATTATTTGTTTTTTTATTATTTTATTTTATTTTTTTTATATTATTTTTTTGTTTTATTTTATTTTATTTTATTTTATTTTATTTTACTTTACTTTAACTTATTTCATTGAATTTTATTTAACTATATTTTTTCTTTTCTTTTTTATTTTTTTCTGTTATATTATTTTATTTTTCTTATTTTATTTTATTTTATTTTATTTTATTTTATTTTATTTTATTTTATTTTATTTTATTTTATTTTATTTTATTTTATTTTATTTTATTTTATTTTATTTTATTTTATTTCAAACTATTTGGTTTCGTTTTATTTATTTTTTATTTTATTTAAATTTATTTTCTTTTCATTCTGCTTTTTATTTTTTTTATTTATTATAGGTTTGTTTACTGACCAAAAAAAAGTTCAGAGCAGGTTAGAGCAGAGCAGAGCAGGGCAGCTGTCAAAATAGAAATAGAGCAACTTAGAGCAGAAATGCCATGAAACACTTTAATCTCGATAGTCTCTTTTTATTTGGTTTTTTTGTTTAAATCTTCAAAATTAATGCAAATTCACGTATACAAAAACATTGATTTTCTTGCAAGCTAATTTTTTTGAAGTTTTCAAAAATTTATTTTTTCCTGACTTACAATTGCTTCTCTGCACTAACTACAAAAAGCTAGAGCAGAAATTTGTGATCTGGATTACTCTAGTTTTGTTTTGAGCGTACTCATGAAACAAAAGATAGAGCAACCTAGAGCAAGAAAAGTGTTCGTTAAACACAATTTTGTGAAATATCTCAATCTGGCGTAAGCTAGAGCAGCCCAATAAACAAACCTTATGCCTTTCACGAACATGAAATGGTTTTATGGTTTATCGAGATAGACCCACTAAGAAATATAAAGATATGATCAGAACTATGAACTGAGTTGATATAACCATGTCTGAAAATTGTGCCAGAAAAACGAATGTGTTACACATTCATGTTTCTGGCGGAACCAAAGTGTTTCAAGTGAATTTCTAAATTTTTTAAAATTTTCGTTCAGCCAGAAGAAGAATATATTGCACTGAATCACAGAAAACATGGCGTATACGTAACAACTTTGCTACAGATTCGTGTTTCTGGCTCAACAGAAATTTTAAAAAATTTATAAATTCAACTTTTTAAAATTTTCGTTGCGCCAAATCATGAATGTGCTTACGCAAAACGTAAGAACTCTCTCGTACACTTTCAAAGTATCAAAATGTTAAAATTTCTTTATTTCACTTCCACCTCCAGCGGCTAAGGTCAAGAAACCCGCTGGTAAACTAATGAACTCAACAGTCACCAAGTATGATGCAGAGGAAGAACGCTTCAATTTGAAAATTTCCAGCTGGAATGTAGTTGGTTTGGTTGACTAAAGATGGCTTGCGCTACTTGGAATACGAACTACTAGAGCTATACATATTTAATTTATCAGCGTAAGTACTTCGAGAGAAAAATTCTTCGAAAGATTTATGAACACCTAAAAGTTGGCGACGGCGAGTACCGAAGAAGATATAATGATGAGCTGTCTGAGCTTTATGCAGATGTCTACATAGTTCAGCGAATTAAAACCCAGCGGCTTCGTTGGCTAGGACACGTTGGCGAATGAACGAAGACCGGCACAGAAAGTAGTCTTATCGGCACCCGCCGGTGGAAGTAGAGGAAAAGCGATACCACCACTCCGATGGCAGGACCAAGTGGAGGTAGATCTGAGAACACGTGGTGTCTCTAATTGATGCCAGTTGGCTCAACAATGAACCGACTGGCGTAACATTTTGGACGGCCAAAATCGCCTAGGCGTTTGAAGGTTAAGTAAGTAAGCGTAGGATATCACTCTTTTATAGTTTTTGCGTGTGACTCATATTCAACACTGTGATACTATGGGTTTGGTGGTGAACGAAGGTAAAACGAAGTACCTGCTGGCATCAAGCAAAGAGTCAGCGCATTCGCGCCTTGGCAACCACGCCACTGTTGGCAGCCATAATTTCGAGATAGTAAGGGACTTTGTATACCTGGGAAGCAGCATTACTACCAACAACAATGTAAGCCTGGAAATCCATAGAAGGATAACTCTTGCAAACAAATGCTACTTTGGGCTGAGTAGGCAATTTAGAAGTAAAGTCCTCTCTCGACGAACCAAAACAACACTCTATAAGTCACTTATCGTACCCGTCCTGCTATATGGTGCAGAAGCATGGACACTGACAGCATCTGATGAGGCGGCTCTGGGAGTATTCGAGAGAAAAATTCTTCGAAAGATTTATGGACCCCTAAAAGTTGGCGACGGCGAGTACCGAAGAAGATATAATGATAAGCTGTATGAGCTTTACGCAGACGTGGACATAGTTCAGCGAATTAAAACCCAGCGGCTCCGCTGGCTAGGACACGTGGTGCGAATGAACGAGGACGCTCCGGCCCAGAAGGTATTTTTATCGGCACCCGCCGGTGGAAGTGGAGGAAGAGGGAGACCACCACTTCGATGGCAGGACCAAGTAGAGGCAGACCTGCGAGCACGCGGTGTCTCTAATTGGCGCCAGTTGGCTCAACAAAGAACTGGCGTAACATGTTGGACGGCCAAAATCGCCTAGGCGGTTAAAGGCTATTTTAAGTAAGTAAGATACTATGTAAGTTCCACGGAAGGATCGCAATGATTACTGCTTAAAGTATCGAGAGTGGTATTACATATTTCGCTAAACAAATTTATTGGTGGTCATATTACTTCTTATCTCTTCTTAAATACTCTACCAATTTGAAACTGAATAGATTTTGAAATTTAATACTAAGACCGTATAATGCTACACACACGCATGACATGTGATTACATCTGCACGTAAGTATAAATTAACAGCCGCCTGCTAGTTAATCGTCGGTAATCAGGGAATAATCAAATTGCTATAAAAATCAATAACTATTATACGCACACAAAAGTGCAGCCCGCGGCGTTTTAAACAAGAGACCAAAAACAAGGAAAACAAAAAACCAGCAACAATCATCAACTCAAAACAATGCAATAAAATCTTCAAATTGCTACCAGCAAAGCAGTTTTCTGGTTCATATACCTTATCAAGAAACTTGTGCATGGTATGCCATCCCTTACGAGTCGTAAGCTCCAAGTGTCCAGTGATAAGATCTGCAGCACGCAGGTAAACACTTTCGTATTCGACTGTCGGCAAATTGTGTTTTATTTTTTTTATCAAAAAACAAAAAAAATCATTTCCCATCAGGCATTTGATGCGTTGGCAATATCTTAAGCTAGGTACTAACATCGAGTTTCACGTGAAACAGCTGTCAAAATCCATACAAAATTTTTTGTCGTGAAATAGCCGCGAAATTTCGCTTGTACTTCACGGCAAAGAAGTACTGAGTTTAGGACCTTAAAATATTGCGCAATATGGCATTAGCAACATTTTTTCACGATTTTTTTAATTGTCCATTTCATTTAAAACAGTGCGAAAAGTGACATTTGTTGACATTGACCCTTGAAAATGAAAAAATAACAGAATAGAGATAAATAAACAAAGAATAAATGAAATAAAAAAATCAAAAACGCTAGCAACATTTCACGACAAGCCAATTACATGTTGCCGGTGAAATTCCACGGCTTTGATGATAGTACTTCGCTTTATTGTGTAAAGCTATATACATTGTCATGCAAGCAAGAAAAACGTTTGAGCTCCGTAGATTTTCTGGTTGCCGAAAATCCAAGCTGCCGCTGGAAATAGAGCTTTCGAGTTCTCGAAACTGATCGGCAGCTCCTATACCATATTTTAAACCATATCTTCTCGATGTGAGCTCTACTAAAGCAGATACAGACATAGGTAAAGGCTATCCTTAATCTTAGAGTGATCTTTGCTTTCAGAGTTTACAGGATTTCTTTCTGTAAGTGTCTGCAGTTGGAATTTGTTTTATTATTATTACATCCAATTTAACTGGTTAAGAAGTCTTCAGGGTAATTTTTCTTGTAATTTAGAGATTGGCTTACAATACTACTGACTTTGTGAGGGACATTATCAACCCACCCTAACTAATGATATGCACATTGTGAAAGCTGTAGATTTGAATAATCAACGTTCAACACTCAAAAGCTTCACAAGCCATTGAGAAACCCTGCGGGATTTTCAAAAACTTAAATTTTGTTGTACCGTGTTATTAAAGGTAGAAATGAAGCTATATAGTTAAAAAGGCATATCCATTTATGTGTTGATTTTTAAATCAATAAAAAAGGTCGATGCGCAATGCTTAAAAGTTTTCTCCCTTTTTTGCAATAACCGCAATTCTAAGGTATATAAAATTTGATATGTATCGATAGGCCTCCCCGAGCAGGGTGTGCGACAATAAACCAAAAATTAATTATAATATGATTTGAAAGTCGCACAACTACAAGTGCTAAACACGCATTCACTTTATAGAGCCGCTGTTATGTGTGTAGGTATGTAAGTACACTTGCATTGTTGTGCTTGCATTCATTGGAGTTGGGGAGAGTCCGATTATGAGTTGTTTTGTTGGCAGCAATAATAAACATGACCCAGCCCGTCAACTTTATTGAGCGTAGGTACAAACAGTGTTTACAAAAACAAAATCTGTGCGTGGGTATTCAGAGAAGCAAATGCTTGCTCAGACATGATGTTCTGAAAAAAAAAGCACAAAGCCCTTCGTGGCTAGACTAAGTGAAAATTGATAAAACTAAAAAAGTAAAATAAGAAATAGAAAAGTGATTGAAAGTAAAAAAAAGAAATTTTTTGTAAATGAAAGGAAAGGAAAGAATATAAAATAAATAAAAATAAAACAAAATGAAATAAATAAAAGTATAAAATAAAGGAAAGAACGGGAAAGGAAAGGAATGGAAAAAAGGAAAATAAAGGTAAGATAAGGTAAGGAACGGAAAATATGAGAGAAAAATCAAAGGCAAATAAAGGTAGGGAAAGGAAAGGAATGGAAAAGAAAAAAGGAAGGGAAGAAAGGAAATGTAATGTAGGTAGAGAAAGACAAAGAAAGGAAGAGAAAAATAAACGAAATAAAGGTAATGAAAAGCTAAAAAAATAAGTAAAGGAAATGAATGGAAAAGAAAGAAAACTAAAGCAGTTACGGAAAGGAAAAAAAGAAAGTAAGGAAACGGTAGGAAAGGAAAGGTAGGAAAAGAAAAGGTAAGGGAAGGAAAGGTAAGGAAAAAAAGTGAAAGAAAATAAAGGTAAGAAAAAAAATAAAAGAAAATAAATGAAATGAATAAAATAAGAGGAAACTAAAGGAAGCGAAACTAAAGTAAATGAAACGAAAGGAAAATAAAGACAAAGAAAATAAAAGGAAAAAAGGAAAGTAATGGAAATGGAAAGAGAGGTCAGGTAAGAGAATAAAAGAAACGAAAAGAAAGGAAAATAAAAGAAAAGAACAGAAAAGAGAGAAAGAAAGAAGGGAAATAAAAGGAAATGAAAGAAGAGAAAAGGAAAGAAAAGGGAGGGAAGAAAAGGAATGGAAAGAGAAGGGTAGGGAAGGAAAGAAAAGCAAAAGAAATAAAATGAGAAGAAAGGAGAGGAAAGGAAATAAAAACAAAGGAAAGGAAAGAAATACGAATGAAGACTACCTAAGAAGAATAAATAATTATCAACATAGAAACTATATTACTGAATGGTGGAAAGAGGGAGGAAAAGGCAAAATGTACAGGAATGTATGGAAACCAAAAATATAAAAAATATGAAAATAATGGCAAATTTAAGAAACAGCAAAAAGGTAGGAAAATAAAATAAGCTTTTGAGGTTGAATTTCAACCACTGGGCGAACTCTAGTCAATAAAAAAGGTCGAAAAAATATTGAAGGCACCTAAGTAAATTCATAAATGGGATTCAATTCGTCAACCAGACCACCTAAAAATTGCATCGCTCCGATTTGAATGAAATTTGGTAAAATGGATCTGCTATATAATATTACCAAAGGTCTAAATATTGGATGGTTATCGAGATATACGGGTTTGAATTCGCAATTTTTTTTGTGTAAGCCTTTCTTCTTTAAATTAGAAGTCTAGTAACTGACGAGCTAAGAAGGAACATGGAAATCGTTTTCTAAAGTATTTTTTCCGTTCTCTTCGAATATAAATTTCAAAAAAAAAAAAAATTATTGAAAAGTTTTAGTAAAATTACAAAAAAAAAAATGTTATCAATTTTTTTCAAATTTGGATTTTTAATATTTTTTTAATTTTAATTTAAAGCTTGATCTTTTTCCTTCAAAATGATACCTTTATTTTAATGGACCTCGAATTTTTTTTTTTTTAATTCAAATTCGAAACGAACGGAAAAAATACTTTAGAAAACGATTTCCATGCTCCTTCTTAGCACGGCAGTTACAAGAATTCTTATTTAAAGAAGAAAGGCTTACACCAAAAAATGTTAACCACTAATATTTATACGCGATATTTGGTGATATTTTTTTTTGGCGTTCAAACCCCCACTATAGGCTCTCAATTTTTCATAAAAAACTGTCAAAAGTTACAAACTTCGGAGCATCGGAAAGTTCAAAACCCCCCCTATAGAAAATTCCTTCGCACGGACCTGGTTTAAATGTAATGAAAGTGAAAGAATTTTTTGTATGTAACTGGGACCTCTTTGAGCGTGTTCTTAAGAAGCAGGGCATGGATAATATGTTGTGGGGGGGGGGAGGTTAAATATCCCAAACGGCAATAAACCAAATTTGTGTTATTGCTCAACTGAATATGAAATAACACAAATTTGTGTTATTGCATCACTTTGAGAAATAAGTCAAAATTTTTTTCCCACGTTTGAGCAATAAGGTAGACATAATAATAAAGTGGACATGAACGCATCACTGACTTTTTTTGTGTTCGCACCGCACATTTGTCGTATAAATATGTAGATTTACCGCTGCAGCATAAGTCCAGTAATATATAACTATACATACATACATTGTAGATACATTCTTTGTTACTCTCAACTGGCCATTATGTATTAAAACAAGTGTTATACAAAAAGTAGATAAAGGTAGAGATAAGAGAAGAGAGTGTAGACGAACCTCAACAAAATTATATCCTTTGCATTATATGTTGCGAACAAGAACGGCAACTTTTGTTTTGACAGTTTTCAGCAAATGAAAAAGAATGCTGAGGAAGGAAATACAGAAATAATTTGTCCGATTTGCCGAGCAGTTGTTAATGATGCCTTCTCTACATTTTACTAAACTTTACATAAAGATGCTTATTTCGTGAATTATTGTTGTGTTTATAATTTTTTTCAAAATTTTTGTTAAATCAAATTTATATTAAATATTGATTGTCACAAAGTTAACAAAAAATGTCAAGTATTGTGTTTGAAGTTAAAAGGGTCAAAATATGTTAAATAAAAATGCCGGGGGGGGGAGGGGCGCGGCCCTTTCGCGACGACCGGAAGCTGCGCGCCGCGGGCATGTACCGGATCGCGGCGACCGGGTGCAGCGGGTCGTGCGCGGCTTGGCCCCAAGGACTTAAGCAGGTTTGATATGAGCCCCTTGCGATCCTGTCTGAAATGAAATACTATATTTGAGCAATAAGACAAAATTTGACTTCTTTCCGAGTGGTAATAAACCAAACCTTAAAATTTTGCTACATTTTGTGTTATTTCACATTCAGTTGAGCAATAACACAAAGTTTGTGTTATTGCCGTTTGTGGTATTTCATTTATTACTAAAAAAGCTCTATGTTGGCCAAGTCTGTAAGTGAATCAAAGGAAAGCTGTCTTCGGCTGTCCCGAAGGCTAAATACCTTTCATGAATAAGCGTCACGATTTTCACTGTTTGATCCCAGTACAGCCTGTGTGAATTTAAATTTAGCTCATACCGAAATTATCGGAACTATCGATTATACGGGGGAGATGTGTTATATTGGTCCAATCTCATTGATTTTTAACACCGACATTCCACATTCTAAAATAGCAGTAGCTACGAAATTTTACTTTCCTACCTATATAATTACAGGAGTTATCTACCAAAATCCGTTTATCGGAACAATCTATTGTATGGGGGCTTTGTGAAATATTTATCCCATCTCGATGATTTTCAACATCGATATTTCACATATAAAAATAGCAATACTTCCAAAATTTCACGTTCCTTCGTTTTTAATTACAGGAGTTATCTACCAAAATCCGTTTATCGGAATAATCGATTGTATGGGAGCTATGTGAAATATTTATCCCATCTCAATGGTTTTCAACATTGATATTTCGCATATAAAAATAGCAATACTTACAAAATTTCACGTTCCTAGCTCTTAAATTAAAGAAGTTATCTACCAAAATCCGTTTATCGGAATAATCGATTGTATGGGGGCTATGTGAAATATTTATCCCATCTCGATGATTTTCAACTTCGATATTTCACATATAAAAATAGCGATACTTCCAAAATTTCACGTTCCTACGTTTTTAATTACAGGAGTTATCTGCCAAAATCCGTTTATCGGAACAATCGATTGTATGGGGGCTATGTGAAATATTTATCCCATCTCGATGATTTTCAACATCGATATTTCCCATATAAAAACACTTACAAAATTTCACGTTCCTAGCTCTTAAATTAAATGAGTTATAGCCCAAAAACCGTTTATCGGAATAATCGGTTGTATGGGAGCTATATGTAATATCGGTGCGATCTTGCTGGTTCCGACAAATGATTCCTATATTGGGAAATGGTGGCCGCATACCAAATTTCAGCCAAATATCTCAAAAACTGAGGGACTAGTTTGCGTTCAAACATGGCTAAATCAACTCATCTCGTCATCCTGATCATTTCGGTATACTTATTGATGGGTCTATCTCTTCTTATTCTCATATTTACAAAGATCGGACCAAAGTTATAATACCATTTCATGTTCATGAAAGGTATAAAAATGTTCATAAAAACTTTCTATTGTTGGAATAAATATTAACCAGAAGAAATGTCTCCGACATTAAACAAATTTGGACCACAGTCAACAGTATACCCACCCCTATTATAAATCTCAAAAGCCTTTCATCTTAAGAACGCCAAGAAAAACTGGTCATGAACTTTTCCCATGTACATCAAATAGAAGGCAGGTTGATTATTTAACTCGGATCCATAAATATAGGAGAATGTATGTAAACATTCACGTGACCACGCCTAAGTACATAAATACTTGTTTATTTAGTTTATCTGCGTGTCCGACTTACGACTGGTGAATACTTAATCCAGTTGTAGTGATACGCTTCAACTAAGTGCTAGTAACTTAATTTTTCACTGCATTACAATCGCAAGTACCCACAAAAAAAATTGTGAAGACAATGTTCACTCTAACGACCGATAAAAATTACAATACAATTATAACACTATGATGTATCTGGTGCCATAACATAATCCCAACTGTCAAATTCCAAGTAAATATATTGGGATTATGACACTTTCCCTACAGTGTCATAATCTTAATTCCTTTACTATAAAAAATAATATTTTTTATTCCAAATTTTTGGCTGGAGCGCTTTTTTAAATTGCATCTTTGAGCAATAAAGTTTACATATCTTATTTCTCTTGTGAAAAGAGAAATCACTCCAATTTCTCGAGTTATTAAGAGTTATTAATATGTCTCTCAGCTTGGGACTAGTCTCGTTTTTATTTGATATTATAACATCTTAATCCCACTGACATCTGACATCTTATGCCACATAGATTATGTTATGTCAGTGAGGAATCTTAAAATTGACCTTATATCTTATGTCATGGCATAATTTCTTGTCTAGAGCTTGCTTTAAATTGGCTATACGTATTTTAAACTAAGCAGTTTATAGGGAGAGATGTGAAGACAAGTGTACGAATTTTAGTTAAACTAAATCATCCTTATAAAACGTGCAACATTTTTTTTTTATGGTTATATTAAAATGATATAATATAAAGTATATTAAATTAAAAACATGTTGTTCATATTTAATCATAACAATTAAAGTAGCGCCAGTAAACACAACAGCAACAACATGTGCATGAAAACAAAAGCAACAGCAATAAAAATTGTATAATATGAGCAACGCAACAGTTTGAAAATAAAAATAACATACTAAAAATACGCACAGGGAAATAGTTGTGGCAAAATTAATTTTTTTTTATACACACATACATACTTACGTATAAAGTACATTTAAGATACGTATAGGTGTATTAATATACTTTTCACCACTTAAGCCCATGCAACGCGAGCAGTCGCATCTATTTATGAGCAGCCATCAAATTATGTTGAAAATGCAAGACAATGAGTTAGTGGCTGAACGAATCTGAAATGTTTGCCAAAGTCGAAGAACTACTAATTCACTCAGAAAAGAGTTCCCTTATTTCAAGGAAAAGTTTGCCTTATGTCCCAAAGACATGGCTTCCCTAATTTAAAGACTTTTCTCCACAATTTAAGGAATAAAGTCTTTAAATTGATGAAAAACGTCTTTAAATTAAGGAATATTTTACTTATGTTAAGAAAGCCATGTCATTGGAGCCAAAATAAGGAAAATCTTTTCTGAGTGTTGTATTCGACTAGCGGTAGCTCGTAACAGAATACACACCTCTGGATAGCTAAAGATTTGTATATGGGCCTTTTCATGCCAAATCGTCAGATAGTTGGAATTGGTCCGATTTGGCTGAAATTTTGTGTGAGGCTGTCTTTTATTAGTCCTTTCAAAATAAACATGAAAATAGCTGTTAAATAACAGAAAAAGAAAATAAAATAGTGGGAAAAGAAAGAAGGGCAAAGGACTCGTCTATGCGTTACTTACGACTCACCCATGGGTCATTTATGATTCATTCATCCTGAAAAGTCCATATGTGGCATATATCTTATAACTTTAAACGAGCTAAACTTGTATATATGTATATTTGAATATTTGTATATCCGGAATATCTCGGGAACCGCTTGACCGATTTGTATGAAATTTTAAATATAGATAGTATGTTTGATTCCAAGACTATCCAGTTAGGGGTTGCCACTTGTGGCGGTTAACAGGGTTGCCACCTATCTAAAAAAAATTTAAATTATGGAGATATACCAAATGAAGTGTATTTTCGGCGACATACATACCAACTAAAATATTTTCAATTAGGGTTCCCCATTACCGCAGTATATTTGTATATCCGGTACTATCTGGAGAACTGCTTAACCGATTTGGATGAAATTTGGCATGGAGATAGTATGTTTGATTTTAAGACTTTCTACTTGGGTGTTGCCACTTGGGGGTATTACATGGTTGCCACCTATCTCATTTGTTTTATAATATTTTTTTTTATAAGCCAATATGGGTATCAAATTAAAGGTATTTTCCGCGGCATGCCAACTAAAATATTTTCAAGTAGAGTTGCCTCCTTATCGCAGTATATCCGAACAGGGTTATCACTTTACCGGATTGAATTTTTATATTTTAGGATTATATTGAGATTATTTTACCCATCATTTTGGGATAATTTTGGGGATATTTTGGGATCATTTTGAGTTCAATTTTGGATCATTTTGGCATAGTTTTAGGGTAATTTTCGGATTTTTTTGAGATCATTTAAGGGTCTTTTTGGGGTCATTTAGGGATCATTTTTGGATCACTTTACGGTCATTTTGAGATAATTTTCGGATCATTTGAGGTCATATTGGGATCATTTTTAGTGGAGCATTTTATGGTCACTTTGGGATAATTTTGGGGTAATTTTTGGGCCATGAAAAACATAACCCGACAACCGATTCTAAAACGAACCTTCGGTCAGGTACTATCGGTTACATCCATACATAAAGTAAGTATTTACGGTCTTTTTGAGGCGTGACCAACGCAAGCACAAAACTATTTAAAAGAAGTATAAAGATTCTGTTTGCTTGCAGCACTGACGCATCGGTAGCAGCAGGAGCTACATATAAAAGTGAAATGCTGCCAACGCCAACGCCACAAAGCAAACACTGCTAAGACGTTATGAAAATAAATGAAAAGATTCGAATGTGTGGAAAAATTATGTGAATGAAAATGAAAGGAACGTGCAGGTAGGTAGCAGTACCATGAAATGGAAAGTTTTATTGTTCGCGTGAATGCGTTTTCCCAAAACAACAATAACAACAGCAACAGCTGTGCAAGCGACAAAGTGAAGTTGACAAAGAATTTTTAAACAAAAAATCACCGAACATTTTTTATTTTCTCGTTTCCTGAGGCAATGATGAATATGCGCATATTTTTAAATCTGACGGCAGATATTACACGCCAAAAGCTATTTTATACCAAAAATTAATTTATCTTAAACGCTACTAATATTACGAGGCAACTAAGGCGCAGTTCCTCATTCTTAAATTTTCTCCGTGTACAAGATATAAGTAATGTCGAGTTTGATGTGTCGGACTGATTCGAATTTCATATTTAACCACCGGCAAATACGCCGCAACTTGATTAATTAGTTGTTCTAGTCAGGTGCTGGGTTCAGCATCAGGAAATTTAAAATTTAAAATTATACTTTTTTCTGTTTTGGAAGCACATCATTGTACGAACACCTTTGTACAGCGCCGACAACTCAGCGCTTATTTCTCAATACCATAGGCCGTGTTTGCGGTTCATTATCTCTAACATAAAAATTCTTTTATTAACTCACTGAGAGAAATGCATTGAATGTTGTGACAATATCACTATTGATAGCGCCGAGTTTGATGCAATATTCATTCAGAATGAGCGAGTTATCAAATATTATTTGCTCCCAATAAAAAGTAAAATGACCGTGCCAGAGGAGCATGGTTCGAGTCTCACTGAAACCAGATGTCAAATTATATAAAATTTTGTTTTTTTAAACTATTTAGAATTTATCAATAGTTTATATGGATACCATTTCAATAGTGATTTATCAAAAAAGCATTGATGAAACATTCATATTCATTGATGGGACAGAAATATCAATTTTTATTTAATGTGATATCAATAATTATGGATGTTCCATCCATAGATTTCCCTCCGTGCTGCATTGCAACATTTTTTAAGTTAATAAATACGATAAATGCCGACTTTACTTCATTTTATGAATTTTTTAGTGCTCCCGTGTTAATTTCGAAGATTTAGGCGCCAATAAATTTAGACAAGCCAAATGAGATTACTTTCATTTGGTAGAATATGCATGAAAAGCTACCATGAAGGAAAACAAGAAGCTGATTGAAATTGTATTATTTCGAAAGGGGCTTAATTGAAGCAATGTATTTTCAGCGTATGAATAATACTGCATTGTCCGATGGTGTTCAAGGCCTAGAAGGTATTGATTAGGTCCACCTTATAGTCAGATCAAAAGGATAGAAAATTTCCACATTGGACAGAACATTTCGGATAATCTATAAGGGCAGGGTTCCTAGCTTCTATTTAGCAAGACTACCAATTTCAAACGAAACTACTAAATAGCTCGATCCGTGCTTCACCTAGTTGATTTTAGCCTATGCATTGCCACCCGGCTCTAAATTATGTGATAAGCTTCGAGTCTTCTTTTTACCGGAAATGTACTTAAAAATGGATGGCGAAATACCCCCGTTCTTCAGTAATTTTCAGCTATCTTCATTTGTGCACCATCTACTGTCTTCAATTGATGATCTACATTTGTGACAAGATTCATTACTGTAGCTTATCGGAAAGTTACTAAAAAATTCTTCGCAAGTTAAAAATTTTCGAATGAATAAGTATATTTAGATCCGTACGCCACCTAGCGGATTTGTCACTTGTATTTTCATGGGAACTATATTCTAAGCTTCAGGAGTCCAGACTAACGGCAGAATAGCCTAAACAACTTTGCAAGTTTTCAAACCATGATTGGTATTGTCGCTCGGTTGCCAGAGGCATGAATATGAAAATTTTACAGATTTGAGTTAATAGGCTCATGTGACCAATCCCTCGTTTCTCTACGATTCACGAAAATCCTAGGTTTCCAAAGTACAAGGCACCCCTAGAAATTTACAATGCCATTTTCATGAATGTGTAGTTCAATCTCTGAAAATTGTGCCAGAAAAACGAATGCGCTATACATAGCGTATATGTAACAATTTTGCTACACATTCATGGTTCTGGCACAACGAAAATTTAAAAAAAATTACTTTGGAAGTTTTAAAAGAGGATTTGAAGGAATATTAACCTAAAAACTATATCAGTGGAAAGAGTAAATATAATGAGAATATAACTTACAAAAATATATTTATGTCAAAAACTAAAACTTCAAATTTTGCGAGAGTTATAAACTTTCAAATACGATTTCCCAAAATTTAAATTTTGACACATTCATGCTTCTGGCAAGCGAGCGACGATATGAAAAATCAAAAAATAAAAAAGTTTTTTAATTTACAAACTGTGTTTCCTTGTTGCTGGCAGGCGCGTATTCCGGGGAGGGGTCATGGGGGTCCGAGTTGTGTGTCTATGCCTGTGTAAAAAAAGGAAAATTTGGAACATAAAATAACGCGATTTTTTTTAATATAACCCAAATTCAATCATAATATTTTTTGATTTCAGGTTGCAATACAAATGAAAATTTGGAATATAAAATTGCGCGCTTTTTTATTGCAACTTTTCACTTGTAGCCCTTCTTTAAATAAATTAATCGTTGCCACGCCCACTTTAAAAAAATTTATGGAGAAATCATAAGAGGATGACCAGGGCGATTCACCTGTGAAATTATATCATTTTAGCCATTTCAGTTACCGAGATATCTCAATTTGTGTGTTTTTCGAAATTTTCGATATCGAAAGTGGGCATGGTTGGGGGGCGATTTTATCCAATTTCATCACATATACTCCCAACGATACTAGTATCCATGGTGTCAAATTTCATCGTTCTATCTTAATCAGTTTAAAAGTTACGACCAGTCAAATTTTCAAAAAATCCACCCTTAAAAGTGGGCGGTGCCACGCCCACTATAAAAAATTTATGGAGAAATCATAAGAGGATGGCCAGGGTGATTCACCTATGAAATTATATCATTTTAGCTATTTCAGTTACCGAGATATCTCAATTTGTGTGTTTTTCGAAATTTTCGATATCGAAAGTGGGCATGGTTGGGGGGCGATTTTATCCAATTTCATCACATATACTCCCAACGATACTAGTATACCTGGTGCCAAATTTCATCGTTCTATCTTAATCAGTTTAAAAGTTACGATCAGTCAAATTTTAAAAAATTCCACCCTTAAAAGTGGGCGGTGCCACGCCCACTATAAATTTTTTTTGGAAAAATCATAAGAGGATGGCCGGTTGGATTAAACTATGAAATTGCATCATTTTAGCCATTTCAGTTACCGAGATATGGCAATTTGTGTGATTTTCGAAATTTTCGATATCGAAAAAGGGGGCGTGGTTATCATCCGATTTCGCCCATTTTCAACAGCAACCTACCTTGGCCAAAGAGTAACCGGTGTATGAAATTTCATGCGAATATCTCAATTTTTACTCAAGTTATCGTGTACACAGACGGACGGACGGACGGACGGACAGACGGACGGACGGACGGACGGACAGACGGACGGACATGCCTGAATGAAATACTCTTTTCAAACTAAGAACTTTCATATATGGAAATCTATATCTATCTCGATTATTTTGTGCCGTTACAAACTACCGTTATGTGAACAAAATTAATATACCCCTGTACTAGTACTAGTACGCTGGGTATAAAAATTCCGACAGAGCCAAATTGTTGTAGAAAGCTTAGTTCGCCGTCAGAAAGAAAACCTCAAAAATCTATGAAAGTAATAGTCCGGTCAATATAGACATATGAAACAACAATAATTCCCACAGAGCCAAATTTTTGTAGAAAGCTTAGGTTCGCCGTCAGAAAGAAAATCCAAAAATCTCCATCGATCCCATATGTGCTAAAAAAGATATTCGGGATCAAAAGTCAACATGTTAGGTTTCTTGGAATTTTTTCGAAAATGATAAGTTTGTTTCGAAAAATTACCGGAGACCAAGTTGTGGTCCTGAAAATTCACTACAAAACCTTTTTCTAAGAGTCACTAGTTGTAAGATATCGTGATTGTAAAATTAGCTTTATAAATTACTAGATGTGATTTTTCAATTAAGATCAATTTCAATTTAAGTTAATTATTCGATCGTCTTCCAGCCGACAAATTGTAAGTATTCGGTTATATGTATGTATATTATTGAAATTCAGGAAAATCACGTGATAATATTAGGTACCCCCATACTTTATCAAAAGTGATATTTTCCGAATACACGCCTGGTTGCAGGTGTTTTAAATATGAAAACCAGATGCTAAAAAAAAAAATCATCGACATGATTTAGATTGACAAAATTTAATATTATAAAGAAAAACTTCTCATAGCAGTACCTGTTTCAAACATTTCAACAATATCACTTAAGAAAAACCATGACGTCCAATTTTCCTGCAACAAGGCAGTCCAAACGTGTTTTCCTATAAAATAAATACATTTATTACTTCCTACGAAGTTGTACTTGTTTTAAAAAATGCCAAAATTACGGGTATTTAATTTTTTTTTTTTTAATCTTATATGTATTTTTCGCCTATATAATATGGGCCACCCTAATATAAATGTGGTATGTATGTACCCGTAATATTGGTGAGACAAAAATACTCTTTGCCGCTCTCTGAATTTATGGCTTTACTTGATTTACTATTCTAGGATTTTCTCAACAATTAATAAGCGTAGTAAATCATTTAACTTAATATTTTATATGCACTTGTAATTAGCTGCGGGTGCGTATTATGTGGTTTAGCTGCTGTGCTCAATAAAGCATTTCCCCCTTTAAATAGCTGTCGCCTACGTGTGGAGTTCATATAATCAATACTAATTAATTATGGCTCACATTATTCCTGTGCTTACAAACTACTAAATTTAGATCATAGGCCGGCAATTACTTTCCTGGGAGGAAAACTCCAATGCTTTAACATAGCAAGCGCTCTCTCCGTGCCGACTACTGATTTAGGTTGCTAGAGATTTTTGTGAAGAAATTATTAACTCAACTCAGATACCTTTGAGAAGACACAAGGCTATCGTGATATTCGGAGTTTCGAAAAGTATCAAACTAGATATATGTATAATTCCGTTAGAAAAAGACAAATATTTTTCACTAGGCACTCGAATGTAAATTCTCACTGTCTTAACATCTTCAAGTAAAAATTAGATTATAACAAGTAAGGAAAGCTGTCTTCGGCTGTGCCGAAGGCTATATGCCTTTAACTCACGATTTTCACTGTTCGATCCCCAGTACAGCCTGTTTCAATTTAACTATATTTACTATACACATTACACATCTTTGTTATAATTTAAAAAAAACTTACAAAATAATAGGATCCGAGTTATCGGAACAATCGATTGTATGGAGGCTATATATTATACGTGTTCAAATGTACTGACTTACACTATACACATTACATATGTAGAAACTACTAAAGGTGAAATATTTTACGTTCCTAACTTTTTAAATGCGGAAGTATTGGCCCAAAAACCTTATATCGGAACAACCGGTTGTATGGGGCTAAATATATGTTATATTTACCCGATCTTCTTGATTTTCCTCTACACACTACATAAATTGAAAGTACTCAAGTTGCAAAATTTTATGTTCCTAACTTTTTAATTGCAGAAGTTTTGGCCAAAAAAACCTTATATCTGAACAATCGGTTGTATGGGGGCTATATGTTACATTTGCCCGATCTTGTTGATTTTAACTATATACACTACATAAATAGAAAGTACTCGAGTTGCAAAATTTTACGTTCCTAACTTTTTAATTGCAGAAGTTTTGGCCAAAAAACCTTATATCTGAACAATCGGTTGTATGGGGGCTATATGTTACATTTGCCCGATCTTGTTGATTTTCACTATATACACTACATAAATAGAAAGTACTCGAGTTGCAAAATTTTACGTTCCTAACTTTTTAATTGCAGAAGTTTTGGCCAAAAAACCTTATATCTGAACAATCGGTTGTATGGGGGCTATATGTTACATTTGCCCGATCTGGTTGATTTTCACTATATACACTACATAAATAGAAAGTACTCGAGTTGCAAAATTTTACGTTCCTAACTTTTTAATTGCAGAAGTTTTGGCCAAAAAACCTTATATCTGAACAATCGGTTGTATGGGGGCTATATGTTACATTTGCCCGATCTGGTTGATTTTCACTATATACACTACATAAATAGAAAGTACTCGAGTTGCAAAATTTTACGTTTATAACTTTTTAATTGCGGAAGTTTTGGCCAAAAAACCTTACATCTGAACAATCGGTTGTATGGGGGCTATATGCTAAATTTGGCCGATCTTGTTGATTTTCACTATATACACTACATAAATAGAAAGTACTCGAGATGCAAAATTTTACGTTCCTAACTATTTAATTGCTGAAGTTTTGGCCAAAAAACCTTATATCTGAACAATCGGTTGTATGGGGGCTATATGTTACATTTGCCCGATCTTGTTGATTTTCACTATATACACTACATAAATAGAAAGTACTCGAGTTGCAAAATTTTACGTTCCTAACTTTTTAATTGCAGAAGTTTTGGCCAAAAAACCTTATATCTGAACAATCGGTTGTATGGGGGCTATATGTTACATTTGCCCGATCTGGTTGATTTTCACTATATACACTACATAAATTGAAAGTACTCGAGTTGCAAAATTTTACGTTCCTAACTTTTTAATTGCAGAAGTTTTGGCCAAAAAACCTTATATCTGAACAATCGGTTGTATGGGGGCTATATGTTACATTTGCCCGATCTGGTTGATTTTCACTATATACACTACATAAATAGAAAGTACTCGAGTTGCAAAATTTTACGTTTCTAACTTTTTAATTGCGGAAGTTTTGGCCAAAAAACCTTATATCTGAACAATCGGTTGTATGGGGGCTATATGTTATACTGGTCCGATCTTGTCAGTTCCGACAAATGATTCCTATATTACAAAATGGGGGCCACATACAAAATTTCAGCCAGATATCTCAAAAATTGAGGGACTAGTTTGCGTTCAAACAGACAGACGGACAGACGGACATGGCTAAATCAACTCATCTCGTCATCCTGATCATTTCAGTATACTTATTGATGGGTCTATCTCTTCTTCTTCTCATATTTACAAACATCGGACCAAAGTTATAATACCATTTCATGTTCATGAAAGGTATAATTACGGATGCACACAAATGGCAGATACACGAAAATATTGGGGTCAACAGACTCAAAACACATACATAATTGTACATAGTTAAAAGTTTAACTAAAAAAGGTACTAATCAACTAATTAATATTTACGAACATAAATAAGTAACACCTCTAATATAGTTAATATCATAGTAGGTACGCTGTTATTTGTTTCGATGTATAAAGCTGAGTGCCATCAAAATTTATTTAATTAATTAACACTTTTCAATTCGTTATTCTAGATGGGACGACATTCGTTATAATATCCTGAAAAAAGAGGTTACATATTACTCTCCCCAAAGACTACTTTAAAACAAGGTCCGAAATGGGAAACGTAAACATAACCCATTAAAACCAATTCATTTGTCAAAACGGAAACCGAAACCGGAACCGGAACCATTTTCTGAAAAACAACGAACTCAACCCCGTTGCAAAAGCCGCAACCGGTTCCAAAAGCGTTTGCGCACATATTTCCTTATACCAAAGGGTACCCTGAATAATTGGCATGGAACATTGTTGAGTACACTGAGATAAATGCATTGAATGTTGTGACAATATCACTATTGATAGCGCCGAGTTTGATGCAGTATTCATTCAGAATGAGCGAGTTATCAAATATTATTTGCTCCCAATAAAAAGTAAAATGACAAGTCAACCATTTCGATATGATGTACTATTTTTTATATTTATGGATAGAATACTAATATGTTTGAACGGCATGTCAATATCTATGGTCGTGATATGAATTTCTATTGTCTGTATATCCATATCCATATTTACTACATAGTAATAAGGGTAGAGACAGCGTATTAATATATATGGACGAAATGTAAATTTTTCTGGGACACATAATCATAACAGTTCAACATTTTTTACTAACGTGCCAGAGGAGCATGGTTCGAGTCTCACTGAAACCAGATGTCAAATTATATAAAATTTTGTTTTTTAAGCTATTTAGAATTTATCAATAGTTTATATGGATACCATTTCAATAGTGATTTATCAAAAAAGCATTGATGAAACATTCATATTCATTGATGGGACAGAAATATCAATTTTTATTTAATGTGATATCAATAGTTATGGATGTTCGATCCATAGATTTCCCTCCGTGTAAGGTTACAAAAGACACGTTTTAACCTCAGTAAAGCCCAAAAAGGAAATTCAACTCTAGTTGAATGAAGCCATACAAAAAAAATTTACGGGATCCGAAAAAAGTGTTTAATGGCCCGTCTGAGAAAGAATAATTTTTTTATGTTATAAAAACTTAGACTTGAGTGATTTTTCATACAGTAAGTCCTAAAAAGAAAGGAGCCTTATGAAATTATGAAAAGAAAAAAGGGTTTACTTGTAAATCATTTTTTAAAGAAAAACGTTTTAATGGTGTTTCCTCAACACACCTTCTTTTTTTGTATTTTGTGTTTTTTTTTAAAAGGAGTTTAATTATGATTTTACTTCTTTTGTATTTTGGTTTTGTTTTTCTTTTTAAAAAGATTTTAATTGTGCACGGCGCCTTAGAATGAAACAAAAGACTCACCTGGCAAACAACTTTTTCTTTAATAAGATAATAATTGTTCGACGCAATTAAATTACATTACGCAAAGTACCTTACTCAATAAAAGACATTTTCTTTAGCGCTCACTGTTTTTATCGATCCGCATCACAACGATGAACAGCGAAAGCACAACTTCGTGCGTGCACATCGTTAGCGTTGGTGTGTGAGTATGAACTCAAAGTGCACAATGTGCAATGTTTGGTCGACGTGGCTATACACTATAGCATTATTAGATAAACCAAAATAAGCTTGAATCATACCAATTTTAAACTAAACTGACTGTAGTCGAACTAGTCTCAAAATAGTCTAACCTGCACCAATAATAAGGTAAAAATTCAGAGTTTTCCGAAGTAGATATTGAAATAACCGGAGTTTCAAATTGACCTGTTTCCCATACCAGGGACTCGACAGAAACCCTTATTACGGGTATCGTACACTATGTGGCGGGGGCCTGTAACCCATTTATCAGAACTTAACTAAAATCAATTTTTATACCTTTCATGAACATGAAATGGTATTATAACTTTGGTCCGATGTTTGTAAATATGAGAAGAAGAAGAGATAGACCCATCAATAAGTATACCGAAATGATCAGGATGACGAGATGAGTTGATTTAGCCATGTCCGTCTGTATGTTTGAACGCAAACTAGTCCCTCAGTTTTTGAGATATTTGGCTGAAATTTGGTATGCGGCCACCATTTTCCAATATAGGAATCATTTGTCGGAACCAGCAAGATCGGACCGATATTACATATAGCTCCCATACAACCGATTATTCCGATAAACGGATTTTGGGCTATAACTCCTGTAATTATGTAGGTAGGAACGGGAAATTTTGGAAGTATCGCTATTTTTATATGTGAAATATCGATGTTGAATATCATTGAGATGGGATAAATATTTCACGTAGCTCCCATAAAATCTATTATTCCGATAAGCGGATTTTGGGCTATAACTCCTGTAATTAAACACGTAGGAACGTGAAATTTTGGAAGTATCGCTATTTTTATATGTGAAATATCGATATTGAAAATCATTGAGATAGGATAAATATTTCACATAGCCCCCATACAATCGATTGTTCCGATAAACGGATTTTGGTAGATAACTCATGTAATTATATTGGTAGGAACATGAAATTTCGTAACTGTTGCTATTTTAGAATGTGAAATGTCGATTTCAAAAATCAATGAGATTGGACCAATATAACACATCGCCCCCTTATAATCGATAGTTCCGATAATTTCGGTATGAGCTAAAGTTAAATTCACACAGGCTGCACTGGGATCAAACAGTGAAAATCGTGACGATTATTCATGAAAGGTATTGAGCCTTCGGCACAGCCGAAGACAGCTTTCCTTACTTGTTTTATTTTAACTATTTCTTTTTTCTTTAGTATTAGATTGGCCCATATCCAATCGAAATATGAAACTTCACGTCACGTAAGAGATATTAATAATACCGATTTGTAGTCTTAGCTTTCAAACTAGTTGTGAATAAGATTGCAACTATTTCGCTTCACTGCCTGGCTTTACCAGGTAAAACACAACCGAGTAATTTTTATTTATTTACACGAAATATAACTATCATACCTAGGCTATCTATCGGCCTAACTCTGTAATAAAAAAAAAAACAAGTGTAATTAAGTATTAACTGCGTGAGAACTGCGCTAATCATTGGAAACGTGGTTTGTTGCCAATCTGACTCATAGAAAAACCACAAATCCAGCCGCACGTAGAAACGGCAACTCCGGTAAGCTATTAAGTGTTTGAAAAAAAAATTATTATGTTTAAATGTAAATTTTCTAATAGCCGCTGTGTGGTATTAATTTTCAAATTCTAAAGTCCAGCATAAAGTGGCGATTACTTGTTTTGATGTTAATTTCAGTTTTTGTACAATGAAGTTAATGATTTTAAGCAAAATTAGTCAGGCATAAATATGTAAAGTAACGAAGCAAATAAATGTGCTAAATACTAATTGAATAACGTAGGCAATATACATTAGGGTGATTCATTCGAGCATTTTTTTTTTTCGTAGTGAAGCGAAATATTAAGAAAACGCGTGTAGTGCTCCATACCACTTCCCATGTACAGCGATGAACATTTTTAGAGATACTGGTCTATAAAAATTAAGTATGTATAGGAGGTGCCACGCCTTTTTTCCCACAGCCCTCATATTTTTTGTGAGTATGGTCGTTCACCATCATACCAATTTTAATGGTCCCACCTTTATCCTACATAGAGATATTAAGCTTCAAAAATTCAGTGTGTATTAGAGCCGCCACGCCTCTTTTGCGAAGCCTCCAACCTTTTTTCTCTGAGAATTGTACGGATATCGTTTACATCCATTTTCAGGTCCCTGCCACGAACCATTTTGAAGGAATTTAGCCTTAAAAATTTAGTATGTTTTGGAGTTTCCAGACCCGCCTTTCCCATAACTTAAATTGGACCCTTTTAGAGATATTCCGCATGAAAAGCTAAGTTTATATGGCAGGTGCCCCCTTTTCCTAAAAAGCACTTTGTAAAGAACATTTGGTCAATATCTCGCAAACGTCCAGGGTCACATTTGTTCCAAAATTCGGACAATATCTCGGAAGAACCACTCCCTATTAAAACCCTCATCAACGCCTTTCTTTTGATACCCATATTGTAGAAACACGTTCCATGTTCACATGTGTTCCACAATTAGAACAATATCGCAGGACCGGTTTGGCATCGAACTAAGAACCACACCCTGTTAAAACCTCACACCTTGGAAATGGATTCGTACCCCAGAGAAAAAATACAGTAGAACGAACTGGATTACAGGTTAAAACAACAGATTTCACATTCAAAAACTATCCAAACGATATATCTGTTGAAACAACAGATGCTGTTCGTTCGTGAACAGTTTTAGCTGTTGTTTTAACATAAAATTTTGTTGTTTAGTGTATTCCGAGTTCGATTCTCGGTGAAGACAATATAATTTTTTTCAAAACAAAAACAAAAATAATTTTTTCAGGATTCTTATATTGTGAATTCACCGAGAATCGAAACTCGAAACTCAGAACTCTTGAACACTCAACCCAGGTCTCTACTGTATAACGATTATGCCATCGCTTAGTTATGCTTCCCAGCGTCTAATTACAGCTTTGTTCTAAATGACACTTTCCCACGTTGCTTTGTTGCCTCCACCGATAATCGAGCTCACGCTGCTTTGACTACTGCACGGAGATGTTAACCATCAGGCCATCGTGTACTTATGTTTGATGGCGTCGAATTGCAGCTTTGTTCTATGACAGTAATGGGAGTATCTTCGCTGTTGAATTACTGTTAAATCTGTTGGATTAACTTAAATCTGTTGGGTTAACTGCAGAAGTCTGTTGTGAGAGTGTCTTCGCTATTAAATTATTGTTAAATCTGTTGGATTCACTGCAGAAGTCTGTTGGATTAACTGCAGAAGTCTGTTGTGAGAGTGTTAAATCTGCTCGATTAACTTAAAGATGTTGGATTAACTGCAGAAATCTGTTGTGGGAGTGTCTTCGCTGTTAAAGGATTGTTAAATCTGTTGGATTTACTGTAAATCTACATTACTTGACCAGATTTCCGTCAAATCAACAGTTTTTGGTATTAACAGTAGAGGACTGTTGATATAACTGTGATTTTTTCTCTGAGTGTACATGGGACAGGGAAATACTCCCTTTTAAAACACTCAACAACTCCTTTCCTTTGATACCCATATCGTACAAAAACTTTCTAGACCCACACCTGGTCCACATTTTGGTCGATATTTGGGAAACGTTTTCGTATATTGGACTTAGAATCCATCCTTGTTAAGAGCCCCACAACGCCTTTTATTGGATATCCATATCGTCCAAACATCCTCTGAGTCACACCTGGTTCACATTTAAGTCAATATGTCGGAAACGCGTTCGCATATGGAACTAATTGCCGAAACACTTTTCATGTTCGCATATGCTCTACACAAACACTCATCAACACCTTTCATTTGTACAAACCCTTTCTAGGGTCACACCTGGTCCGCGTTTTAGCGATATTTGGTTAACGGGTTCGGACATGGCATTTAGAACCACCACCTGTTAAAACCCTTATCAACACCTTTCATTGGGTACCCATATTGTCCAAACACTTTTTAGGGCGTCACATTTAGTTCCAAGACCTAATCTCCTAGGGATATGAAATATAGTTTAAAATCTATTCTCATATCCCCCATTTGGGCGGGCAAACCGTTTAGAAGATTTAAGCTTAGCAACACCGTGACACGAGATTTTATATACTAGAATATTTGCTTGAACATCAAAAAATCTTTGCGAAATTTGATCGCCCTAATTTACATACACACATTAGACCGTATAAAAATCTGCTTATTTAGTTATTTCCGACTTGTCCAATATCCAAAATATATAATATTATAAACGAACTTTTTCGTTATTTTCAGATTCAAGCAAAAATCGAAGTTGGTTTTATAAACGTAAGTACCCATTAAACATAAGCCTCTAACGTGAATCAGTTTGATTACCTGTTAAATTAATATCACTTTCTATTAAAATAACATGACACACTGGTAAAACAACGAGTCTTCCTATTAAAACAACACTATCTGTCTATTAATTTGAAACTATCTCATGTTACTTTAACACGACTTTTGTTGAAACAAGCTTGTAAATCTTTTCTGTGTGTAGATCTAAACGATTTCATACGCTTTCTTTTCAGAATTTTTATTTATGAACGATGCCCTATCTTAGAATTTGGTACAAGAAACGATCTATCCTAACTGGATATTTTCAAAATTTACTTTAGGATAGCATGCTTTCCAGATTTTCAGGTTAAGTCGACCCCTTTGCCCGGAATATTTGCAACGGTCTTTTTTTTCGAAGTCTGCGCATCATCTGGTGATTATAGCTGAAATGCTTATAGTTTAACCAAAAATTAGCTTTATTTTTTATCTATGGAAGAATTCAAACTGTAATTAAAAACAGAAAAAATGATTTCCTGTAATATTAGTATTTGGTCCCTTACGATAAATTCGGGAAAATGGGTTGAGGTGATCTCTTCATAATTAAAATTGACTTGGCAGTCAAAGTTGTTTTGCCTATCCCATATGTCCACTCCTCCTACTTTTTAGTTTAAATGATTTTAAGTGAATCAGCAAACTCATCTGAAGGTCAAATTTAAATTGTTGTAAAATCTTTGAATGACTTTCAATCTTCAGGAAGTTAAATCTGCCAAGCGCTAGACATGAAGAGCCTGGTACATGGATCGTGACTGAGTTGGACTTGACTTAAGTGAGTGTTTACCCACAATTGGCAATTATTGGCAAATTATGCAATGAATGCCATTTTAACAACGAAAATTTTCGGCTATTTGTGGTTGTGCTTGATTGGATGTTACTTGATTTCACCTTCATACTTGATGCCACCGACGATCACCTTCTGTTTCTTTTATTTTCCGCATGTCATTCTTGCACTTGTTGCTATGTTCAAAAATGATTAATCTTCGAATAACGGTTTGCAACTTCTTTTTGCCATTGTCTAAAGATTTGGTTTGCCAATTTAGTGTATCATTGACACAGTATGACTTTTAAGACAAGTACGAGTGAAGAAAATAATTACGTAGTTGAACGAAAACTTTGGAAATTAATTGGAATGAAGGCCGCTAAGCTTAAACACAGATTACGCGATATCGTAAAGAGCACATTCTCTTGTAATACATATCGTCGCCTCAGAAAACCAACGGCGAATGTGAAAATTTACTATTTTCTGGTTTTGATGCAGAATAACTAAGTCGGGACTGATCCTTTCATTTCTGCAATCAGTTTTTTTCTATCTTCTTTAGTTTTTGAGTTATTCAGTGTGCGTTTTGTCGTATGTTACAAAAAATTAGAATTCGGGTATGAGCTTTATCGTATGTAGTGCAAATATATCACATACGAAAAATTTCCATAGAAATTAATTTTTTGTTAGCCTTAAAAAACATATGTCGTAAGTGCCGCTCAACTGCCTGCATACAACATTTTGTCGCCTCAGAAAACGAACGGCGAATGTGAAAATTTTAATTAAAATTAATTAATTTTAATTCGAAAAAAACGGAAAAATACTTTAAAAAACTGTTTACATGTTCCTTCTTAGCACGTCAATTACAGGACTTCTATTATAAAGAAAAAAGACTTACACAAAAAAGTAAGAATTCACACCGGTATATCTCGGTAATCATCCAATATTTATACGCGACCCTTAGTGATATTTTTTTTTACATAGCAGATCACTTTCACCAAATTTCATTCAAATCGAAGCGATGACATTTTTTTGGTGGCACGCTTGAAGAATTTGGCACCATATTCTTTGTCTACAATTTATCAAATGAAGTTGAAACTCATTGAATTAATCAAAAGTGGAGAAAGACAAATGGCAAACGCCAAAAAAAAATCACTGTCTACGATAGCAACTACCAACCTCTGTATTTCAGCATTCGTGTACCACAAGCGTACACACTAGGCATATGACTTTTTTAAATAAAATATATCTACCATCTTTTCCTTTCAAAACGCCATATATAACGTTTAGATATCTCTAATAAAAACGTTTTACAGCTAAAATTGGGTAAGCCCAAAAATTACATTTTTCAAATTTTGTAACTTGACCAGTCAAAAACGAGTGGTTATAAAAACTAAATGTGTTTTGTTTCTTTAGGACCCTAAAGAAGTGTGCCTCAAAGTAAGAGCGAAGTCCGAAATCAGTCAGCGAAATTTTCGTATATATTGACTCAGGTGCTGCGTGACGTTTTTGAAAAAATACTGAAAATATTATCATAGTTACCCCGATTTTATTCATAAAATCTCATTGTATGATGCCATGTCAAATATTTGATTAAAAAAAAGTCATATGCCTAGTACACACATCCACACCTAGGTAGAATCATATCAAGTTTTCCCTCTACAATTCTAATGCTGCTTCTCAGATTTGGTCCACAGTAACTTGACGACTGCTGAGTTGGTTCGTTGCCACACTGACCTCAAAAATTGCTCTATGAATCGCTACAGCATTAGCATCGTTGACTTGTTTGCTGCAACAAAAAGGAAAAAAAGAATTAAAAATAGAAACAAAACAAGTCATAAAATAAAAATAAAAAACTTTATGAAGATGATGATCATCGCATGCATGAAAGTGGAATTTCTCGTTGAACACGCAACACGACACCTTCCAACATGCCACATGCGGCAGCCAGCAAATATATCATTGACGAGATACTGCCAGATATGTTGCATGACAGAAGTTACACACACACAAACACGCACACAATTAAATATTTTATGTATGAAAAATTCAATATGACGGAGCATGAATAAATGTATAGAAGTCGAAGAGCGTGGAAAGCGTACTTTGTCGTTAGACTTTCAGTAATGCAGACGTGATTGAAAACAAATTCTAATTATAGCCCACAAGTACGTTGCAAAAGAAAAAGTAAAAAACTGGTAGTAGATATCGGGTATGCGAGACTTCTGCAGCCTATTTATTTAAGTAAATAGCATAGAAACGGCGACAAAGACACATGCTTTGTATTAATCCCGTCGAAAAAAGGCAAAAATTAGAACTTGTGGCGGAGCAACAACAACTTACTAATATAACAAATTTTAATATGACTCTGGAAGAAAAAACAAAACAGCAGAAAAAATATTTTCAACGTCACTTATCGTTAGAAGTGACCCAAATATATTTTTAGATACCTATCACTCACAATTTCAATTTCAACACAAATTATCGCATGCCGCGTACAATTTCGTAATTTTGAATAAACCAGGAAGCATGAACATTGGGCTATATGCTAAGACTTTTTCTGCGGGAAAACCCGAATGTTTCACAATTTCCTTTCGATTTCTGTCACCAAAGAGGAAGATATAACAGAACACTGACAAAATGGACAAAATTTCAAATTTGTTAGGTTGATGAAATACTGGCATGTTCGGTCCATGATCTTGTGGCAGATAAGATATGTATAGGTATATGTGAATAGAATATTACTACCTTCAATCGTACCATCGCATAACCAGACATTCCTTTTAAGGGATACTCTTTACATTTCCTTTGTCGAATGCTATAAGAGACATCGCATTTTCGACAGCTTCCAGGGTTCCAAGCCATATATCAGCACAGGTTTTATGTGGGTTTGTTGCATGTTAGCTCTCCAATACTTTAAATTTGTACTTTTCATATTCACTACAAAAGCTCGGAAAGTCATAACATTAGCTGGTATCGGAGCAAAAGTGAAATGAAAAAGTAAAATGAATTCCTTTGCTTCGCAATTTCAAAATCGCTGTCTAGCTGCAGAAATTGCTCTTCGTCGGTAATAGCCACACGTGACTGCTCTTAGCAAGTCCATTGTTCAAACCTACATACATACATTTTCCTCATTTTTATGAGCTTGCAACAAAAATTTAAATTTTTTCTAAATGAACAACATTTTGGTTTTGGCATTGGTTGCTGTTTAGCTAGAAAAATATTCAAACCCAAACATTCATTATTACCTTGTTTTATTGCTTTGAAAGTATCTTTGAAAGTCAAATGCAAATAAAGTGCAAAAATTTCAGAAGTTCCTTTTTTTTTCAAAGTGAAGTGCAAATTTCACTATTTTAATTTAATTTAAAAACATGTTGAGCTCATAAATATACTACACAGCGTTAAAAAATGGTGTAGCTTTTTTAATAAGTAAGGCAGGCTTGGCCAACGACTAGCAAAACTTTAACTGTGATTCATTATTATGATTCGCATGTGTATATTAGTCCCGCTCCCCGGTAAGTACTTCAACAAATCACATAATTGCTATTTCTCTTTGATCTAGTCTTGGCTTGACAATAACTGATGGTGAGAATCTAGAAAGTATATTCAACCAGGTCTCATCATCATTTGTTCGCGCTTAACCGCCTTAGCGATTTTGGCCGTTTCGTATCAAAGCACGTCAGTCGTTCCTTTTTAGCGACAACTGACGCCAATTGGAAACCCCAAGGGAGTTCAAGTTATCCTCCACTTGTTGTTTCCATCTCAGTCGAGGCCTCCCTCTTCCTCTGCTGCCGAAATCGGGTGTCGATAGAAAAACTTTTGAAAATTTATTGAGCGTTATCTTAGTTTGTCGAGAGAGAACTTTACTTCTCAATTGCCTACTTAGTCCAAAGTAACCAACACTTGTTGGGAAGAGTAATTATCCGTTGGATTTCTTGACTGACATTAGTTTCCGTGTTAATGCTGGTCCCCAAATAGACGAAGTCCCGAACAGTTTCAAATTTATAACTATTAACAGTGACTTGGCTGCCAAGGCGCAGGTGCACTGACTCTATCTTTGATGACAGCAGATACTTCGTCTTGTCCTCGTTCGCTTCTTTATCCAGTCCAGAGAAGGCAGCGCTTACAGCACGGTTATTAAAGCCAATGATATTAACATCTTCGGCATAAGCCAACAATTGTAAAAGATTGTGCCATTGCGGTTAAGCTCTGCTGCTCGAATTATCTTCCCCAGCATCACGTTAAAGAAATCGAACGAAAGGGAGTTGGCCTGTCTGAAGCCTCGTTTGGTTTCGAATGGCTCAAAGAGGCCCTTCCCAATTCTTACAGAGCTGTTTGTATTGCTCACAGTCATTTGGCATATCCGTATGAGCTTTGCAGGGAAGCCAAATTCAGACATAGCATCAAGCGGCTATTAAATCGACAAAAAGATGGTGCGTGTCAATTCTCTTATCATGGGTCTTCTCCAGGATTTGATGAATCGGAAAATTTGGTCGATGGGAGACTTACCAGATCTGAAGCCACACTGGTAAGGTCCAATCAGCTTGTCTACTATGGGCTTGAATCTTTCGCCAAATACGCTAGAAAGAACTTTATATGCGATATTATGAAGACTGATTAGCTGAGGCATGCTTTTTATCAGCTCTTCGATCTAGAGTGCACCGTGGAGTGCTTTTTGGGAGTTTTGGAAAGTATTTTCTCATACGTGTTCCATGGAGTAATCAGATGGAAAGAAATGGAGTACTTAAAGATGGAGTACACAGAGCCAAAAAGTTCACCTATAATCAAAGAGATCGAAGTCTAAAAAAGCTTTTTCGTCGGGGAGAGCGAGAGGGGACAAATTTGAAGAAATTTGTGCTAGGAAATCTTTTAGATTTTAGCTTGAATTTCTTCTCAAATTTATTGAAAAGGAAATCGACCAAAAAGAAGGAGTTAGCTTCTTATTTATGAATTTTTTATGTACTGTTGTCAAAAACGTTCAATTGTTAGAAGAAATCTGCTTGTTTTTATGAGAAAACCTGTTTAAAGTAAATTAATGAGAACATCCTTTTATTTTCACTAGATTCATATTGAATTTATTGAAAAGGAAAATTATATATTTTTAAAAGATCCCTTATTAATTCAAATTCAGGTATGCCTTCTTCAAATGTGTAATTCGACGCTACCAAGCACAAGTACACGATAGCATAATGGTAGAGATCTCCGTTCAGCAGTTAATAATTCTTAGTTCTTTTCGCGGTGAAGGCAATAAGGCAAGTGGACATGTGGTGAGGCAGAAACAACAAAGGTATAATTAGACGTTGGCAAGTTAAGTATACGATGGCATGGTAGTGTAGATTAGGCTAGGCTAGACATCTGGGTTGAGCGTTCATTTTTTTTTTTTAATTTGAAATATTAAAAAGAAAATCTTCTTAATATTATGTGATTATCTACTCAGTTTTATTAAAAAGAGACACCCAGCCATAATAAGACGGTCATCTTATTGGAAAAATATCATAGAGAAATCCTTCTAATTTAGAGAGCATTTTATGTGACTTTTTGCTCTGTGTATGTGATCCTCTTTCAGCCGCCAGCCGAGATAGGGTGATACTCTACTCAGGCGACGTTTTAAAATTTTTTTTTTTTTTGTTGATTTAAAATTTAGGAAAATATGCTCATGTGTGCGGAGCAGCAACATCTACAAACAACACTTATAATCTTGATAATACATCGATGCTATTTACAAAACTAAGGTAAAATTTTAGTATAATAATAAAAAGAAGAAAAAATCAGTTGTCTAATAGCTGACAACTGTAAAGGTAATCGCTACGAACTACTTCCCATGACGATTGTTATAATTAAGAAAACGTTGATGGGTAAATTTGTATTGCGTTAAGTGATAGAACAAATGCGAATTAAAATTCTCAGAAATAAAAACCAATTTGCATGTAATGTTGATGGCTTGAAATTGAAATGGGAAATTGCATTGTAGATACTCTTCAAAAATCTACTCTTTATAAAGAAAATAAACAATTACAGTTGTTATTGTTGTAACGAGGTGTAGCCCTGCCTAAATCTCAGACAGGGTCACCCCGAATGTATTGCTAATATAGAAGAGGAGAAGAGAACTGGTTATAATCTGCAGATGCCATGCTCGACCTATCACACAAAAGATTTCAGACTCTCATCCCGGTTAAAGTAACAGCAAATTTCTTTAAGAAACAGTTTTTCTAATCGGGTTCGCCCCTCAGCAATGGTTTGCCAAACTGTCTGAACTCATTTCTGCCTTGCACATTAATCTGTAGGAAAGCTCCAAGAGGTGTGTGAAAATTATTTATCGATGTAAATTTGTGAGAATAGGCGTTGAAGTGGACTTTTGTTTAATTGTCTTTTAATTATATATTCCCACAATTCTTTCAAATAAATACTTACCTTTGTTACTTTTTATTCGTATCTAAATATCGCCCTTATACTTGGAGTTGATTGAACTTTGACATAGTTTTTTATTCTCTGGCTGAGAATGAACACTTTTTGCTCAAATGAGTTAGTACTCGTAATGTTTTTTGCAGTAATCAAGTCTTCACAAACAATCGCTTAAATATGTTCTTTTGTTTAATGTACTTATATGGTGCTTCACGACCCCCTTGCCACCGTACTCCTCTTTGCGGCGGTATGTATGTATATTAGACTGAGCAAATGAAAAAAAAATCGCTTTTTTCAACAATTGTACTTGGCATATTCCCTCTACATTTCTTTTAAAAAAAAAAAACACATTTAGATTCTACAGACTTTACCTCATATTTTGTATAAAAACGACAAACCAAAATATATATATTTTTGTAGGAAATCGAATTCCCTTCCAAAGTTGTATATACAAAAATTTTCTCAGACTATCCGTTTTCTACGCCTTTTCCATATTGAATTCGGAAAAGGCGATTGAATTTCAGAGTAGGCCGTTGGATTTCAAAATATGTCATTTGTATTTCAGGAAAAGCAATTGGATTTCACAATTTGTCATTTAGGTTTCAGAAAACTAAAACTGGATGTCAGAATATTCAATTTCGATCATGGAAGACCTCACCATATTGTTGTTGTTGTTGTCATAGCAGTACTTCGACTTGCTTGATCCGCGCCTCCAACCATGAAATGGGACTTGGCGGACGAAACAATGTTGTACTGATATTCAGACGCTTTTATCGGACGACAGTTCTTTGCCTTTACCTTGTAGTACTAGCCCAACTGCCTGGGGAACCCTGTAACTGGGGTCGAAGAACAGGTTAGTCATATCTTACGAAAGGCATACCTACTTTGCTTTACTTTAATTGGTTCGTTGAACCAACTGGTACCCATTACCAATTACCTATTATGATTTTATTTTTCAAAGTGGCCAACAAAAAAGAAATACTGTAAATTTACAGATCTTTAACCTCTTGAAACTGGTCGAGCATGGCTGGTATAGATATTTGTGAAAGCTATAATTTTAGTATAAGCCTGAAAATATTTTTGTCGAAAATTTAATTCGCTTCAAAAAACGTCCAGCGGGTGGTTTCGAATAATAGAAATAAAGTTTTAAAAAAACTTTTGCTGGTACCTAATACTTTGCCCGTGAAGTACCGACATATGGAACCTATTAAAGAATACATGGTAAAATTTTTTACGTTTTAAAGGACACTCAATAATAGCTACATACGCCCATAGCTACATACACACATTAATTGATTTCTTAGAATTGAAATTGAAAAGAGTCAACATTCCTGCGATTCCATTGATTTGCAAACTCCTCATCAGCTGCATCTACGAACCCATCAAAATCGGATAAAGCGGCCAAAAAATATGAGGCAACAAACAATTAAGCCCTACAAACATTCTCGGAGTGCTCATAACTGAGGAGTCCGATATGAGTCCTAAATATGTAAAAAATATGAGCATCAGAAATATGATCATATAAGAGTCTTTTATGACTCCGATTTGATGAAAATTATGAGCCTTTTGCCGAGAGTGTTCATTTAACAAAGCAGCTTTGGAACAAATATTCATATTTTGTTTGTAAATTTTTTTATTTCAATTAAATTTCAATCATTCAATTCACACATCATAACCGTGCGAACTGTTCCTGCTACAAAAACATAGTTCTGGACTTCGTTGTTGAAGATATTTCCTGGCCGCATAAGTATGCCTACGTATATATCTATAAGTGTTTCTTGGTGTTTTTTCATGCATTTTTACGTTTTTGCAGATCATGGCTCATTGTTCCACATTTGAAGGAGTTGCCCCACAGATATCTAATCGACTTTCCCCACAAATTTCTAATGGACTTTCCCCACAAATATCCAATTGAATTTTCCCACAAATATCTAATGCCATGTATGTTTTATTCCAGCCTGCCTCTACCCCGTTCAATGCTGCAAAGCCGCCATTCTTGAACCCAAAAGTGCAGTATATATATGACTTTTGTACGAGTTATAAATGCATCCGAAAAGCTTCACAAAAGAGTCATATTAGACTCCTATTTAGGCTCTATATGAGCCGTTTCTGAGGCCAATAAGAGTCATATATGACTCCTATTCAGGCTCATACAATATATGAAATTCAGCTCATATCGGACGACCATTGCAGGAAGGGAAATACCCTCATTTCGGAGCCATAAATGAGCTCATAAAGAGCGTAAACGCTCCTATTTAGGACTCTTTTCTGACTCATTTATGACTCCAATTGTTTGCTGGGAGCATTTCCCCACCCAGCGAACAATCTAGCCAAGAACTAGTCAACCAACCAACAACCACATCAACAACAACAAGCATTGCGTTACCTTAATTCACAAAGGCCCTAACTGAAATACAAAAAATTTTACAGAAGAAGCAAAAAACAAAAATTGTTTTACATTGAACGCATGCAAACATAGCTTTGTAAATTTGGAATATCTCCGCTATTACTGCAAGTAACTACTTGAAATTTATAGTAAGTGTGTATTTTACTCAATCATACTTAAATATGTGAAAAAGTCATTTCCGAAAATTGTGTCAGTTAGGGCCTTTGTGAATTAAGGTAACGATTGGCATTGAATGTTGTTGCTCCTACCAAAAACCAACTTGTCGATTCATTGCATTAAAAAAATTGCAACAGCTAATAGCAATGGGACAAGCGCACATGCACATATTTGTGGGCATATTCTTTAGAGTGCCTTATCGTGGGTTTTTCCAAGTCGCTGGCCCTCTCGGGGTGAACGCTTCGATGAGCTAGATCGGGATTAAATACGACGTTCAGCTCCCATCTCCACTAAAGCCCACTATTGGCTCAAATTGATGAGAAAATACTTATATGGAATGAAAAAATGGGGAAAAGCAAGCTAACTGTTCTCTTTTTTTTTTTGAGCTCGCAATGCTTGTATCGCTCTGTGTAGCACTTGTTTCAGCCAACGTTCGTTTGTTGTTGTAACAATTCTTAGTGCTTTATGCTCCATTTGTATGCATATTAGGCTCGCTTTTTATGGTGTCAATGAACGGCCTTCCGCAGCATCATGCTTTAGATTTTCACTTCCACCCCTGCAGCGAAAGCAACTAGTTGAAAACTACTTTACAACTTTTTTTTTTTCAAATTGATTTTTTTGTAGATTTTCATCTTTGTTGGTTTTGGAATTAATTCCGGTTTGTTCGACGTATGTCGATTATTTATTCATTTTAAAGCATATGTTGGTGCACCGGGCTCAACTAGTCAGTGATCTGTCTTTTTTCCATAAAATCAACTGGTATTTTTTAAGTGTCGATGTCCTACGAGATGTCAATTGTCAGGTTTCGACCAGAATATATCAGTTATCTACTAGTCAGGATATACCAGTTCCATACTAGTTCAACCTGGACTAGTATGATTTCCATAAAATGAACTAGTCCCCATACTAGTCCAAAAAGCATTGAACTTTCAACCAGAAATTAATAGTCGCATTATTTTCATGAATTACCCTTTATTTTATCGTTTGCCTTCATTTCCATGTTTATTCTTAAGAAAGCAGCGACTATTTGTATTTACCCAAACACGAAAAAGCATATGTGAATTAAAAGAGAAAAAAGAAACAAACGAATTAATTTCGAAAAATCGTTTGCTTCTTTTTTATTTTATAATTCTAAGATGCTTTTTCGTGTTTGGGTAAATACAAATAGTGGAAAGGGATTTTTTTATTGGTATGATTTTAACCAGAAAATTCTAGTTGTATACTAGTATTTTTCTGACTAGTTTTAGGCATGCTGCAGGGTAACTGCCAGAGTCGAGCTCAGTGCAATTCAGCTTCGGGGCGCTCAAGTCAAGTAAATTCATTTAAGTCAAACGTTTCACCAGCGATATAGCAGCCACTTTAGCCGCTAGTGACACCAACGCTATCAACTGACTGTTATAAAAACACTTACTTACATAGCTACAGCTATAAAAAAAACAAACACAAATGTAATCAACAGCAAGCGGCAACCGTCATCACCAACTGCGTTTTGTACCTTTTTGCTTTTGATGCTTCACGTTTGTTGTTTCTTGTTGTCATTGGTGAGTGCAACTCTTGCTCTGCCCACACAAAACCGCAAGCATCATCGATTGGCACCGGCAATAGCATCGGTTGTTGCAACAACTTTTCTAAGTCGCAAAACTTTGCTTTTATGCGCCTTGATTGTCGCTGCCATCGCCCGCCACCCGTTCCTTCCTTTTTTGTGGAAACTTTGTTGCCTTCAACGACATTGGCAAGTTACTTGTTTTGTTGTTGTTACTTAAAAATACCATCTGCAAACGTTGTAATGTTGAATACCTTGTTGTTGTTGTTGTTTTTCTTCTTTAGTGCTGCTCAACTTCTGCTGTTTCGGCGTGCCCTTTTGTGTGACTAGCATTAGTAATACACGGCTAAAAAAATGAACCTAAATTTTAAACCCGTATAAAGTTTAATCAATTTTTCAAACTTTTTTGTACAATATTTCAAACCGTCGAAATACCTACAAAGATTTTCAATTTCTTTTGGTTTCGATTTAAAATCCAAATGAAAAAGCAGTATACATTTTTTACCACGCTTTTATTAGGTTCACTTGTATGTTTGTCTGTTTGTATGTATGTAAACTCTCGTTCGGTCTAAGCCCCAGTGGCCCAAAAGCCGTAAAATGTCCCTACAATATGGGTATCAAACGAAAGGGGAAGACCCCAGGTTTCATTTGGACCTCGATATATTTCGATAAATTTATCGATAACTGAGTTATCGGTCAATATATGATTGCCCAAAAACCTAAAAAAATTCCTTACAATATGGGTATCAAACGAAAGGGGAAGACCCCAGGTTTCATTTGGACCTCGATATATTTCGATAAATTTATCGATAACTGAGTTATCGGTCAATATATGATTGCCCAAAAACGTAAAAAAATTCCTTACAATATGGGTATCAAACGAAAGGGGAAGACCCCAGGTTTCATTTGGACCTCGATATATTTCGATAAATTTATCGATAACTGAGTTATCGGTCAATATACGATTGCCCGAAAACCTAAAAAATTCCTTACAATATGGGTATCAAACGAAAGGGGAAGACCCCAGGTTTCATTTGGACCTCGATATATTTCGATAAATTTATCGATAACTGAGTTATCGGTCAATATATGATTGCCCAAAAACCTAAAAAATTCCTTACAATATGGGTATCAAAGGAAAGGGGAAGACCCCAGGTTTCATTTGGACCTCGATATATTTCGATAAATTTATCGATAACTCAGTTATCGGTCAATATATGACTGCCCAAAAACCTAAAAAATTCCTTACAATATGGGTATCAAACGAAAGGGGAAGACCCCAGGTTTCATTTGGACCTCGATATATTTCGATAAATTTATCGATAACTGAGTTATCGGTCAATATATGATTGCCCAAAAACCTAAAAAATTCCTTACAATATGGGTATCAAACGAAAGAGGAAGACCCCAGGTTTCATTTGGACCTCGATATATTTCGATAAATTTATCGATAACTGAGTTATCGGTCAAAATTGGTTGCCCGAAAACCTTAAAATTTCCCTACATTATGGGTATCAAACTAAAGGGGAAGACCCCAGGTTTCATTTGGACTTCGATATATTTCGATAAATTTATCGATAACTGAGTTATCGGTCAAAATGTGGTTGCCCGAAAACCTTAAAATTTCCCTACAATATGGGTATCAAACGAAAGGGGAAGACCCCAGGATTCATTTTGACTTCGATATATTTCGATAAATTTATCGATAACTGAGTTATCGGTCAATATATGATTGCCCAAAAACCTAAAAAATTCCTTACAATATGGGTATCAAACGAAAGGGGAAGACCCCAGGTTTCATTTGGACCTCGATATATTTCGATAAATTTATCGATAACTGAGTTATCGGTCAATATATGATTGCCAAAAATCCTAAAAAATTCCTTACAATATGGGTATCAAACGAAAGGGGAAGACCCCAGGTTTCATTTGGACCTCGATATATTTCGATAAATTTATCGATAACTGAGTTATCGGTGAAAATGTGGTTGCCCGAAAACCTTAAAATTTCCCTACAATATGGGTATCAAACGAAAGGGGAAGACCCCAGGTTTCATTTGGTCTTCGATATATTTCGATAAATTTATCGATAACTGAGTTATCGGTTAAAATATGATTGCCCAAAAAACTTAAAATTTCCCTACAATATGGGTACCAAACGAAAGGGGAAGGTCCCAGGTTTCATTTGGACATCGATATTTTTTGATAAATTTATCGATAACTGAGTTTTCGTCAAAATGTGAGGCCCAAATAACTTAAAATTCCCTACAATATGAGTATCAAATGAAAGGGACATTTGACTAAAAACTAAAAAATAAATATAGTTTAAAAAAACTAAAACTCACGCTTTTAGAGTGTAATGGTCTAAAAAGTTGAAAATCTATTATATGTATATAAATGCGCAAACATAACTGGTTCCTCCCTTTTTTGCAATAACCACAATTCTAAGGTATATAAAATTTGGTATGTATCGATATGCCTCGCCGAGCAGGGTGGCCGACAATAAACCAAAAATTAAAAAAAATTAATTATATTATGAAATGCTAAACACGCATTCACCTTACAGAGCCGCTGTTATGTGTGAATGTACGTAGGTATGACCACTTGCATTGTTGTGTTTGCATTCAATGCAATTGTGTGTGTAGTCATGAAAAATTGCATTGATTGCTGTTGCTGAAAACGAGAGTTGTTTTGTTTACTATAATAAGCACGAGCCCGTCAACTTCATGGCGCTTACACAAAGTGTTTACAAAAACAAAATCTGTGGGTAGGTAGTCAGAGAAGCAAAAATAAAAAAATAAAATAAAATAAAATAAAATAAAATAAAATAAATAAAAATAAAATAAAATAATAAAAGATAAAATAAAATAAAATAAGATAAAAAAATAAAATAAAATAAGATAAAATAAAATAAAATAAAATAATATAAAATAAAATAAAATAAAATAAAATAAAATAAAATAAAATAAAATAAAATAAAATAAAATAAAATAAAATAAAATAAAATAAAATAAAATAAAATAAAATAAAATAAAATAAAATAAAATACAATAAAATAAAATAAAATAAAATAAAATAAAATAAAATAAAATAAAATAAAATAAAATAAAATAAAATAAAATAAAATAAAATAAAATAAAATAAAATAAAATAAAATAAAATAAAATAAAATAAAATAAAATAAAATAAAATAAAATAAAATAAAATAAAATAAAATAAAATAAAATAAAATAAAATAAAATAAAATAAAATAAAATAAAGTAACATAAAATAAAATAAAGTAACATAAAATAAAATAACATAAAATAAAATAAAATAAAGTAACATAAAATAAAATAACATAAAATAAAATAAAATAAAATAAAATAAAATAAAATAAAATAAAATAAAATAAAATAAAATAAAAAAAAATAAAATAAAAAAAAAATAAAATAAAATAAAATAAAATAAAATAAAATAAAATAAAATAAAATAAAATAAAATAAAATAAAATAAAATAAAATAAAATAAAATAAAATAAAATAAAATAAAATAAAATAAAATAAAATAAAATAAAATAAAATAAAATAAAATAAAGTAACATAAAATAATAATAAAATAAAATAAAATAAAATAAAATAAAATAAAATAAAATAAAATAAATAAAATAAAATAAAATAAAATAAAATAAAATAAAATAAAATAAAATAAAATAAAATAAAATAAAATAAAATAAAATAAAATAAAATAAAATAAAATAAAATAAAATAAAATAAAATAAAATAAAATAAAATAAAATAAAATAAAATAAAATAAAATAAAATTAAATTAAATAAAATAAAATAAAATAAAAAAAAATTAAAAAAAAATTAAATAAAAAAAAATAAAATAATATGTCCACTTTATTGAGCGTAGGTACAAACAGTGTTTACAAAAACAAAATCTGTGCGTGGGTATCGGACAAGCAAATGCTTGCTCAGACATGATATGAAAAAAAAAAAAAAAAAATAAGCTAGATCATGCACAAGGCCCTTCGTGGCTAGACTTAGTGAAATGAAATAAAATGTAAAATTGATAAAATTGAAAAAAGTAAAATAAGAATTAGAAAAGTGGTTGAAAGTAAAAAAAGAAATTTGTTGGAAATGAAAGGAAAGGAAATAATATAAAATAAATAAAAATAAAACAAAATGAAATTAATAAAAGTATAAAATAAAGGAAAGAATGGGAAAGGAAAGGGATGGATAAAAGGAAAATAAAGGTAAGTTAAGGTAAGGAACGGAAAATATGAAAGAAAAATCAAATAAAGGTAGGGAAAGGAAAGGAATGGAAAAGAAAAAATGAAGGGAAGAAAGGAAATGTAATGTTGGTAAAGGAGTGGAAAAGAGAATTAAATAGAGAAAGACAAAGAAAGGAAAGCAGAGAAAAAGAAAGGATAGAAAAGGCAGCGAGGAAGAAGGTATGGAAAATAAATGAAAATAAAAAGAAAGAAAAATAAAGGAAAGAAAGGTAATGAAAAGCTGAAAAAATAAGTAAAGGAAATGAATTTAAAAGAAAAAAAACTAAAGGAGTTACGGAAGGGAAAAAAGAAAATAAGGAAACGGTAGGAAAGCAAAGGTAACGAAACGAAATGACAGGAGAAGAAATCTAAGGAAAAAAGTGAAAGAAAATAAGGGTAAGAAAAAAATAAAAGAAATGAAATGAAAAAAAAATGAATAAAATGAAAGGAAACTGAGCGAAACCAAACGAAACTAAAGCAAAGGAAACGAAAGGAAAGGAAAGAAAAAGAAAATAAAAGGAAAAAGGAATGTAATGGAAATAGAAAGAAAGGTCAGGTAAGAAAATAAAAGAAAGGAAAATAAAAGAAAATAACAGAAAAGAAAGAAAGAAAGAAAGAAGGTTAATAAAATGAAATGGAAGAAGAGAAAAGAAAAGAAAAGGAAAAGAACGGAGAGGGAAGAATAGAAAAGGAAAGAAAAGCAAAAGATATAAATTGAGATGAAAGGAGAGGAAAGGAATGGAAATAAAAGCAAATGATAGCAAAGGAAAGGAAAGGATAGAAATACGTATGAAGACGAACTAAGAAGAATAAATAATTATCAACATTGAAACTATATTATTGAATGGTGTAAAGAGTGAGGAAAAGGCAAAATTAATAGGAATGTATAGAAACCAAAAATATAAAAATATGGAAAAGAAAGGAAAATTTAAGAAATATCAAAAAGGTAGGAAAATAAAATAAGGTTTTGTGGTTGAATTTCAACCACTGGGCGAACTCTAGTAATTTTAAGACCCCTACACAGTAGTCTTGTGGAAAAAGCGTGGCCCGCTTTGTGCCATAATTTTGGTATATCGAGCGCAAGACGCTTTTCCCACATAATGCTAGTTTTTTTACTACGCTTGCATTAGCTTTACATATGTACATTCTTATTTATCGATAACTGAGTTATCGGTCAAAATAAGATTGTACAATAATATTGAAAATTGCTTACAATGTGGGTATCAAACGAAAGTGGAGGACCAGAGGTTTCGTTTGCACTGCGGTATACTTCGATATATTTATCGATTACTTCATAACACATTTAACTAAAAAGTAAAAAATAAATATAGGTTAAAAAGCGAAAATACACGCTTTTAAAGAATATAGCACTAAAAAGGTAAAAATAAATTAAATAAAAAACGAAGATTATGGAGCAAAGCGGACCACGCTTTTTCCACAAGACTACTGTGTAGGGGTTTTAAAATTATTTTCAACTTTTTAGTTCATTACCCTCTAAAAGCGTGAGTTTTAGTTTTTTAAATAAATAATAAATTTTTGGTTTGTTTGAATTCCGGGTAGAAAATAATCCGTGTAGAAAATAATCTAGGCAAATCTATTCTTAATCTAGGCGCTGGCTAGATTTTCCTACAATAGACAATTCTACCTTGGGCCTGCCAGGGCTCTGGAATGGAAAGCGTATGTTTTTATATTTACGGTCCGGCTGGGGCGCAAGCACTACTGGACACGCCTGCATTTTGGGATTATATAGCTTTCTTCCGCTGAGCACAGATCGTTGTGCGACCACAACAGTCGGAGATAGCGGTTTTAAAATCAACATTCCCATCAGGGAAGAATGGGAGAGCACGGATCGGAGTCCCGCCACTCATGGCGGCACTTCCATTTATACTGATGGCTCGAAGCTAGACGGCAGAGTTGGAGGAGGGGTTTATTCAAAGGATCTGAACCTTGAGCTCTCCCTCAGACTACCTGATCACTGCAGTTTCTTCCAGGCTGAAGTTTCAGCAATCATGGACGCCGCGGCTTGGATAGGCCAACACACTATCGGACAGGACATTTTTATATTCAGCGACAGCCAGCGGGCCATCAAATCCCTTGGCTCTTATTCGTTCAACTCTGAACTGACGCTCAGCTGTCGTCGATCTCTACAAGAGATGGCCCAACAGAATCGCGTGAACCTCACATGGGTCCCGGGGCATAGGGACATTGAGGGAAACTGTAGGGCAGACGAACTTGCGAGGCAGGGCACGACGAAGCAGGTTCTTCGGGATAAAGAGCGCTTAGGTATGCCGTTTGCCACATGCAAGCTTATGCTGAAGGAGTACACACTCCGCCAAGCCAACGAAAGATGGCTGCAATCTCCAGGATGCCGGATATCCAAAGAAACCTGGCCGAAATGGGATCACAAAAGTTCAAGACAAATTTATGCCCTAAGGAGAAGAGAAATCTCCATATTAATAGGCGTATTAACTGCGCACTGCCTCATTGGTAGGCACGCAGAAAGACTAGGAGTGCCCTACCGACGATGCTGTAGGAGTTGTAAGGATGATGAGGAGGAGGAAACGGTGGAGCACCTCATCTACAACTGCCCGGCTTTAAGTGGCGCGAGAATGCGCTTTTTGGGAGTTCCCTTCCTGGTTAGCCTACGCCAGGTCACGGAGCTGGACATAAAGGACCTGATGGCCTTCATCAAGTCATCTAAATGGTTCGAGGAGGACTAACGGTGTCGGTATAGGAACGTCAGTCCCGGGATTCTGCTATGTGGAGAATTCCGTTAATACCGGGATTTTCCATATGGCAGGGTCCCGGAACTGACTTTCCTAGTGTTGGTGGTATCACAACGGGCCTTTTAATACTGCCTCTGGCGGCTGCCGTGGTGTAGCGGTTAAGTGTTCGGCCTTCTACACCAAGTCGTGGCGGTTCGATGCCCGGCAAAAGTAACATCAAAAATTATTTAGAAAAAGAATTTTTCTAAACGGGGCCGCCCCTCGGCAGTAGTTTGGCAAACTCTCCGGGTGTATTTCTGCAATGAGAAGCTTCTCAGCAAAAAATTCATTTGCTTTGCAAGTGCCGTTCGGAGTCGGCAAAAAACTGTAGGTCCCGCCAACTTCTAGGAAAACTCAATAAGCAACACACCACAAGTTGGAAAGAGAAGCTCGGCTAAAAATCTCGTTAGAGGTTATGATAACCTGTTGGTATATCGCCGCCATTAGTTTTTTTTTTTTTTTTTTTAGGTGTGCCTCTGCGGCAGCCACTTAACCTATATTTCTGTAAGGGGACTGCCTAGTTTTGCCCCTGCTCAGTTTTTAAAATCCAGGCCCTAAATATTTTGTCTATATTGGGGCGGCCTAGTTTTTCCAATCCAGCGCCAGGTTAGTTTTTCCACGATTATAAAATTTAATTAAAGTTGTTCATTTGCCAAACCAATTTCATGCGTTGTGACAGCTGAATGGATAGAGATGATGGCTGTAATGTGAAGGTGCCTGGGTTCAATGCTGCCTGAAATGCAATGAAATATTTTATTTCTTAGCTGGCATTGCCTTGGAAAAAGTAGGCAGGGCCTAGATTTGCATTACCCCACAGGCCTTTTATTAAACAGCATTAACAAACAGATAAGGGCCTGCGTAAACTTTCCTTGGCAGGCCCATGATTTTAAAAGGGAAAATCTTGTCAGACCCTAGGCTAAATTTAGCAGATTTTCTACCCGGGATGTAATTGAATTTTGCCCACAAAAACTTCATGTGCGTCATAGCTCAGCGGGAGAGCAGTCGGCTGTGACTCCTGAGCGTTTTCGTTCGAGCTGCCACATTTTTTCAGTTTTATTTTATTCTTAAAACTTTTCGGTTTAAAATTAAAACTTTTTTGTATGAAAATTAAAATTTTCGGTTTAAAATTAAAACTTTTTGGTTTGAAAATAAAAACTTTTCGGTCTAAAATTTAAACTTTTGGGTTTAAAAATTCAAATTTATTTTTGAAAGCTTATTCAAGATTGAATTTCGCCAACAATATTTATGTGTGCGATGTAGCTCAGTGGTAGAGCAGACGGGCAGGATGCGGGGAGGCTTGGTTCGAATTCCCGCCAACGGACAAAAAAAATTATTTTATCTTCAAAAATTTTTTAAAACATTTCTTGTTTATAATTGAAACCCGATTCATTTAGCCAATTTTCATGAAAACTGGTCTAGATTGAATTTGAATCCAAATTTGGTTTGGTCATATATGTAGTCCAAAAAAGTTTAAAACTTAGGTTCATATTTTTAGCCGTGTAGCTTTTCCGTTTTGTTCTTGCATTTTCTGCCACAATCACTGAAAACATGAGAATGCATTGTTGCAAATATTTTATTGCTATTTTTTGTTGTTTTTTAATTGCCAGCGGCTAAAAATTCACTGATAAAACAGAACTGTCATTTGTTATTAAAATTTATGTTTATGGGCCATTCAAATCTGGGGGGTCAGTTGATAATCTTAGAATATTTGTTTTTATAGCTGCCTTTATTATAGATTTTCCATCTGCATCGAAGTGATTAACTCCAGGTGAAGTGAGTAGAGAGTGTGTGGTACAAAAAAACTATGAAGGGCCTTTATGGTAATTTTAAGTCGTTTAATGTGAGATCAAGACCCAATATAAATTCCTGTACAGATAAAATCAGTTGCTTGGACAGTATTAATGTCATATTTAGGAAATTACTTTCGGTACTTAAATTTTTTTTTTGTGTTAGTTACAGTCTTTCCTCTTGGTATCTTTCTCGATATATAGGGAGGTTTAAACAACGTCTATCCACAAGCAGTACTCTAGTTCCTTCTTTATCTGGGGCTGGATATGCCGCTTGTGAAATTCGTGAAGCAAGTACTAACAAATAAAACTATCTTATCAAATCCGGGAGATGCCTCCATAGTGAAATACGCATCCAGGGGCACACCTCAAGGCGGTGTCTTATCCCCACTACTGTGGAACCTAATGGTTAACACCTTGCTAGTCAAACTAGGAGATCTAGCACTCAAAGGAACCGCAATTTATGTAGGGTGGGTGGAGTGCAGGGGTCTTCTGCCTTGCTTATTACACACCCACCAAAGCTTTAGAGGTTATGCTAAACCTTCCTCCGATAGATCTGTACGGCAAACTTCAGGAAGCTGCAGCGCGATAATAGTTAACTGGACTTCACCCCACCGACCTTTTCTACCGACAACAAATTCTCCATATAGATACATGAGATGCACGAATGGGAAAAGGTACAAATTCTAGACCCGCAGGCTACACCCATCTGCACGGATAGCTCCAAACTGGATTGCAACGTTCCTAGCGGCATTTACTCTGAAGACCAGGGAACAGGGTTTAACAATTGGTAGAGAGCTTACAATCTACAAGAGCTATATGAGAATGGAACGGGGCTTCGCTATCATCATCATTTATTGGCTCTTAACCGCCTAACCGATTTTGGCCGTTGCCTATCAAAGCGCGCCAGTCATTCCTTTTTAGCGATAACTGACGCCAATTGGAAACCCCAAGGGAGTTCAAGTTATCCTCCACCTGTAGTTTCCATCTCAGTCGAGGCTCCCCCTCCCCCCCCCCCCCCGTGCGACCACCATTGTAAAAACTCCTGAGAATAATCGCGGAGCATTATTTTAAAGCCGCGCATATGCTGTGGACTAACCGGGATGATTGTGAAGCTTCAAGGTTAATATGGCCATGTTTATACAGAAGAAACTAAACTAAACTTTAAGAGTACTACACGGCTAAAAATTTGGACCTAAATTTTAAACTTTTTTGGACTACATATATGACCAAACCAAATTTGGATTCAAATTCAATCTAGACCAGTTTTCATGAAAATTGGCTAAAGGAATAGGGTTTCAATTATAAACAAGAAATGTTTTAACAATTTTTTAAAGATAAAATAAATTTTTTGTCCGTAGCGCACGGCTAAAAAAATTAACCTAAATTTCAAACCCGTATAAAGATTAATCAATTTCTCAAACTTTTTTGTACAATATTTCAAACCGTCCAAATACCTACAAAGATTTTCATATTCTTTTGGTTTCGATTTAAAATCTAAAAGAAAAAGCTGTCTAAATTTTTTATTTTTGGTTTGTTTTAATGTAATTGAATTTTTCCCACAAAAACTTCATGTGCGTCATAGCTCAGCGGTAGAGCAGTCGGCTGTGACTCCTGAGCGTTTTCGTTCGAGTTCTGTCAGCTGCCACATTTTTTTAGTTTTATTTTATTCTTAAAACTTTTCTGTCTAAAATTTAAACTTTTGGGTTTGAAAATTCAAATTTATTTTTGAAAGCTTATTCAAGATTGAATTTTGACAACAACATTTATGTGTGCGATGTAGCTCAGTGGTAGAGCAGGCGGGCATGATGCGGGGAGTCTTGGTTCGAATTCCCGCCAACGGACAAAAAATTTATTTTATCTTTAAAAAATTATTAAAACATTTCTTGTTTATAATTGAAACCCTATTCCTTTAGCCAATTTTCATGAAAACTGGTCTAGATTGAATTTGAATCCAAATTTGGTTTGGTCATATATGTAGTCCAAAAAAGTTTAAAATTTAGGTCCAAATTTTTAGCCGTGCGGGAATTCGAACCAAGACTCCCCGCATCATGCCCGCCTGCTCTACCACTGAGCTACATCGCACACATAAATGTTGTTGGCATTATTCAATCTTGAATAAGCTTTCAAACATAAATTTGAATTTTCAAACCCAAAAGTTTAAATTTTAGACCGAAAAGTTTTAAGAATAAAATAAAACTAAAAAAATGTGGCAGCTGACAGAACTCGAACGAAAACGCTCAGGAGTCACAGCCGACTGCTCTACCGCTGAGCTATGACGCACATGAAGTTTTTGTGGGAAAAATTCAATTACATTAAAACAAACCAAAAATAAAAAATTTAGACAGCTTTTTCATTTAGATTTTAAATCGAAACCAAAAGAAATTGAAATTGATTAATCTTTATACGGGTGTAAAATTTAGGTTAATTTTTTTAGCCGTGTAGGTACATGATGATGGCATACATAAACCAGCCAGCTCTCTATGCAGAATCAGACAGGATGAGGAAGTAGAGGAGTCGATTCATCAATTCTTTTGCCGGTGTCGAGGTGACTCTGATTACTGGGTGCACGCCTTTTCCACTGTCTAGCAGACATCATTCTAAAATTTGTATGGGAGTAAATGGTTCAAGGATAAACTGAGAATTACCTGGTTGGACGATTCTGTAACACCCTGGTCCGTTATGAGAGCACTTACAATGGACATGAATGTTTCCGAGTGGAATTATGGGATATCCCATCCGCTAAGTCTTCACCTAACCTTGTTTAACCTAGGAACATTTTCACATCTTTTTTAAAAGTCACTATACAAAATAATCCCCCGCATGTCATATCTACAGTTACCAGATTTAAATTTTCGATTCAAGAGAGTTTGCCAAACTACTCCCGAAGGGCAATCCCGTTTAGAAAAACTTGTTTCAAACGTGTTTTTGGTGGTACTTTTCGCGGGATGACAACCCGGAATCTTTGATGTATTAGGCCGAGCACACTACCGCTACACTACGACGGCCGACAAGTTACAAATATTTAGTTTGTGGGCAAACGATATTTTATCTGGTTTCTGATTTGAAATGATTGAACATAACCTAAAGTGCCTGTGCAAATCTTAATACTTCTGTGATTAAAAAAAAAACACCAGTAACGGCATGTAAAATTGGTACAATAATTTGAATTTTTCCATCGCCGAACATTAATAAAAATGTGTACCTACGCCGTGGCGAGACATATGTTGCTGATAAGTTCATAAAGCACGTGCACACATTTGCATAAGTAAGCAACTAAATCGAGTATCTAAAAATCTAAGCTAATGCATATTCGCGATGCAATAAATATTATTACGCTACTTTAACAAATAAAACGATTTGATCGTGTTTCATTTCGATTCGCCAATTATTTTTTAACGCTCCCAATAGGCGTTTTGTCGCCTAGTGGCCAACTTCTCGATATCAATTTTATTTCTTATGATTATACGCTTGTCAATTTGAAAGTCAATTTGTGTTAGCAATTTGGTTTGAGCTGCAATTGTTGCATGGAGCTATATGCATGCACATTAGGGTGTCCAAAAGCAAATTTTTTATATAACAAAAAGGTAGAAATATAAAGAAGCTGACGCTAACTTTAGTATCCACTTTATCTCGACTATGACTATGGCCCTATGTTTTTTTTTATTGATTCAAGAGGGCTAAGAAAATACATTTAACAATTATGAAAAAAGGACTGTTGCCACCCTAGTGTACATATTACGCATGTTGCAGCTGCTATATTTTTACTTACTTCTTGGTGGCATGGAATGTTGTTCACTATGCTGTTGTATATTAAAAAATAAAATGAAAAAGTTTGTTCAACATTTGGCGGCATGTCTCTAAAACAATGTTGCACAGATTAATATGCCGACGGCAGACAGTAGTTTATTGTTTTTGCTACATATTCTTGTAACAGTTTTTATGTTTTTCCCCCTATTTGCCTCAGCAGTTTTGTGGTTAATGAATATACTTTTAATTTATATCAGCCGTTTATTATAATTGATATTTACTTGCCTACTTACTTAAATTTGTTCATTATTTTATTTTATTGTTTTTGTTTTGCGCTGCACAAATCAGTCAGGTGTTAAATGTTGATTGACCAACTGACTGACTGATAAAATTCATTCAGCTGTGTACGAACGGTAGCCGCCACTGCCTAGTAAACAGCGTTTAGCCAACAGCATGCGCATAATGAGGCAACAACAATTCAATGTGGTGCAGCTACCTGACTTTGTTGTTGCTTTCAAATATGTATGTTTTACTGACTACACACCCATCTTGCAGATACCACTTATAATTTAGTTGTTTTGCGTGTTTGTGAGCTTGGTGGCTCTTTGCAAAGTGTCCAAACTGTCTAGCCTGTTTGCTCAGAAAAGATCGTCTTGTCCACGAATATCAATTATTTAATTTGCTGCAACCGCATTGAGGCTTGGTTTGTCTATTAAAGCGGGCTACTCACCAGCCAAGAAATGTCAAACTCCATATAAAAAAACGCTCAGGAAATGGTCAAGAAATGTTTTCACACGTCAAATTTTCTTAAGCCAATACTCAGCTCATAAGAAAAAATACTACAATTTTCCATGGTTGGCAACGCCGGTTTACCTCAAGAAATAAATATGCTCGTATATATTTCTTGAGGTAAACGTGCAGATCCACGGCAAAAGTGATTACATATTTCAATAAACGTGTTTTATACATTTTTAAAAGAGTAATTTGCAAATAAATGGAAAATTTGGTAAACGTCAAAATTTCTTGACCAAGCACAAGAAATATATGCTCGTTTTTTTCTTGAGGCATTTCTTGGCAGGTGGGTAGCCCGCTTAACGAACGTCTGTCATGCTTGCAACTGCTGCTGCTGTTATTCTCTCCCCCTTGATCTAATGTATTACCATTTAAATAGTTAGTAGGAACACAGAGTTTATGTGCTGGTGATATACAGTAGTGGGCAAATAAATGTAGCAAGCACTTTTTCAGATAAACAAACTATATTAATTTTATAAATAGATAAATATTCCAAAACTTAAGTGCTAACAAACAATATCTGAATTATTTGATATTACGTTTTTTCAAAGTTATATCTTTGGCTCTTACGTTGCAGCTCTTGAGCTGTGACTAAATCGGCATAAATCACTATGAGTATTCTTAACTTCAGGAACTCTAGATACAGGAGAATATATTTCTACTGTTGATAAACTTATCATAATTCATATATAGCTGTTTCTATTACAACTTCTCCTGTACCACGGTCAATTATATTTGAATAACAAAAACAAGAAAATAAAAACAAGACACACAAAAGATGGAGAAAATCTCCCAAAATCTGAATAGTCAAAACCAAATCATGAATACATATTTCATATTCGTTTTTGAATATGAACAAATATCAATATTCGTTTCTTAAGTCTTTCGTTACTTTCTCGGCACTTCAATATTCAATTGTTGTCACATAGTTTCACTGAATATTTTTGCTTCTGCTGCACAATGTTTCGTTTGTTAGTTAGGGCCTATGTGCATTAAGGTAAAAAAAAAATGGCGCCATATACCTACAGGTGATCATCAGCAACCTCGAAAGAGATTTTTTGTTCTCTTCCAATTTGTGGTTTGCTGCTTTTGAATGTTGTCCAACAAATTGCATATGAATTCCTCATTATTTAACAACCTTTTTAAGAGTATTTTAAAACGAGAATGAAATTAATGAAAACACCCTAATTTTAGGGAAAATATCGACTAAAATTTTTGTGTGAGCTACCAATAATCGTAGCATTTAGCTGTCCACCACTGTAAATACATACATGTATATATACGAGCACATATACATGTGCAAGTAAGAAATAAGCTTTTTTTTTTACCAAGGTGTGTAATTTGTTAATCGGGCGGTAACTGTTTATTTCTCTATTAACTGCTTAATTATGCAATCACCGTAATTTAGCTAAGCTATTTGCAATTGTTGCGAATTAATTGTATGAAGAAATAAAACCAGTACAACTGACCACCCGCAAGTCATTCTAGTAATTTAATTGTAAGCTCTTATAGGGGGGTTGAGATGAAAAATATTCCAGCATGTCTAGTGATATAAATCTTTTGATATTTAATATAATGGAAGCAATTAAAAGGTTCATTGACTATTATGATATAAGATTAAGGAACACAAGACGAATTTGTTAATGCTAGGTAACGTTGAGAAATATATTCTTTATATTTTCTTCTTTAGTTGCTTCTGGCCGAATTCAACCTCTGACGGTCTTGATTTTACACTCCTTTTTTGTGCGACCGTCGTAGTTTAGTTTTTTGAGACGTACTTTAAGACAGAGCCTCTTGTTTTGCCTAGAATGGTCGCGAGTGTACTTACCACGATTCAAGCTGCACCCATAGAGCCCAGACAGCTTATTGACGTTGGCTATATTTTTGCATTGTTATTTATGAGAAGAGATATTGTCATTCGGACGAAGTCGTAGAGATTTTGATGGAACTTAATGAAAACTCTCTGAATAGGAGTATCGGGTTCGTCCTAAACAACAATGGAGCGTGTTTTTAAAGTTAACTTCTTAAGCGGCAATGCAAAATTTGTATAGAGAGTAAAACTTGAGCAGGAAATAAAAAATATTCCGTAAATATAACATTTGCGTTGACACTATGTTCCAGCAGAGATCGCCCCAGCCAGTTGGAAATACATTTTTTGGAAATTCCGATACTATCTTGGAAACCGACTCGGTCTGTTCACTGAAGTATTCGAATTGCTCAGGGTTATGGGAAGATATGTATCAATCTTTGTTGGTACGGCTAAAGTTGATGGTATGTATATAGTATACTCTGCTGTTCCATTGAAGGTTATGTCGTAATTTTTTTTTGGAAACGGTTTCATGTGGACAGCATCAAACCCAGCGAATGCTTAGCATCTACATTTTATTTTATTTTTATACCTTTCATGAACATGAAATGGTATTATAACTTTGGTCCGATGTTTGTAAGTATGAGAAGAAGAAGAGATAGACCCATCAATAAGTATACCGAAATGATCAGGATGACGAGATGAGTTGATTTAGCCATGTCCGTCTGTCCGTCTGTCTGTCTGTCTGTTTGAACGCAAACTAGTCCCTCAGTTTTTGAGATATTTGGCTGAAATTTTGTATGCGGCCACCATTTTCCAATATAGGAATCATTTGTCGGAACCAGCAAGACCGGACCGATATTACATATAGCTCCCATACAATCGATTGTTCCGATAAACGGATTTTGGGCTATAACTCCTGCAATTAAACACCTAAGAATGTGAAATTTTGTAAGTATTATTATTTTTTTCCGATAAACGGATTTTGGGCTATAACTTCTGTAAGTAAAGAGCTAGTGACGTGAAATTTTGTAAGTATTGCTATTTTTATATGTGAAATATCGATGTTGAAAATCATTGAGACGGGATAAATATTTCATATAGCTCCCATACAATCGATTGTTCCGATAAACCGATTTTGAGCTATAACTCCTATAATTATATAGGTAGGGTCGTGAAATTTCGTAACTATTGCTCTGTTAGAAAGTGGAATGTCGACATTAAAAATCAATGAGATTGGACCAACAAAACACATCGCCCCCATATAATCGATAGTTCCGATAATTTCGGTATGAGCTAAAATAACATAGACGGGCATTACTTAAACCCAACTAATCCTCAACAAATTTCACTTTTACTTAATGACCAATAACAAAAGAATTCTCTGAAGTACAAGCATTAAAATATTTGCAAATCAAACGTGCAACATCAACGGCAATAATTGTTTTTAGCCAAAAATGTCAACAATAAAACGAAGCGCCCGCAAATTTGACAATTACCAACAAACGGCAATGACAGTAAAACCACAGCATCCAATATGGTCAACATTGACCTTTTTTTGACACTTGCTGCAGCAACGGAGCTCAATTTTGCAGTTAAAAACGCAATTTCTATGCGCAGCCGCGTGTTTGTGTGCATGAATAAATTATCGGCCTAGCCATAATAAAGCGACAACAGTTTGGCGAAACTTTCTTCAAAACAAACGCATTTCTTGAAGTTTTTGTCAACTAACTCGTAGGCAACAAAAACAAAGGCGCCACAGCGCACTATGGGGTGTCTTTCAGAAAATTGTTACAAAATCGTACTTCTGCTCTACATCATCCTCGTCTGATGACTTTTACCTCTATACCTTTAACTATAACTCTAGCCCTGAATCTAGCTCTAGTTCTAAGTATAACTCTAACTACAACTGTAACTGTAACTAACTGTGACTCTAACTCTAAATCTAGGTCTAGTTCTAGCTCTCTAGAACTCGAACTCAAACTTCAACTCTAACTGTAGCTCCAATTATAACTCTAACTCTAATTCTTAGTCTAACTCTAAATGTAACTCTAACTACAACTCTAACTCCTGATCTAACTCTAACTTGATGTCGACCTCTAACTTAAGGCGACCTCTAAGTCTAATTTTAACTCTAACTCTAAGTCTAACTGTAACTGTATCTGTAACTGTTAATGTAACTGTAACTGTATCTGTATCTGTAACTGTATCTGTAACTGTAACTGTAAGTGTTACTCTAACTCTAACTCTAACTCCAACTATAACTCAACTTCTCAAACCCTAACTATTGCTTTAACTATAACTCTAACCTAACCATACCTCTAGCACCAACCCTAATTTTACTTCTCCTTTTCCCTCAAACTCTAAATCTAACTTGATTTTCTCCAAAACATCACACATTGCAGCGCCAACCACAACACAACTGTGCCACATCCGTTCAAATTATGATTAACTATGAAGCAAACGAACATCCGATCGGCCTGTCGTCTATTCGTTGGGAGCAATCATCAGGTTAACACCACATAGAGAATTCAACTGCACAAATACCAAAAGTGGTTAACGCACAGGCGGTGCGTTACATTTCGCACATTTGTTGACACTAACAAGCCGACTGCCGACTAACCGCCTTACTGCGCCATCAAACAACTCAGAAGCACAAAAAAAAAAAAAAAAGCGCGAAGAGAAATGATTAATGAAGCGTTTAAAAGTCCAAATACGTTCAGCTGCGTGAGTGTGCAACTGCTGCTGTTGCAGCTACTGTGCAACCAACTGTCGCAACTGACTTTACAAAAGTGCGCACTACTAGTGAATTATACTGCACGGCAGAGCGAGTTGCTAAATGGTCTGAGGTAAAATATGCGAAATTGATACATGCCGAACTAAATTGAGTAGCATAAATTGTTGGTATTTCTTGAGAAAGTTTTGTAAACAATCGCAGTAAACTTATACCCAACACAATTTCGCGTTTCTTGATGGTTTACCAAATATTTAGGTAGGTACCCTGCAGCGAAACGATTGAAATGTTTCGTTTGCTTATTTTTTTCTTTTATAATTCACAGATGCTTTTTCGTGTTTGCGTGAATATAAATGGTCGCTGCTTTCCAAAAGAATAACTAAATAAAATAAAATAAAGGACAAGTCATGAAAATTACGCGACTATTAATTTCGGGTCGAAATCATACTGGTACAGGGTTCAATGCTTTTTGAACTAGTATGGGGACTAGTATACTTTGTTGAAATCATACTAGTCCAGTTTCACTGATTTTTGGATAAGTATTAAGACTAGTAGGTTCAATTTTTTTAAATTAGTATGGAACTGGTTTAGGTTAGGTTAGGTTGCAAGGGCAGGACAGAGTACACAGACCCTGCCCGACACTTAGGCCATTAAAAAGGCCCATTGTGATACCCCATACGGTGTTCACCCACCTCCTTGCCCCATAGATGCGAGAAGGTTATCCTTAAACGCCGGCAGCAGCCCGACCGCGTACAGCCGACCCGAAAAACCTAAGGAGATCAAAACACTCGATGCGGTGCCATGATACGGCACCGCTAAACGAGTTCAAAGATCACCAAAAGGCTGTAAAGGACCAGTCCACGGTCATGCTACCGTCGACGCAAGGAAAACAAACTCACACCCAAGGCAGGGGATCAAACCACTTCGTGGAGCCAATGAATTTGGATAACGCCTTTACTTCCATGTTAGATATCTCAGTGAGGTCGACGCAAAAAGGTGGGCCAAGGCTTGCTAACCGTCGTCTGCAGAGCGCGTGACAATGACACAGCAGATGTTGAACACTTTCCTCCTCCTCAATGCATCTGCAGCTGCGACAGTAATCATTAGACATTACGCCCATTCTAGCACCGTGCGTACCTATTAAACAATGTCCTGTTAGAACCCTTACTAGGGATGAAATATCCGATTTATTAAGAGACAGCAGGGAATTTGTACGTCCCTTGTCGAAAGAAGGCCAGGTTAGCCTTGATATTTCGCATGTTGAGAGCCCTGCCTCGCTATTTTCATGGTATTTGTGCTGACACTAAATTTAAAAGAGGCCATGGGTATGCCTACCGAACTATTTCCTGGAAGGAGATGGGTGGTGGTACCTCGTCTGGCCAGCTCGTCCGCTCTGCAGTTACCTTCAATATTCCTGTGCCCAGGTACCCAAATTAGGCTAATACTGAAGTGCTGAGCCATCTCATTGAGAGATCTGCGACATTCAGTTAACGACTTTGCATTGTCGACGCATGAGTTCAAGGCTCTAAGTGCGGCCTGACTGTCTGAGAAGATGTAAATCCGTTTGTCATTTTGCGACATGGACGCCAAGCTTTTCACAGCACCATGTATTGACAGCATTTCCGCTTGGTACACGCTGCAGTGGTCGGGGAGGCGGAAGGAGATCTCTAGTCCCAGGTCCGCTGAAAAGATACCTCCCCCCACCTTCCCCTCAAGCTTGGAGCCATCAGTGTAGATATTAACGGCTCCTCGAACAGAATGTGATCTGTTGTCCCATTCCTGTCTTGTCGGTATTAACACCTTGTAGTTTCTGACAAACACGTTATTTGACGCGCAGTGGTCAGTATATGGTGGTATGTTAACAGGAGCGTGAGTGCCCAAGATTGTGGCGTGCCCACTTTGTCCATTTATCCAGCCGCCGGTCTCCCTTATTCGCAAAGCTGTGATCACGGCTACTTCTTTCGCCACCAAATCGAGCGGTGGTAGATACAACATAGGAACTGGTATGTTCTGGTCGAAATGTCACAACTGACATCTCGTAGGACATCAACATGTGGGGACTGAACAAACAAAAAGCCTTATTTCCACTTTCGCAAATTTTTCAGAAACCGAAAAAAACTTTCAAAGAGTCAATTATTCACAATTTAAAGTTTTAATTTGGCACGATATAAGCCACGCTCAGTTGTTTTGGTGCAAAAATTCCCACGCACAACAAAAGAGAAGGAAATATTTCCGATTTGTACGAAAATTTGATTTTGGCGGACCTTTTTTTAGAGGAAATATGAAGTTTTAGTAGTTTCGATTGAATACATCATGTGTAATGTTGTCTGAACCACAAGATTGCATCAAAACACTGAAAAAGTGAAAAATGGAAATAAGCCGTTTTGTTTGTTCAGTCCTCATGTAAAAAATACCAGTTTATATGAAAAAAATACAAAAGACTGACTAGTTGGGCGTGGTGCACAAACAAGTTGTAAATTAGTTTTCAACTAGTTGCTTTCGCTACAAGTACTAGTCCAACATAAGCGTCGCTCTACTCTTCTGCCCAGTTTCCCCCTTTTTCTTTAGTTTTTCAATAACCACTTTTTATCTGTTCCTTCCTTCACTTGCTTCTCTTCTTTCCAGCTCCACATCTGTGCGCATCTCCATCTCCTTTCTTCGTCTATCTATTATTTTGTCCCTTCTCAGCATTTTCATTTCACTCTCCCCATCCATCCCCTTTCTTCTTCTTCCCTCTGGCCATAGCTCTTATGACGTCTAACTAAAGGGAATCACTTTCACGTCCCTCAAAACTAATCGTAAAACTTAAGTATAGAGCTCAACAACGCACAGTGTAACTTTTGTCATTTTTAGGATGCCAAAAGTAATAACAGCCAAACCAAAGGAGCAATTCATTTGAAATTTTGTAGTGTGGCTTCAGATACCTAAGTCTGATTCTAGATAAAAAAATGGGCGTGATCCGCCCACTTTTTCTCCTTGCCCCCATATAAGGTGAAATTTGAAATATTGTTCATATCTTTTGGAGAATCCCCACATATGTAGCACTTTTGCGATGATGTATATGCCGACAGAGCGTTGCAAACTTTGCCATCAATCATGCACACAGAGCCAAAAATGCCTAATAAAATTAATAAGATTGTCTTCATGATCAGCTTTTGGGCAAAGGGGTCGCAACGGTGCAAACGAAGAAAAAACTGTAGGGAAATCTTTTTGGTTTTAAGAAGAAATTCTTATTAAAAAACTATACATTTAGTACAAAGGTGTAGTTAGACGCTGGCAATTATTAGTATACGATGGCCGGATGGTTAGCAGCTGGGTTTAGCAATCGAAAAATTGTAAGTTCGATTCTCTCTCTTTTTTTCCTAATTAGAAATGTTAAAAAGAAATCTTCTTAAATATATTTATAAGATTTTCCTTTGAAACATTAACAACTCTACACATATCGGCAATTAGAAGCTGGCAATCAAAAGTGTGCGATGGCCTGATGGTTAACAGCTGGGTTTATCATTCCGAAAATTGTAAGTTCGATTCTCGGTGAGGGCAATATCATTTTATTTTTCATTTAAAATATTAAAAAGAAAATCTTCTTAATAACATTAAAAAGACTGTCTCTACAATAATAAAAAAGAAAATCTATAGAGATATCTCTTGACTTTTGTTCTATTTTATTAGGCATTGTTGGCTCTGTGCACAACACAAACGTTGATTTCACTAGTAATTTCAGGTTATCTGTTTGAATTGTTGTAGGACGAAGACTGGAAATTTGGTCTTTGACAGACTGCACCTCCTTTGAAATGACATCTCGTGTTTCTTTTGTAAAAACAAATTTTATCGGTCGGCAGTATCTCGTGGAAGATGGAGCAGGATTACTCCAAACTATAACCTTTCGTTCGTCAACCATTGTATACAATTGAAGGAGTACTAGTGAAATGAAAAACATACTAGTGTCCGATTGGTTTTCCTCCGAAAATTGTTGTTTGTAACAGCTTTGCTCAGCTCCATCACATCCCCATTTTATAATTGCATTTAGTTCTTTAACTTCAGGAATAGAAAGCAATACCTCTTTTTGTGCAAGACACAATCTTCTTATGCTGTGATCAGTTAGGGATTGCAATTCAATTTCTGCATAGGTTTCCGTTACGGTTATTTTTTCAGAATAGCATAAATCCTTTGATTCTTTTAAACAGTTATATGAAGGATATATTTTTCTGTTAACTTCTGAAGTGTGCTGTCGGATCAGGGAGTATTCATGTGTTGAAAGATTTGAGTCAACTATCATCGCGATTGCTTGATTTGGTGACAAACTTTTCTTATTTTGTTCCGATATTCGGGACTTCTTGATTGCAGTGCCTCTTGATGGTGATGCTGTGGACAACTCCTCAATTATTTTTGCTGAATTTCTTTTCCCTGATGATCGTAATTTCATTCCCGCTGCCAGTAACAGTTGATCATTATCGACATTGTTCATTAGTTCCTTAGCTTTTCGTTTTCTTGTGCGCATAGATGACTCGGAGAAGTTTTTAGTTGGCCTTCCTCGATTAGGAATATCACGAGAAGTACATGGCTGAACATCAAGCAAATAATAAGTGAAATCCATATTTTCTGATAACCATTCAGAGTTTTGCTTAATAAATCTACTTGTAGATCGAAGACAACGTTCCCATCTCTTACGAATATTATATACATCTCTTCCAATTATACTCAAAATATGGTTTAGTATGGCTTTGTTCTTTTCTCCATTTTCGCTTTTTAGCCAAACTTCAAAGAGTGCATTTCGTGAAATAGCCATAACTAATTGATGATATAGGAAAACTTGGTACAGTGCAGTTGGAATATGAAACTGGGTTTTTACTGGAAAATAATACCTGCTAATGCTTAACAAAACTATACTTACCCATTTCTTTATTTCAACGATCTACCTAAGATCTCAAACTCCGAGCGAGCTTTAGGTACGCGTTTATATGATGTATACATACATATGTATATTCCCGAAGCACTAAATTGCTTAGAAGTATCACCCATAATAGACGACCTGCAGGTAGGCGTGCATACATAACATAAGTTGATGGGATAAGTACACAACTCGTTAACTATGGGAAAACTGTTGGAAAACCCATATGACAAACAATGAAGGGTATTCAGTGCACAAGGTTCCTTTTTCTGTGTTTTACCATTTCAGGTATAACTGTCTTTTTTTGGGATGTAGTGTTGTAGACTCGAATTGAGGACATTCCATTGCTAGGTCACTGTGCATTCATTCGTGAGCGCGGGCATAGAGACCTTAAGTAGGCGATTACAAAGGAAAACCGCAAAATTTCGCTATGGTTTTTTTTTATCTGAAACTGTATGAAATTCCCTTTAATGTGTATGTATTCGTTCAATCAAATTGGGCCAAATCATGTAAGTTTTATTCTATTGAAAACGAAATTTTTTTTAAGCTTACCAAATTTTTAGTGGCTGTCTAAACAAAAAAAAAAAAAAATATTTAAAAAAATGCCTACGTGCCTAAAACTTACCAATGCTGTTATAAATTACCCTAGTATAACAAATCAAATAGTATCAAGTCAAAACAGCTATCCAAAAATCCGCCACGTGGCCACAAATTTAGTCAAAAATTTTGGTCCGTTAAATGATTTTTACACTGGTTTCAGTTATCCAAGTTTCATAATGCTTATCATGGTGATCGTGGGGGTTTTACTTTACTTTGTGTACATTTTTTTAACAGTTGGTTATTTATCTGTTGCATGCCAAAAAGTTTTTGAGACTGGAGAACATTGTTTTTTGGACTTTTGGCATCCTAAAAGTGAAAAAAGTTACACTGTGCAACGTGAGGAACTTAAAATCTTCGCAACGTAAAAGTAGGAAGTCCCATGAAAAGCAGTAAAGCTGTGAAACGTATGCATTCGAACTGAGCTATTGTCACTTTATAGCCACTGTGCTCTCTATTTTACTTCAACACCTATGCAGTTTTTTCACTTTCTTTTCAACACATATTCTCCTCAAGCTGAAGTCAAGTATGTTTATTTCACCATACATACATGTAGGTATATATTTAGTATCTCTATGTTCCCCTTATAAATATCAACAACTAATCCTAGTTCACAACTCAAGCGCTCATCTTTTGCTGAGAAATACATGGCTGTGTATATTAAATCTTCCTCGAGGGTTTTAGTCATTTGAACTTTAGTTTATTTATGTTTTCATGTTGTTGTTGCTTGTTTACTGTTTTGTTAAAACAAGTTGACCTATTTGTTAATGCATTGTTACCCAGATTTTTGTCGAATTTCATGCTGTTGTTACTGAGACTCGTAGTCATTATAGCAAATGGCACTTTCGGTTCAACTCACATTCGCTTCCTTAAACCGGCACATTGTTGGGCGCCAATAATGATTTATTTGCCACGTTAGTTGTTGTGGTTTATGTATGCATTTTTGAAGTTAACTTCTTAGGCGGCGATATGAAGTTTTTGATTGAGAGTAAAATTTGAAAAAATGGATGACAATGCAACGGAAGTTATGCAACGGAAGCTATGCCACGGAAATAGAAATAAATGGGGGTAATTTCTGCTGATTTTTTAAGTTATATGCCTAGGCGCTCATAAAAACAAGCAAGCAATATTAATAACTAAACGAGTATGAATGTTTGTTCGTAAGCCAGCTGACACGATGACAATCGCTGTTGCGTACATTTTCATGGGCCAAAGGCGTGTGGGTTTACGCACACAATGCCACTTTTTACAAACATCACAATTTAATTTCTCAACCAAAGACTTTGAATTTTGAAGAAGCAAGATTTTAGGGTACCTGGAATACATAAAAATTAGGCAGTGAACGACATTTTGCTCAAACATTTCCCCAAAAAATGGCAACCCTGTCCTGAAAGACGGTTTTGCATATATTGCGTGCTTGCATACAAGGACGTCGTGTGATTTTTTAATATTTTAGGGATGAAAAATAATTTCAGTCGCTTTCAAACAAGCGCAGAAACCACATGTGTGGGCTTACGCACGCAATGTACAGGAACAAAAGCGAATGCGACTTTTTACACACATACTTAACTCAAGGAGTATGAATGTTTGTGCGTGTTTATTTGACAACGTTACGTCATCGTTGAGTACGGCTGAGAAGTTGCAAGTTCTGCGCTAATTTTTATGATCGCCTGGTGGTACGTGACGGATTTCGATCATTTTTCTCGATTGAAGTTTTGCAATTTATGTCCGTCCGTCCAATCAATTATTTCATATTAGATTTCTTCTTCTAAAATTACTTAAAAGTGCGATTTTGGCTACATTTTCTTGAAGATTTATGAATGAAAAAGCGTTCCGCTTTTTTTGTCAACTAACTCTTTCTTTCATATTTTGCATCTCACTCTTGCAATTTAGAGAAAATCTTAAATTCTGTTTTTTTTAAACACACTAGTTACAATTCACTAAGGCACAGTTTACATACATACATATATAGTACATACATATGGACCTTTTTATGACCAATAAATAATTAAGTATAATAGAAAAGTGAACTAGCCTTTAGTATGTGTTGATTTTCGTTTGCAAGCGAGTGTTTTAGGTTCAAGTGAATGTTTTAAGTTCAAGTGAATGTGTCTATAGTTTCGTGTCATTTTCGTTATATTGCCGTAAGGATTTTATTGGGTGAAATGGCCCAATAATTTGAAAAAAGGACTGTGACGTGGATGTGCCAGGATTAGATGCATGCCGCAAAAAAAAAAAATTAAAAAATATTTTATACCTTTCATGAACATGGAATAGTGTATTCACTTGTGTCCAAAAATTGTAGGTACGTACCAAAATAAAAAGAGATAGACCCATCAATAAGTAAGTATTAGGAGTGGGAATAAAAATATTCGTTCCAAAAAAATTCGAATAGTTTGCCAAGTATTCGAATAGTTGCTTATTCGCTATTGTCTTTTTTTCTACTCGAATAATATAATTTTATAATGTATAGGTTTTGGGGTCATTTTGGGATTGTGAATGGTCCCAAAGAATCCTCAAGCATCAAGAGCATGGGAGATATAATATCATTCTTTGATAGTTGTCTGCTGGGTTACAGCACTGCGGATGGTGATGGTCCTGATAGAGGTGATGACCAAACACCACTAATTCTGGCAGGCGATTTCAATGTTAATTTTGGATCGGAAAACTCCATGCCGCTAACTAGATTTTTGAGCGAAAAATTTGGCTTAGCTTTAAATACTAATCCAAATGAAGCAACAACAAAATCGGGAACTACAATCGATGCTGTAATCTCACAAAATCTACAACATGTGGAGTCAAAAACATATATTTCATATTTTAGCTACCAGAAACCAATTTTATCGATTTATAAATAAAATAGAGATCCTATACCTATATGAAAATAAATAAAATGTATCATTGAATGTTTTAATATTATCTGTCACATCTACATCAATAATACCACAGAAAAGGACACTAGGCTTTATCCATAAAAAGCGAGCAGTGGATCAGACTCAATTTTCCGAGTAAAACGTGTTCAGTTTGTTGTTTTTACAAAAATAAACAACCCACCTTGAGCAAATGCTCGCTTTTATGTAGGAGACCCAGGGTACTCCAGTAGAGTACTTCCAATTAAAATAAAATCCTCTTATAACTCTGTTGAATTTTAGTGGCTTAGCATGAATACTTTCAGAGATATGCATGAGAGGTGCCCGCACTCTTGATTCATCGATGGTTTTTAGTTTCTGTTCTTAAGTTGGTTATGATCGGTCAATCCGTTTAGAACGCAACTTAAGCTATGTATACATACACAAACACAATATTTGAATCTTATGTATTATATACATACATATGTAGTAGAGGCGTCCTGTTTAAATGTGAGCTCACTGTCCCCCCTTTTACAACTCTCCTTCATATCTTTCTTCGCATTCGCACTATATCCCTCCCTCTTTCTCTTCATTCCCCTCTTTCCTTCTACCACGCCCCTCTTCCACTATATCCCGTTCGTATTGGCCCCTGGCTACACGCGGTTTTTTTTTTTGTTTCTTTCATTTCTGTTAGTTTATGGTTAGAAAACAAATACCAACATTACGTTTTTTGCAGGGCATCAAACCGATTCAAATAACGTTCCGTTCCGAGGTCAAAACGTGTATCTTGCTCGCCAATCTTACGTTAAAAAAGATGTATGTAAGTCATAAAGAAATTCAAAAACGTTTGGAACCGATTCCAGCTTTTGAAGCGGTTTCGATGCTTTTCCCTTTTCAGATCAAAATAACGCTTACGGTATCGGCTTCGGTTTTGAAAAATGAATCGGGTACGGTTACGGTTTCGCTTTCGGTTTCACTCCTTGGTTTTTTGCTGGTAAGTTTTTGATTTTTATCGTTTGTCCTTTGACACTTTGCGATTGTTTTAATTTACGGCTGTCCGTTCATCAGGTCTCTGCTTTATTTAATTCATAAATAACACAATGCTACAGCCATTTTACACTTTTGAAGCGACCTAGTAGAAATTGTTCATCTGGTCGAGTTATACACGAAACGGCCTTTAAAATATTTGTAACACCCCCAAAAACTTCATTAAAAAACCAATTCCCAACCGATTTCAAAATTCTCAACGATTTTGAGTAGAGAATTGTTGACACTTTCGAAATATATGTAGTGTTTTATTAATTTGAAATAAAAATCAATTTTTGAGATTTGAAAATATAAAGGTGGAGTGCAATTAATAGGATTTAAATGTTTTGTCGATAACCGAACTTCTATTTATGCTCTCAGAAATTGTTTGGCTTTGTTTGGAAACGTGCACTCCACCTTTATATTTTCAAATCTCAAAAATTGATTACAATTGGTATGACTAAAATTTCAAAACCAAAAACACCGGAACCATCTTTGTTTAACGATAAATTTGCTGAGGCTTTTTGACAGCATTCACATTGGTTGTCTTTAAAAGTTTTTTATCATCTTTTTATTATTTTACTTTTAGTTATGGTCAAAGTATATTAAACAAAGTAATAGTGAACTTGACAGTGCTCTCTTTTCTGTAGGAGTTTTCCCGTCAAATGAAAAAAAATATTAACCCGTTCTGTTTAAGATTTTTAAATTTTTTCAATAGTGTGAAGAAATAGCAAATTGTTTCATATAAAAACAATACCGCTTGGCTCAGGTCCTTGCACGTTTAAATAGAGTTTAGAGTTCAGGTTAGCTAGACTCTAGCACATTTTAGCTAAGGTGGATGGTCTAATCGTTTTTCAGCTGGATCTTAGACCGAAAACGAAACTTTAAGCGATAAAATTGGATTCATGACCCCTGCGGGTTAAGGGTTTAGAATGGAATGGAATACCTGTCGCAAAAGGCGTCTAAAATCCATTTCGACCACGGTCACCGGGTTGATGAAATCGGCAATCGGAATAGTACCACAAGGTGGTTCGGCAGCTGTGAGAGCATATACTCAATACTGTACAACTCTGTTTGGTCCGTCACGTCCCTCTTACAACAGCAGCAAAACCGGTTAATTTCTCGAAACCGAAAACTTTTTCATAAATTGCTTACTTCATTTCGCGGACACATATTTTCCTTGATAAGACGGTACCCTGGTTTTGACTTCAGTATAAAAAAAACTCTAATGGAAACCAATCCACCAGTTTCTGCGACACTATGGCGACAACCTTCTCGTGGGGCCAACGACGGAAATCGACAAATATTCAATACTCGCTATTTTTATAACGCAAAGGCCCGAAAGGATGTAGATTCCAAAGTGGCCAAAGTTACTCCATTACTGTTTGGGCTAGCATATTTCGCAGTATTGATAGTTTTTTGGCCTGAGCAAATCCATTCTAATTTTTCAGTAAAACAATTGTATGGGACACAAAAACTGTGCTTGGGTGGCAAAGGGTTAATACGCTTGTTTACTTTTTTTGAAGGAAAAACTCCTACAAAAACAAAATATTTCAGTTGTCAATTCTACCTTGTTGAATTTGCCTTGGTTATGGTGATTCCTATCGGAAATTTCATTTTTAAATATGGTACTGTCACAGTTCCTTTAACTAAACAGTGGCGTGCCTTCCATATAAGCCGAAAAGCCCGGCTTTCCTAGCTAATCCCCTATGAGCTACAATATGTTTGTTCATTTGGCTTCTTAAAAGGATATCCGGGTTTTATTTCCCTGCCTGCCACCTACTACCTAATAGCTGTTAATAGCATGGAAACATACCTACAGCTTTTCCTGCCACCTGCCGGCTGATAGCTCATTTACATAAAATTAAATTTGGTTAATTTCTCGAAACCGAAAACTTTTTCATAAATTGCTTACTTCATTTCGCGGACACATATTTTCCTTGATAAGACGGTACCCTGGTTTTGACTTCAGTATAAAAAAAACTCTAATGGAAACCAATCCACCAGTTTCTGCGACACTATGGCGACAACCTTCTCGTGGGGCCAACGACGGAAATCGACAAATATTCAATACTCGCTATTTTTATAACGCAAAGGCCCGAAAGGATGTAGATTCCAAAGTGGCCAAAGTTACTCCATTACTGTTTGGGCTAGCATATTTCGCAGTATTGATAGTTTTTTGGCCTGAGCAAATCCATTCTAATTTTTCAGTAAAACAATTGTATGGGACACAAAAACTGTGCTTGGGTGGCAAAGGGTTAATACGCTTGTTTACATTTTTTTGAGGGAAAAACTCCTACAAAAACAAAATATTTCAGTTGTCAATTCTACCTTGTTGAATTTGCCTTGGTTATGGTGATTCCTATCGGAAATTTCATTTTTAAATATGGTACTGTCACAGTTCCTTTAACTAAACAGTGGCGTGCCTTCCATATAAGCCGAAAAGCCCGGCTTTCCTAGCCAATCCCCTATGAGCTACAATATGTTTGTTCATTTGGCTTCTTAAAAGGATATCCGGGTTTTATTTCCCTGCCTGCCACCTACTACCTAATAGCTGTTAATAGCATGGAAACATACCTACAGCTTTTCCTGCCACCTGCCGGCTGATAGCTCATTTACATAAAATTATTTCAGTGCGTGATGGCCATCTCTTACTTACTTACTTAAAACAGCCTTTAACCTCCTAGGCAATGACGGCCATCTCGCTTTTACTTATTGGCTTTTACGGGGCTTTCAAAACCAGTACGAATCTGCGTGCTGAAGCAATTGTTTTTTTTTAATTTGGAAGTAATTTTATATGAATCTTTGAAGCTGGCTTCTGGCTGGTGTTACCGTACGCTATAAATGCTTACGATAAAACGAAAATGAAATTTGTTTATGTAGGTATGTATCTACAATTTTAAAGTGCAAAGCGCGCTATTCAAAAATTTTTGGCGCATATTTTAAAGTAGAAAAAAAGAACTCAATAGTGGTAGGTCCTGTAATTTTTTTTTATTTGCTAGGCACTATAAGACTTAAAAAATATATTTAAGATTTCTTAGCTTTTGCAATGTACCTAAATGGGAAATAGTGCGAATAAAACGTTTCCCTTGGATTGGAAAAGCTTACAAAATCTGCCAACAATAACGTGCCTATTAGCGGAACCTAAAAGTTTAAAATTTTCCCCGTCTGCAAAAGTCGATAAATATCCTGAACTCTTCTTTGCTTGAAATGTTCTCTGGCAGCAGTAAGTGCTTTCGTTGGGGTTATAAAGACTGGGGCTTGCCTCGGTTGATACTCGTAGGCACGCCACTGTAACTAAATGCTAAGTTTCAAGTTCCTAGATTACCAGAAATTTAGTCAAAAGTCGATCGCAAAGTTCCCAACTTCAAAAGAGTTTTGGAAATATCTTGATATGTGCGCCAACTACCGGAATTGTTTTGATGAGGGATTGCATTGTCATCGGGTTGTGACAAATGCGTAAAGTTTCAAGTCTCTAACTAATCTGGAAGTTACTAAAAATCGATCGCAAAAGTCCAGGATTCTTCTAAATTTTTTTTTAAATATTTGCAATTATAAAGACCAGCGTGCCATCTATCGGAATTTTGAGTTTTACTATTTGTAGTGTCACTATTGCCTCAATTTAATGCCAAGTTTGAAGTTCCTAGGTTACCTGGAAGTTGGTCAAAAGTCGATCACAAAATTCTCAACTTCAAATTAGTTTTCGAAATATCTGGATCCGTGCGCTACCTACCGGAATTGTTTTGATGAGGGATTGCATTGTCATGGGGTTGTGACAAATGTGTAAATTTTCAAGCCTCTAACTAATCTGGAAGTTACTAAAAATCAATCGCAAAAGTCCAGGAGTCTTCTATTTTTTGTTTTAAAGATTTGCAATTATATAGACCAGCGTGCCATCTCTCGGAATTTTGATTTTTACTATTTGTAGTGTCACTATTGCCTGAATTTAATGCCAAGTTTCAAGTTCCTAGGTTAGCTAGAAGTTGGTCAAAAGTCGATCACAAAATTCTCAACTTCAAATTAGTTTTCGAAATATCTCGATCCGTGCGCCACCTACCGGAATTGTTTTGATGAGGGATTGCATTGTCATCGAGTTGTGACAAATGTGTAAAGTTTCAAGTCTCTAACTAATCTGGAAGTTACTAAAGATCGATCGCAAAAGTCCAGGAGTCTTCTAATTTTTATACCTTTCATGAACATGAAATGGTATTATAACTTTGGTCCGATGTTTGTAAGTATGAGAAGAAGAAGAGATAGACCTATCAATAAGTATACCGAAATGATCAGGATGACGAGATGAGTTGATTTAGCAATGTCCGTCTGTCCGTCTGTATGTCTGTCTGTCCGTCTGTCTGTCTGTCTGTCTGTTTGAACGCAAACTAGTCCCTCAGTTTTTGAGATATTTACCGGAAATTTTGTATGCGGCCACCATTTTTCAATATAGGAATCTTTTGTCGGAACCAGCAAGATCGGACCGATATTACATATAGCTCCCGTACAACCGATTATTCCGATAAACGGATTTTAGGCTATAACTCCTGTAATTAAACACGTAAAAACGTGAAATTTTGGAAGTATCGCTATTTTTATATGCAAAATATCGATGTTGAAAATCATTGAGATGGGATAAATATTTCACATAGCCCCCATACAATCGATTGTTCCGATAAACGGATTTTGGGCTATAATTCCTGTAATTAAAGAGGAAGGAACGTGAAATTTTGTAAGTATTGCTATTTTTGTATCTGAAATATCGATGTTGAAAATCATTGAGATGGGATATATATTTCACATACAATCGATTATTCCGATAATTTCGGTATGAGCGGAAGTTAAATTCACACAGGCTGTACTGGGATCAAACAGTGAAAATCGTTGCGCTTATTCATGAAAGGTATTTAGCCTTCGGCACAGCCGAATACAGCTTTCCTTACTTGTTTTTTTAAGATTTGCAATTATATAGACCAGCGTGCCATCTATCGGAATTTTGATTTTTACTATTTGTAGTGTCACTGTTGCCTCAATGTAATGCCAAGTTTCAAGTTCCTAGGTTACCTGGAAGTTGGTCAAAAGTCGATCACAAAATTCTCAACTTCAAATTAGTTTTCGAAATATCTCGATCCGTGAGCCACCTACCGGAATTGTTTTGATGAGGGATTGCATTGTCATCGGGTTGTGACAAATGTGTAAAGTTTCAAGTCTCTAACTAATCTGGAAGTTACTAAAAATCGATGGCAAAAGTCCAGGAGTCTTTTAATATTTTTTGAAATTATCTCGACCAGTGTGCCATCTAGCGGAATTTCTTGTACAATAGTTTGTATTGTCTTCAATTGTTCATATGTACGCAAATTTTCAATAATCTAGCTTACCGGGAAGTTCCTCAAATATGAGTCCCAAAATTTCAATTTTTAAATGAATTTACCGTATTTCTTGATCCGTGCGCCACCTAGCGGATACTTTTTTCGTTCATATTGCATTGTCGCGGAGCTCCGAACTATGTTCCAAGTTTAAAGTGTTTAGCTTAACGGGAAGCTACCTAAAAAGACTTTGCAAGATTCCGACATTTGGTATGAAAAAGGTGGTGAAAACAAGAAAGCGACTTAATATAAAGGTTTTAAAAAGTATGATATCGTCGGCTAAGAGTGTAAACCTGTCAAAGACCAAAAAAATATTTTTCAGTAGAGGCAAAAAAACAAATTTAACTTGAACTTTCAGGTTATGGCTTGAGAACCATGATTGCCTTGAAATATCAAAAATTATGTAAATCATATTTGCTGGCTATTACCTTGACTTAAACCCAGAAAGTAATACTCTAGAATAGAACAGTAACCGGGCGATAGAAGCTCTATATGTTGGATTTGGCAGCTTTTCTCATCAATTTTTTTTTGATATTTGTATACAAAATGTAATTGACGTAAAATATTTTTCTCGTGTAAGGGGCTATAATGTCAAATGAATGTAAACAAATGAATTAACCCTATGTGGTGCAATGTCTCATTTCGCCACACATATATAGGATCAAGAGAATGCACACGCGATCGTTTTCTATAATGTCGCATCGATCTTTTAAACATTCCGGGAAAATTGTATAACGCCCTCTTCAAGCTGAAGTTTACTAGCCCAAGCTCAAAGCGTGCTTATATGAGGCAGTGGGTGGTTACTTTTGTATAAATGTTTGTACGCTCTCGGCCCGGAGGCATGTAAGCATATTGCTGCCAATATATCTTCCCACTGCCAAAACACTTTTTTATTTGGCGCTTTAAGTTTTTTACCTGTCCTTTGCTAAAGATTTTTTTTACGGAAGGTATTATGGACTCAGACTCGAGGAGTTTTAAATTGAGCTCCTCGAACTTATCTTCCATATATCCAATCTTTTTGGAGAAGGTAAATACTTCATCTCGAAAACTGCTTTCCAACGGACTCTCTGTTTGAGTTCCACAATCCACAACAGACCTGACCTTTTTCGTTAAAACTCCCTGACTTGGTAGACTTGGTTGTATTGGTATTGGCATGGGGGCGGCACCGGGGTACAACCTAGCAGGTTTGGAAACACTAATCTCGGGCGGACAGCAGATGAAATCAGTTTTTTAAAAATGGGTTTCGCAAACAAAAGACGAAGCGGGTAAGCTAACCCCACAGCTTTCCTCCCTTCGTTTTCACCTTAGCTCGCAGCTGGGTGTTTCAAAAAAACGAATTTTATGGCTATCTGCGCTTTTCTTACACACAGCGCTACGTTCGTATGTCTTGGACCTTTTCATATTATTATCTAAAATAGAATAAAACACTCCGTTATTTTATGATACATACATATATAACCAGTTCATAAGCTTTTACCCATCTCCGCGTGTATCCTGCTATCTTTTATTCCATCTAATCTTGGAAAAAAATTTTAAAGCTTACAAAATTTGAATAAAACATTGTCACAAAACGGTTAAGAATTCTTTTCGATTTGACATTATACCCCAGTTCTAAATGAGAGCAACGTCAAATTCAATCACTTTTTGTTTAATACATTTTGTTTGTATATTTATTTTGATGTTTTTCTCTCATTTGCCAACTGCAGAATCGGCAACTGCTTCGAACCGCATAAAAAAGTGGATTTGGCTAAGAACGGGACTTAGCAGGTTTACACTCTTAGCCGACGATATGTGTTTTAAGCTAGAAGTTGAAATTTTTGAAAATTTGAAATTTTTGGAAATTTCATCCAGTTTTTCGGGTTTGACGTCATTTTTTTGGCACTAATTGACAATGGATTATTTTTGGTTATATACCATCGAGAGGCAACTACTACTTAATTATGCCAATTTTATTTTTTTGGAAAGGACTTCAAGTTTTCAAGATATGCAGCATAATCCAAAATCAAATCTTTTGGTCTCAAGCGCCCTGCGGGGGACTATGTGTAAGAAGGCGGGACGATTTGAAAAGCACTCAAGTGACAAGAAAAGCCGTTTTTTGGGATCGAAATAAGATACTTTGCCCAAGAAAGCATAACTCTAAAAACAATTGTGATGTCCTGACTTTGTCCTTTTGACTTTGAGCGCCAAAGTTTGAAAAATCCCAAGTTGACCTATTTAGAGTGCCCCAATCGTGTCCAAATGTATGACCGACCCCCACTAACTTTGAAAAGCTGACCGCCCATGCCAGCGACACACCCCCTAAAACCCCTCCTCGGGGGCTCCGCATACAAACACTTTAAAAAATAACCATATTTGGTCATTTTTATGAAAAAATCAGTGAAATTGCTATGTTTTTAAAAAGTTCTTAAGAGAAAGGTTAGGTTAGGTTCAAGTGGCTGCCGCAGAGGCACACCTAGGCCAGTATTAAAAGGCCCGTTGTGATACCACCAACACTAGGAAAGTCAGTTCCGGGACCCTGTCATATGGAAAATCCCGGTATTAACGGAATTCTCCACATAGCAGAATCCCGGGACTGACCTTCCTATGCCGACACCGTTACTCCTCCTCGAACTATTTAGATGACTTCATGAAGGCCATCAGGTCCTTTATGTCCAGCTCCGTGACCTGGCGTAGGCTGACCAGGAAGGGAACTCCCAAAAAGCGCATTCTCGCGCCACTTAAAGCCGGGCAGTTGCAGATGAGGTGCTCCACCGTTTCCTCCTCCTCATCATCCTTACAACTCCTACAGCATCGTCGGTAGGGCACACCAAGTCTTTCTGCGTGCCTACCAATGAGGCAGTGCCCAGTTAATACGCCTATTAATATGGAGATTTCTCTTCTCCTTAGGGCATAAATTTGTCTTGAACTTTTGTGATCCCATTTCGGCCAGGTTTCTTTGGATATCCGGCATCCTGGAGATTGCAGCCATCTTTCGTTGGCTTGGCGGAGTGTGTACTCCTTCAGCATAAGCTTGCATGTGGCAAACGGCATACCTAAGCGCTCTTTATCGCGAAGAACCTGCTTGGTCGTGCCCTGCCTCGCAAGTTCGTCTGCCCTACAATTTCCCTCAATGTCCCTATGCCCCGGGACACATGTGAGGTTAACGCGATTCTGTTGGGCCATCTCTTGTAGAGATCGACGACAGCTAAACGTCAGTTCAGAGTTGAACGAGTAAGAGCCAAGGGATTTGATGGCCGCCTAGCTGTCGCTGAATATAAAAATGTCCTGTCTGATAGTGTGTTGGCCTATCCAAGCCGCGGCGTCCATGATTGCTGCAACTTCAGCCTGGAAGACACTGCAGTGATCAGGTAGTCTGAAGCAGAGCTCAAGGTTCAGATTCTTTGAATAAACCCCTCCTTCAACTCTGCCGTCTAACTTCGAGCCATCAGTATAAATGGAAGTGCCGCCATGAGTGGCGGGATTCCGATCCGTGCTCTCCAATTCTTCCCTGCTGGGAATGTTGATTTTAATACCGCTATCTCCAACTGTTGTGGTCGCACAGCGATCTGTGCTCAGCGGAAGAAAGCTATAGGATCCCAAAATACAGGCGTGTCTAGTAGTGCTTGCGCCCCAGCCGGACGTTTCCCTTAGACGCAGAGCCGATGCTGCTGCTACCCGGTGCCCTTCTAGATCGAGTGGCAAAATGCCAAGAATGGCCTGGAGTGCTTCATTGGGCGTTGTTCGTAACGCACCGCTTATACAGATCATGCAAGATCTGTGTACTTTACCTAGCAGATTAAGGTTTGTTGCCTTGCTCAGCGCAGGCCACCATACCACAATTCCATAGAGCATGATTGGTCGAATGATTGCAGTGTAGATCCATTTGCATATTTTGAGGCTGAGCCCCCATTTCTTTCCAATGGCTCTTTTGCACGTGTAGAGTGCAATACACGCTTTCTTCTGGCGATGAAGAACATTCTCCTTCCAGGTTAGTTTCCTATCCAGAACTGTGCCCAAGAACTTGGCTTTGTCAGCCAAGTTCAGGTGCACGTTATTCAGTTTTGGTAGTATAAGCGGTGGTATCTTATAGCGGTTGGTGAAAAGGACCAGTTCTACTTTTCCCGGGTTGATGCTCAGTCCGCAGCGCGAGCACCATGAGGAAACCTCTCTCAGTGCTACTTGCATCAAGTCGCACAGGGTTTGTGGGAATTTGCCCCTATATACTATAGCTAAGTCGTCTGCATATGCCACTACCTTCCCGCCACAAGAAAGTACTCCTTTTCATACAGCGATTTTTCAATAACAGAAACTAGGCTGTGAAGCGCAGTTTCTGTAGATTTCCCTTTGGTGTATGCATGGTGATAGCTACAGATCAGGTTGCTATCAATAGTAGAGGAGAGGTAGCCATTTATTATCCTCTCGATAATGGCCCAGCTTTCGTTACCCTCGTATTTCTCCAAGTACTCAGAGCGACTGGGAGATGTCTTTTGGGGTAAATTTCGACCCGTAGTTGCCATCGCGGGAGCCAGGTCGTTAGACCACTGCCACAGACGTTAAATACTTGGTTTCGGTACCGGCACTTACTAGGACTTTAGCATCAGCCGTTGTTGGCTTCACTATGTTTGTACTGGTACTTACTTTGGGGATTGCCCCCTTGTTATCCAGAGCTAATCAACCCGTAGTTGCCATCGCTGTCGATCTCTCGGCTGATAAAGAAATGGAGTTTGTCCCCCGACGTTGCGTTCTCGTTTCTCCAGCATTTTCCTCTTCTGCTGTGCAGTATACATTGTTGTATCTTTAGTTTTAGGGTTCTTGTTACTATTTATCATCTTGTTCGTACGACCCCTCGCCGGGCAAGGCCAGTTTAGGGTCAAGGGAAAGAGTAAGGGGAATGTGTCGTCCGCCGCGGCAGAGCCCCATACCGCGGTAAGGCCATAGTTACTCTCCGAGGCGGCCCGGTATCAGAGAGGCTCCGTTCGATTACAGCCACGATTTGCCTCCCGGCTGCAAACGTCCAATGGGCACGTGGTCACATAACACCCTGGATTGGGAGGGGGAAGATCTTAGTCGTCGCGCTAGAGAGGCTTGGCTTCTCTCGTGATGTAGTACCGGCGGCGCTATGATCACAAGGGCAGCGTAGCCCTGTGGCTATCGACTTAAGCCCTCGTACGGCGGCGAGGTGTCCACCCTTCACGAGGGTCTTAAGAGAAAAGTGAACTCCAAAAATAAAAATTAGATAGTCACTTGGCTGAATTTTTTCACGTAAAGTGCCAAAAATAGTGATTTTTTGATTTTTTTTTGTATGGGGAACCCTACAAGTGAGGTCTTAGGGGGCGCCACTGGCATGGGTCGGTCGGCCCTTCAAAGTTAGTGGGGGTCGGTCATACATTTGGGCACGATTGGGGCACTCTAAATAGGTCAACTTGGGATTTTTCAAACTTTGGCGCTCAAAGTCAAAAGGACAAAGTCAGGACATCACAATTGTTTTTAGAGTTATGCTTTCTTGGGCAAAGTATCTTATTTCGATCCCAAAAAACGACTTTTCTTGTCACTTGAGTGCTTTTCAAATCGACCCGCCTTCTTGCACATAGTACCCCTGCAGGACGCTTGAGACCAAAAGATTTGATTATGGATTATGCTGCATATCCTGAAAACTTGAAGGCCTTTCCCAAAATATAAAACTGGTATAGTTAAGTAGTGAATGCGAAAACCGGATAAACCGGAAAACCGAAAAAATTTTCAAAAAATTCAATTCAAACCCTCTTCAAATGAACAAAACCCTATATGTATTTCGAAATTGTCAACAATTCTCTACCCAAAACCGTTGAGAATTTCAAAATCGGTTTTGTGGCCTTAACACCAGATTTTGGGGGTGTTACAAATCTTTTGAAGGGTGTTTCGTGTACAACTCGACCAGATGAACAATCCCTACTAGGTCGCTTTAATAGTGTATTAAATTTTTTTTTTTTGTAGCACTTTGTAATTAATAGTAATTTTTGAAGATTTTTTGTTTATTGCTTTAGAGGAAAGCAATCATGCACATTTAAGGGAGTATTTCCGATGTGACATACCTTAGGAGGTATTGGGTACAAGGAAGTCAAGCAGAGCGCGCCCACATTTTTTCTTTTTAATTTTTCAAATACAGCAATTGCAAAAGCAACATTAAAAGGGTATAATTGCGAACTTCGAAAGCCCATAACTAAATTTTGGAAGCTAACTTCGAAAAACGGTGTGCGTAGTTTTTTATGAATGTCTCAATCTCTTCAAAAAAGTTCGCTAGATCTTATACTAAGTTCGCAAAAAATTCCATTAAAGCTTCGAAAAAAAAGACTGTGCCTCAAATCTCCACCTTCGAATTTTTAAAAGAATAACAGGATTCTTTGCAAGGATATTGATAAAACATATTCACGTGAAAAGGACATGGAATTTCAAAAGTATTTTAGTAGATTGCGTAACGATATGTTTTCTAGCAAAAATAATTGAGTACATTTTGAGTATGAGTAACATTTACCTGTTGAATTTAATTAATATTTTTGGTCAATATCTCCGAAATGTTTTGAGATATCGAAATAAAACTTATACTACTTTCAAGCCCGTACGAACACCTTTCATTCGATGCCCATATTGTCAAATCAATTTATGGGGTATGTCCTGTCCATCTCGTGTGTATCCAATTTATGGGGTGTGTCCTGTCCATCTCTTGTGTATCCTTAAATATTTTTATATAGGTACATTTTCAGAACTTTTATCACAATACACTTTTATACACATAGAGTTTTAAAAAATTTGAAGGATAATAATTTAAAGGACATTACTTTCATGTCCTTGAAGGATAATTTAAAAAAGTTATATTTAGCCTATATTTCAATTATCCTCTAAATTAGTAACCACATATCAACATTTGGCTGAATTTTTTCGGGAAGCGCTACAATCTTTGATCCTTCAAAGGATATTCTGAGCATCTGGTAGAGAAAAAATTCCGATTTACTAATTACGAAGGGTAAGGATACAGCAATATGAGAAAGACGAGTACATAAATCATTATATTAGCAAAGCGCAGTGGAATGTAGTACGATTTTACAAATAACTTCAACTGCAAGTCGGCACGGGTTGCCGTGATCGGAATTGCATAAAACTTTGTCAGGATAGTTTTTGATGCATAATAGTCAAAATTATGGGTTATGAGTTTAAATAAAACAACTTTGAAATTTTGGGACAGTCTAATATAATAGTTTTTCGGTCATATCGCACACCTAGATATATAGGGAGCTAATTCAAAAATCTTAAATTTTGAGATATGCATACTACCGCGCTCTTCCATTCAATATCCACCGATCTGTATACTCAATTAACTAATAGCTACATTACTCACCGAGTAAAGGGCCGTTAAAAATTAGAAATCCCTTTGGGATATATGTAAGGGAGTTTTACGCCAGTTTTACGAGTTTTTTGAACATTTAGATTTTTTGAGTTTATCGCTGTTTAGATCTTGGTGTGCGATATAACTATCTAACTACAATTGCCAATTATAAGATTTTAGGAGATAAAGTTCGTTGCCCGCAGCTCAAGGCCACTCAAATTAATTTTCGATACTATGGCTGGTGGGCGTTATGCAAAAGCATCAAGGCTTTACATATGCATATGTTATGCTAAATCGTAGCGAAGGCCTCTCATCTTTCGCAAAACCATCTAAACTATTGAAACCAGATAATAATAATTTTCCTTTAACTGCAATATGTATCTAGCTACAGCGCGCGCAAATTAACCGCTAAAGGTTAATCTAATTATTTATAATTGAGTGTAGCTAACCAGCGCGCTAACACAAAGCCAAAATTAATTACTCAAATTCGAAAAAATGAAAACCGCAAATTAAATGTTTCCAACAACTATTGTTACTAACTTAACCCATAAAAAAATTCAGCATATAAAAGCATATATTTAACGATAACATTACCACATTTTGTGCTGATCTGCTATTTTTATTTTTTATTATCTCAATAGGTACATGGTAGGGATGTCAATTTTTCGGGTTTTGGCCGTCCCGGGATTTTCGGGATATGCTTTTACAAATCCCGGGATCCCGGGATTAGTCCCGGGATTAGGGATTCGTTATTTCTAACAGGTTTGCTTCAAAAAGACTGGAGAAAATGTTTGTGAAACTGTCAATTTTTAAATAAATAACAAATAAAATTAATTAAATTTATTTATCCCTTATATTTTTTATTTACTTTTAATGTATTTCATTTGAATAAAAAAAAATAACACACTTCAATAGAAAGTTTTTTTTTGTAGTTGAACTCCTACATTAATATAAATGTATTAAACAGTTTAATAATGGTAAGTATTAATTAAAAAGTAAAAAAAAATTTGGTACATTCAGCGCGCCTCTTCCCAGCCAGCAAGATACCTTACATTTTACGAACATTGCGTTTTACGAGCTATTCTCGAATCAGCAACAACTAAAAACACAAGCTTTTTTTATTTTGTCAAAAAAAAAACAAGACCCAAGTTCCAAAATTTAGATGCCGCAAAGATATTAACGTTCATAAAATGTTTGTTTGACACAGATGTCCATTCGTCAAAAACTACGCAAAATTTTTCACCTTCTTTTACGAGCTTTTCAATTTCATGTAAAAATCCTACTCTAATATTTTCGTAATAGTTGAGTACAATACTTTGTATAGTGTTTCTGGATTTTGGTAAATCGAAGCCATTACCTCGCATTACATCGCGTAGATCTTGTGATTTGGTGAAAGCTGAAAAAGCAAAACCATCAACAGCCGTAATCCTAGCTAAAACAGCTTCCATACTCCTCTCCGTTTTATTACTAAAAAATTTATGCAACTTTTGCTGTTTACAAGGTACAGGATTGGCTTCTGGAGCTTTTGTTTTACGGCACACAACAATATTATGTTTTTTCAAATGCGTGTGCAGCCCTTTTGTTGAGCCACCTTTCGTTAATAATATTTGACTGCATTTTTTGCACTGAGCTGACTCGTCGTTGTCGCGCGCAACTAAAAAATAGAACCACACGGAAGACTCCTCTTCCGCCTTTGTTTTATGTGCAACAAAACCTGTACGAAATAAATTTCAATTTCATTACAGTGATTCTTTATTTAATGAAAATGAAATACTTCGTATAAAAATGGATGAGTGCGAGGTATTCCACTTCACCGAAGTTATAAATATATCTATATTTACCTGAAGTGGACGGCTTTTCAGTCATATTTAATTATTCTTATTATTCATCAATCAATTATGCGCGCAAAAATAACAATGAAACCAGCTGATTTCTACGTCAACAGTGTTGTAAACGCTAACCCAAATTTCAGTGTGGTTTCTTTGCTATACAAGAGGGATTTTTCTCACATCCCGAAAATCCCGGGATTGCTGGAACACAATCCCGGGATTTTCGGGAGCTTAAAAAGGGTCGGGATCCCGGGATTTCGGGATCCCGGGATGACATCCCTAGTACATGGTCAAATGTGTTGGTCCATAAAGGCAACTGTACCTACTTCGAAAATAAATTATTTGGTAATTTAAAGCTCAATAAGTTTTGCACATTTCACTTACATACGGTTTCCCAAATTACATTAAAGTGAAAAATTATTTTTTTTTTTCAAATCTTATATGAAATATGACAGCGAAGATAAATTTTTTCGCTTAAATTGATTTTAGTAACCCGCCTGACTTTATTATCTATCATGTGCATTAATCGGTATATTCATTTGACCGCTGTTTTTAAAATTCGATACATTCTGCCCCTTCGTCAAGTCGGCTACATCAGAAGAATATTTTTTCACAAATTTACCATGAAGGTTAATAATAAAGTTTAACATACTAGTACTAATGAAGCAGCTCAAAACAAAATAAATTATGATTCATAATTTATGATACTTGATTGCATATATGTACATCTTGCTATGATAAGCAGCTAAATATTTTGTATTTTGACTACACACAATGGCCGGACCAAGTAACCTCCTCCCTAATCCATAGACTAACAGGATAAAGTGGATTTTTGCACACAGAGAACGAACGTTCAAAGACACCCTCACCGCATTGCATATCTTTCCGCGGACCCAGTACTATGGTACTTCGACCCTCTACCTTGCAGTGCCTGTAATAACATTTTGGACTGCACTGACCCCACCATCCTTGGCTTCGTAGCTTGGTACATCCATACAACTGTCTTTCTAATTGAGCGAGTACTATAAATCTCCTTTTTTACAAACTATGTATGTATCATTGTATACCTTGATATTAAGTTTTCAAAAAGTGAGAATTTTCGTTGAATTTTTCATCTCAAATGCGTCTCAGATTGATATCAAACAAAATGGCTTATTGGGCTTCATACTATTCCTTCATTCCATTTCATTTGGAGTCACTCAGCCAGCGCCTTCCACTCAAATACGTAAGAAGAAGAAAAGAAGTTGCCAAACTATAGAGGGATATAGGGTATGTATGAAGGTTGGTAAATGCGCTCTGTGGGAGTTGAGCACTTTAAATGTGTACAAAAAAAAATAAAGAGAATAAAATTATGAATGAAGAAAAGCAAAGTGTGGATCACAAACAATGAGTTGGCTCATCAACACACATATCTACTTATATTAATGGGAATGGAGAGAAATTATTAGAGAAATCTGGCGTATAGGCGAACAATTGTTTTTGTTCATATGTTCATCTATACTGCCGTCCTATTTAAGAATGTGGGTATCTACATATTTTTTCGAATATTAGTTAGTTATATAGGTGGACGCGTATTTAAAATCCAAATTTATTCATGCAAACAAATTTTGCACATTGCAAGGGAATATGAAGTTATTGCTGATTTAAATTCCTTCATTTGCAGTATCTACATAAATTTTCCAGAAATCCTAATAAAAAATTTGGGTATTTACAAAAATGCCGCAGTATCTACACTTTTAATAGGAAACAGGTTGAAATAAAAGCCGGTTTCCTACTCAAAAGCGACGTATCTGCAATATTATTTGTAGATACTGCTTTTTTAAATAGGATTCTCAGGTTCCACGTTCTTTAGTAGGCTCGAATCAATTTTTTGGTGTTCAAGAGTAACGTATCTGCATACTGTGCTTATTATTATTATAAATCTGTAGGTACCCTAGTTCATCAGTAGGAAACTATTCATTTTGAGTGTGCCTTTCCTACTAAAAAGCAGTATCTGCATATATACTGCTATTCAATAGGTTTTCTAACAAATTTTGCTTTGAATAGAGTGCAGTATCTACAGTTTCGCATATACAGAAGCCGAAAGCAATGTTTTTTTTTTTGCATAAATGGAAAGATCACATCAAAAATAGTCTAAATCGGTCAATTTTGATTGCAAAAATAAAATATCTCAAAAAGCCCAGATATAAACACGTTTTGTTGAATATTTCGGTTTGTGCTAGAATGTAAATACCCACATTCTTTGATAGGACGGCAGTATACCCAACAGCAACTCATTAGCTTACTATTAATTGAAAACACTTGATGCATTTTCATTCAATCAATAGTTTGGAAAAATGCAAAAACAGAAACAAAAAAAATCCCAGAGTTTTATCTATTAAGTTTGATGCAACTAAAGTTAGAACGTTAGATGAATGAGCAAATATATGTAGGAATGACAACTAGAAGTGGACGTAGATACTAGTACTGAAAACACTATGTAAAGACACTGTAAAATAGAACTAAGTATGTATGAATTATTATTAGATATAAGTTTGTTTCAATGAAATTTGAGTCATATAAATTTTAATTTTCTATCAAGAGAATTTTCATTATTCATTCAATTTTCAACCATCAATATTGTAGTTACCTATTTAAATTTTAATAAAGAATTACTTCTTTAAATAAGAAAACTACAAAATGGGGGCTCGTCCGGGATTTAACTAAGATTTTAAACTAAATTGACGGAACAAGAGCGATTAGCGAAATAAGAGGAAGAAAGGCGTATAGTTAGTTTAACACATGAAGAAAAATTAGCTGAAAAATTTTATACATACGTTTGGAAAACAAATATTTGAAAGACATTAGTAAAGAATAAAATTTATGTGCAAACAATTTTGGAACTATCCATACATTTTAAAAAATACGCCTGAATTTTGAGATGACAATGTGCTCATTAAAGTGCATTAAAGCGAAATTTTTAATCCATCAGAAAATACAATACAAATTTTTGAAAAGAAGCAAAGAAGTAAATGAAAAAGTAAAGAAGCAAAGAAGTATAGAAGCATAGAATTAAAGAAGCAAAGAAGTGAAGAACCGAAGAACAGAAGAAGTAAAAGCAAAAAGAAGCAAAGAGGTAAAGAAGCTGAAGAAGTGAAGATAAAGAAGCAATGAAGTGATGAACACAAAATATAAGAAGAGAATTGTAGCGAAAAAGAAGTGAGAAATGAAAAGTTCATGAAGACGACCGTAGTATGATGCTGCTGAAAAGAAGAGACGAAAAGAAGATAAGTAGAGTAGAATAAAAATAATAACACAAAAAATTAAATAAAAATAAAATAAAAAGAATAGATTTAAAACGAATTAAAAAAAAAAAAACAAATTAGTTACACATTTTTACGACCGTCAAAAAATATCAGTTCATTAAATTTTTTGAAATTTTCTTTCAATTTTTGACACAATTTATATTCACTGTTAATTTTTTTTTTTTTTTATTATTTTATTTGTAAGAGAGTTTCTTTTTCTTAATTTGGGTAAAATTGTATTTCAAAATGGACTTACAGACGGTAATGTCAATGAACGTTAATCAACTGAAACAGACACTTTCAGATCTAAATTTAGATACTTCGGGTCTTAAGAAGACCTTACAAGATAGGCTTGTCTCACATTTGGGCCTTGTTAATTCAGATAGTGATGATATTGCTGAACAGGTGTCAAATACATCTGTTTATGAGGATGCACCTGTTGACGTGCATTCTAACCCACCAAGATGTTCATTTACTTTTAAAGACATCGAAGAAAGTTTGTCACATTTTAGTGGCATAGATACAGTCGATGTCAGAACATGGGTAAATGAATTTGAAGAAAATGCTTCAGCTGTTGGATGGAATGATGTCCAAAAATTTATTTATAGTAAGCAGTTGCTTAAAGGTGCTGCAAAATTATTTGTAAGGAGTCAAAAGGGTTTAGTGAGCTGGGTATCATTGAAAAATGCTTTGATAGAAGAGTTTGGCAAAAAATTTTGCTCATCTGAGATCCATAAAGTTTTGCGAAATAGAAAGAAAAAGTATAATGAAACATTGAGAGAATACCTTTATACTTTAATGGAAATTGCTAAACCAATAAATTTGGACGAGGAGAGCATTATAGATTATTTTATTGAGGGTATTCCAGATACAACCATCAACAAAGCTTCATTATATTCAGCAAAGTCTATCGGTGAGCTTAAGGAGGGTATTAAGATATATGAAAAGATTCGCGCTAAGCCAGTTGTAACGAGAAAACAATATGATAAGGTAGTTGTAAATCATGAGGGTGGGGAAAAAACGGTATCAAGTACGAATGGCAAAAAATGTTTTAAGTGCGGAGCGCCTACCCATTTGGCTAAGGATTGTACTAGTCAGCAATATAAATGCTTTAAATGCAATGAGATGGGTCATCGATCGTTTGAATGCAAGAAGGCGCAAGTAAAGCAGGATCGCGGTAATATTGTAGATGAAGGTTGTGGTCTTAAGTTAAAGAAGATAAAGATAGGAAATTTTGAGTGTAATGCTTTGGTAGATACAGGAAGTAGTTTATGTTTACTAAGGCGTGATGTTTTGAAAAAAATTGATCGTGAGCAGGATTTACAACAAGAAACTCGTATTTTGCATGGTTTGTGTCAAAGCGAATTAGCTACTATTGGGTTTATAATAGTGAAAGTCAAGCTGGATATGTTTGAATTAATGTTGAAATTTTATGTTGTCGATGAGAAAGAAATTGATTATCAAATTATCCTCGGAAATACAATTTTAGAGTTTGTTAATATTAACGTCAGTCAGAAGGGTGTGGACTTTATTTTAAGGGATAATTGGAATAGTGAGACAAAAGAGAGTAGAGGATTTTATAAAGAAGATAAGAATTTAGATATAAAAGAGGTTGGTGATTTATTCAGTGAATTTAGTTTGATGTGTTCGGAGTTTGAATTTAAGGATGTAGCAAAGGAAGAGTTTGATGTTACTCATTTGAACGAAAAACATTTAAATGAAGTTAGATCAATGATTATAGGGTATACTCCACATAAGGATGCAAGTTGTCCTGTTGATATGAAAATTATTTTGACAGATGACGTTCCAGTTTTTCAACGTCCTAGAAGAATTTCTTTTGAGAATCAACGAGTTATAGACAAACAGGTTTCTGATTGGATAGAGGAGGGTATAATACAGCCAAGCACATCGAGCTATGCATCTCCAGTAGTTTTAGTTAGTAAAAAAGACGGTAGCAAGCGTTTATGCTGTGACTATCGTAAATTAAACAAGAAAATTGTTAGGGATAATTTTTCAATGACAATGATGGATGATGTTATAGATAGGTTACATGGGGCAAATGTGTTTTCAACTTTAGATTTGAAAGATGGTTTCTTTCACGTGCCAATGGAGCCACAATCAAGAAAATATACAGCTTTTGTCACACATAACGGTCAGTATGAGTTTTTGTTTGTACCGTTTGGTATATCGAATTCTCCTGCAGCATTTTGCCGTTTTATTGCAGTGATTTTTAGAGATCTTATTAGAGATGGAACAGTAGCTATTTATATGGACGATTTAGTTATTCCTTCTAAGGATGAAGATGAAGGGATTGAGAAGCTTAAACGGGTTTTAGAAGTGGGACAGAAATATAACATAAGATTTAAATGGAAAAAATGTAAATTTTTACAGCGAAGGGTGGATTTTCTTGGTTATATCATAGAAAGTGGTACAATCAAACCATCAGACGAAAAAACTAAGGCTATTAAAAACTATCCCATTCCGAAAGATCGTAAACAGATGGAGCGGTTTCTGGGGTTAACTTCTTATTTTAGAAGATTTGTAAGAAATTACGCGATAATAAGTAAGCCCTTATCAGATTTATTACGGAAGAATTCAGTTTTTAGAATTGGTGATGAACAGTTGCTTGCTATTCAACATTTAAAAGATGTTTTAACCGCAATACCAGTGCTAAGATTGTATAATCCAGTCGCGGAAACAGAAGTGCATACTGATGCGTCGAAATATGGTTTTGGGGCTGTTTTTCTGCAAAAATGGCAAGAAGATCAGAACTTCCACCCCGTTCAATATTTAAGTCGGAAAACTAGTTGTTCACAGCAGAAGTATAGTGCGTATGAACTTGAAGTTTTAGCGATAGTTGAGGCGTTAAAGAAGTGGAGAATTTATTTGTTAGGGTGTAAATTTAAAATTATAACAGATTGCAATGCATTTGCTATGACAATGCAAAAAGAAGATGTTCCTCCAAGAGTAGCTAGGTGGGCAATGTTTTTACAAGAGTTCGACCATCAAGTCGAGCATCGTTCTGGTTCAAACATGATGCATGTAGATGCACTCAGTCGGATGCACTGTTTATTCATTGAAGACACATTACGATATAGATTAAAACAAGCACAGGAGGAAGATGATTGGACGAAGGCAATCATTAAGATTTTGGAAAAGGATCAATATGAAGATTTTTATATGTTTCACGGTATTCTGTATAAAGACCAGTCAAGGGAACTAATTGTCGTTCCATCGCAAATGGAGGAAGAAATAATTAAAATAGGTCATAGACAAGGGCATTTTTCTGCACAAAAAACAAAGGAGTGTATAGAAAAGTCATATTTTATACCGAAATTATCTGCAAAGGTTGGGAAAATTGTTTCTAGTTGCATTGAGTGCATAGTGATGAATACAAAGGCAGGGAAGAAGGAAGGATTTTTGTCACCAATTAATAAAGAAGATGAACCACTACATACTTTGCATGTTGACCATGTAGGTCCTTTGACTGCTACGAACAAACAATATAATTATATATTTGTGGTAGTAGATGGTTTTTCAAAATTTACTTGGTTATATCCAACGAAAGATACAGGATTTTCAGCAGTGGTGGAGAAGTTGAAGAAAAGAGCGAGCATTTTTGGTAACCCAAAGAGAATTATTTCAGATAGGGGTGCTGCTTTCACTTCTAATCTATTTCAAAAATATTGTGAGGAAGAACAAATACAACATTTTCTTATCGCAACTGGTGTACCTCGGGGAAATGGACAAGTAGAGCGAATGCATCGCATTGTAATACCTATGTTAGCAAAGCTTTCTAATGAGAATCCAGAACAATGGTATAAACATGTTGATCAAGTCCAACAATTTATAAATAGTACGCCAACTCGAAGCACAAAATACTCACCATTTAGAATTTTAATCGGATGTGAAATGCGTTTAAAATATATGCCAGACTTAAATGATTTTATTAAAGATTTAGCTATAGAAGACCTAGACTTAGAACGTAGTGAGATTAGAAAAACAGTAAAAGAAAACATAGGGAAAATTCAACAGGAGAACAGGAAACATTTTAATTCCAAAAGAAAGAACCCAGAATTATACAAGAAGGATGATCTAGTTGCCATAAAGCGCACCCAATTTGGTAGTCATCTTAAACTGAAAGCAAAATATTTAGGTCCATATAAGATTGTACGAAAACTAGGTCATGATCGTTATGAAGTAGAAAAAGTAGGTGAGCACGAGGGTCCAGGGTATACGTCAACAGTAGCGGAATACATGAAAAGATGGAATTCATCATTCGAGACGAATGCTTCGTCAGGACGGCCGAATGTAGGAATGACAACTAGAAGTGGACGTAGATACTAGTACTGAAAACACTATGTAAAGACACTGTAAAATAGAACTAAGTATGTATGAATTATTATTAGATATAAGTTTGTTTCAATGAAATTTGAGTCATATAAATTTTAATTTTCTATCAAGAGAATTTTCATTATTCATTCAATTTTCAACCATCAATATTGTAGTTACCTATTTAAATTTTAATAAAGAATTACTTCTTTAAATAAGAAAACTACATATATAGGTTAGGTTAGGTTGTCCGGTTCACTTACATGTTCATTTGCAGTATTCCACGCAGCGTAGAAGGCCTCCTCCGCAGATCGTATGCTAAAGTCCCAACAAACATTATAAGCTAATCTCAATTTGAGATGCATTTGAGAACCAACCATCTTCTCAAATCTCAAACGTTCGTTTTCAATTTGAGGCGAAATAACCGTTGATAGCATTCTCAACCTAAAAGGCTCATTTTTAATATGGGATTTTCCCTGATATTCAAATTGAGAACGGCAGAATTTTCAAACGTTTCTCAAACTGAGCGGAGTGGATCGAAATGGAATCCACATGCTCTCATTGAAATATTTTTTCAGAGATGCCAATCATGGAAAACAAATACACATTTTAATAAAAAGCGAGTTTCCATTTATGCAGTTAAATTTTACATAATATTTTTTTAATTAATATAGTTCAACTAATAATCCTGTTATATAAACAACATTTGAGAAAAAGTTGAGAATAGATGTTTTCTCAAACGTTTGAGTTTTTGGTGCTCGATGTTTGTTGGGGTGTCTGCTTAGCGAGTATTTGGGTGTTAATGTAATTATTATCTAGATCAGCGATGCTCAAACGCACACTACCAAACTGTGCGATTGTGTTGAAGTATGAGACAGCTTGTTACTACACCCAAAAAAAATCCAAATACCCAATTAACAAAAATTTTGTATAAAAAAAATAAAAAAAATTAAAAGGGTATTAGTAAAAGAGTAAGGCAATAAAATGCATTTTTTCAATAAAAATGTATTAGTAAAAAAAAAATTTATGAAAAAAAATTAGAGAACAACTAGAAAAAAAACAGCCAAAAATCAGCATATAGTAAAATTCAAGGAGCTAGAAAACTGCGTGCTCGAGAAAAGTCTAAAAACTCCATACCAGAAGTTTCAAGTTTTGCTGAAAACTTGGCGAATTTCTATAAATTTTGCACAATCTTTCTAACTTTAATTTATATCTGTTACAGATTTGGCCATTTTTTAAATTAAAATGATTAAAAACACGTAAATAAATATATTTTAAGAATAAAACTACTTTCATGCGTAGCAGTCAACAGTCGTTGATAAAGTGATTCGCAAACGCACCTTAATTTTCCACAAGGTATAGAGAGCGCTTGACTTGTACGTGTGAGCGAATCTATGAGAGAGCAATAAATTCGGCCGCCCGCGGGCTAGCTAATGATCGTCACTGATTTAGATACTGGTGGGGTGCAATGAAGCCATACGCAATAACGCCATACGGCTCTAGGTAATGTACAAAATCTGTAAATAATAAACCAGAACTTCATTAATTTATTAGTAATAAATTTGCCTCTATTTTATAAAGTATCGGCAAGTCATTAATAATGTTTAAATACACATATAAAGTAAACTTAACAAATGGGAAAAGAAAAACTTTTTCACAGTTCAACAAAATATATCGTGGGTTACCATATACGCTATATATATTTATTACAATTTTATTACATGTAGAGATTTTAAATTTAAGCATATCATATTAAAAAATAAAAATTTGGAATAGAAATTTGCGCCTTTTCCAAAACTCAGTTTTTTGAGATAGTATAAAATATGGTGACAGGTAATAGTGTCACTGGTAATAGTGTCAATTGACACTATTTCCAATTTACCAATTGACACTATTTCCATCGTAAATTGGAAATAGTGTCAATTGACACTATTGCGCTTTCGAAATAGAATTAGTGTCAACAAGAAAATGGAACATAATTCATTGACACTATTTCCAAACTGAAATGGAAATAGTGTCAAAAGTGCTAAAAACATGCCCATTCATTGAAATTTGTGCACATTTCGTAAAAGGAGAAACCATAATTTTGTAAATTATAAAATAGTAGAAGGGAATTTTTCCTTTTACGAAAGGTTAAAATCACTAATAGTGCACATTTCGTAAAAGGAGAAACCATAATTTTGTAAATAATCATATAATAAAAATCCATCTCTTACAACACTGCGCTGCGCAATCAACCGCTGCCTAAAATAGCAATAGTGTCAATTGACACTATTTCCATTTCCAAAAGCGCAATAGTGTCAATTGACATTATTTCCAAGTTACCCTGGAAATAGTGTCAATTGACATTATTACCAGTGACACTATTACCTGTCACCATAAAATATTACTGACAACAATGTATAGGAATCAAGTTCTTCCTTTCAAAGTATGTTGTCCATAACATATACGCGTTCGCGGCCCAGCCCGCGTTACGGCCGCGCGTGGTGGCCGCGCGTTGCGGGCGCGCGTTGCGGGCGCGCGTCGTTGGTTCGCGGATACCACCTTGTTTGCCAGTTATTTTAAGTTTTACCTCCTTAAAGTCAATATTATGGTCTTATTACTTATTTGAGAGAATTTTCGGTATGGCTTTATTTCGTTTTGCGATTTAACCGAATTGGAAATATCGCCATATGGCTTTATTTCCATTTGGTTCGAGAAATTAAGCCATATGGCGTTATTGCGTATGTCTTCATTGCACCCCACCTTTAGATACTTCCCATCATCAGTAAGTTAAGCGGTCCTAACTCAACAAAAAAAAAAACAACTTGTGACTGATCCTGTGTTTTTTTTTTTGTTACTTGCGCGCGCTCATAAAAACCAGTTTCCAGGGATATCAATTGGATGCGAAGAGAACAAAACAGTTACAATAAGAATCGGTATCATACTTGCATCATATTACGATTGCACGTTTTTGGCGTACTTTGGAGCCTATGTACTTATGTTCGAATGTATGTAGGAGAAAGTCGATGCATAGATTATTACTTGGGGGAAATGAGGAATATTGTCACATATTACTGGGCAATTCCACAAGAACTTTTAAATATACAACTATTAACTATGACGAGAAGAAGAAAAAAGCACAATAATTATTAATTCGTATCTAAACTTCAAATATTTTTAGTTGACAATTTTCCCTGTCTCATCCTTTCATCCCTTTCTCTAAATATTGTATTTAGGTTGCTTATTCGCTAAGTAGTATTAAGCATTATGTGCAACTAAAAATGCCATTTGAGTAGGCCCACTTATGGTATGTACATCTGAAGGTAGATGCAGGTGCCCAAATATTGGAATGCCTTTACGTCCGTACACTATACATATTAATTATTGCGCTCCGCTATTGGAAAAATTCAATCTTCACCATTTTTGAGAGATACGAGGGACACTGCTTAAATTCGCGGAATCTAGTACTTTCTGCCATGAGAAGCTTCTCAGCAAAAACTTATTTGCTTTGCAAGTGCCGTTCGGAGTCGGCAAAAAACTGTAGGTTCCGCCAACTTGTAGGAAAAATACAAAAGCAACACACCACAAGTTGGAAAGAGAAGCTCGGCAAAAATCTCGTTAGAGGTTATGATAACCTGTTGGTATATCCCCGCCATTAGTTTTTTAACGGGTTTCACTTCCAAAATAATAATAAGTAATTCTTTTGCATAACGAATATAACTTATTATAAAATACGACCCCATAATGGAAATAGGTATGTTACACTTGATTTTTTTTCGCAAGCCATGTTTCCGCTACTATGTAGATTTTGTTCAATGTATAAATCAAAATACATACATTCAACGCAGATAAACATAGATATATGTTGTTAACATGATCAACAATAAGCTCATGTACCTGACCTACTCCGCAATATGCAAATAAACAAAAACATTTAAAAGTACCTGCACACCTTTAACAAAACAACCTGCCGGAGGCGTGATTTTGGTACTCAATATTTACATATTGCAAAATTAGCAGTTGCCACAGTTTTTGTACATATGTAATTTATTGCACATATGTATATTAAGGTATGAATGGATGTAGGTAAGCTTGCCAGTTAATTGGCTTTTTAACGCGATTAAAGTATTTTTTTTTTGTTTATATCAAGCTTCTAGCTGCTGGTGATTTATGGGAAAATAATAGCAATATATGCACATTAAATCGCCCACCTGATATATGGAATTTGTGAAAAAGTTTCTTTGCTTGGAAGAGAGTGGGTGTGCGAGTCTTTGAGATCCGCTTACATATATGTATTTTTTTGCCAACGCTCGGCCAACGCGCTATTATAGCGTAACTTTGCTCCTGGGTAAACAGATTTAACCCTTAGGTACATATCTAAAAAATATTCGGTTGAATAATGACTTCTTGTACCAACTTTAGTAGCTCCCATTGGGTGAGAAGGGTTAGATGCTGCTATAACAACAAAAAGGAGATAGTTTTTTCCTTTACGAGTTAAGTATGTAAACCGCAAAAGAAGCTGTTCCATTGTCTTTCACTGCCAAATATTATTTGCTATTTTCTTTTTCTTTTCAATTTCTATTCACATTTTCGACTTAATTAGCGCATTATATTACATGCTGTTTCTGATACGTTAGGTGCGGATATTGTTTCGCCTTTAACAAATCAACATTTTTTCCCCATTCATAAGACCTCATCTTCATAAAGGTCTGGCCAAAAGGCTTGCCAGATATTTGATGACGCGAATTTAATGGTTACGAACTAATAATAGCATTAGCTGCAGACTACATTACACAATAGTGCGAAAAAATTTAAGCACACTCATACATGCATATGTAAGTATGTATATGCGAGTATAAAAGCGTAACCGAATCGCACATTTCGCAAATTTGTTGCGGCTAAAAGTAACAAAATTACAATAAAATTTATTAAGCCACTTTTATAGAAATGGAGGCGAAATTCGTTTCAATTTCACTTTAGCCATGACGAAATGATACAAATAGTATTTTATATCTTATTTTTATTGTTCATATGTTTATGTAGGTTAGGACGGGTCAAACTTTTTGGTACAGCTTATCATCAGAAACGTATTGAGAGATTTTCTTCGAGGTTTACCTCCAATTTTTTGTGTGCTGCTTTGAATTTTTTGTGTGCTGCTTTGAATTTTTTCCTACAAATGAACTACATTAAAACTACGCGACATGTGTTGCTGGGGTTTTTCGAAGTCGAGGAATTTTTTTCTGGCACTATTTTTATCTTTTCAGAGCCGCCAGGGAGCCCTTCTATGATATTTTTTCTTTTTCGGAAAAATGCAATTAAAATAAAAAAAAATATTAAAATGTACAGAAACGCCATCTGGGGGCCAGTACAAGATAAAAATTGTGACAGAAATGAATTCTGTCACCCCGAAAATTCCCAGATTTACATTTCGGCTAGTTTTCAATACAGCTGTTCCAACAGGCAAACCACTTTTTGAAAAAAATTAGTAATACTAACCCACATAACATATGGAAGATTCGTTAAGGTAGAAATCACCATACTGAGCCTTTTTTGACTCCTTTCGATGACTAAAAACTGATTAGTCAACTGAACGAAAATGACTCCCTCGTATGAGGAAAATATGATTTATTGAAAACTCAACAAAAAATTTAGAACGATCATGAAATGTTCATATTGATGATCAAAATATGATTGTTTTAAAATTTTTTATCATGGCTTTGCTTGTAACGATAGAAATTTTCAAACAAATGAAATCTGAAGGAATTGCACTTTAATTTACAGTTGTTAATACGGGCGCATTATAAACTAAATCGCGCGTGGCTTTAAACAATAAAATATTCTCCAAAGAATTAGCTGCTGTTTATAGCTGAGGGGGATACCAGCACTAAGTCAAGTGTCGAAACAACGAAGAGTAAGTCGACATTTGCATATATGAAAATGTGCAACACGGTTTATTGTAAACAGATGTAACAAATAGGATGATCGTATCTTGAAATTACTTCTGCTTAAAATAAAACTTAAGTATGTGTTATTGGGTACGGTGAACTAACATAACTAACTAAAAAGGACGCTGCCTACAAGGAGACGTTGCGAACGGGCGCAACCCGCAGTGTATGGCAACAATATCGTGAGGCAAAGAAGGAAGAGAGACGCCTTTTCAGAAAAAAGAAAAGTGAGGCCGAAAGGCGTGAGTGTGAGGAGCTTGAGATGCTGGCTGACAGGAATGATGCCCGAAAATTCTATGAAAAGATCCGGCGGATGACGGAAGGTTTTAAGACCGGGGCAAGCTCCTGTAAGGACAATAATGGCGACCTGGTAACCGACGTACAAAGTGTACTTAAATTATGGAGGGAGCACTTCTCCTCACTGCTAAATTGCGAGGGAGACGTCGAACCCGATACCCCAATCCCTGACGATGGAAAAGTCGTCCCACCACCTGACTATGATGAAGTGAGGATAGCTATATCCCGGCTCAAAAACAACAAAGCGCCTGGAAAAGACGGACTACCCACCGAGCTGTTCAAACACGGAGGCGAAGAGCTGGTAAAAAGCATCCATCAGCTCTTATGCAGAATATGGTCAGACGAATGCATGCCTCCGGATTGGATTTTAAGTGTGCTTTGCCCAATCCACAAGAAAGGCGATCCCGCTACACGCACCAACTACCGCGAAATTAGTCTTCTTAATATTGCATATAAGGTTCTTTCTAGCGTGTTGTGTGAAAGGCTGAAGCCCACCGTAGACAAACTGATTGGACCTTATCAGTGTGGCTTTAGACCTGGTAAGTCTACCATCGACCAGATTTTCACGATACGCCAAATCCTGGAAAAGACCCATGATAAAAGAATCGACACACACCATCTCTTTGTCGATTTCAAAGCCGCTTTTGACAGCGCAAAAAGGAGTTGCCTGTATGCCGCCATGTCTGAATTTGACTTCCCTGCAAAGCTTATACGGCTTTGCCAAATGACGTTGAACAATACCAACAGCTCCGTCAGAATCGGGAAGGACCTCTCTGAGCCATTTGCAACCAAACGAGGCTTCAGACAGGGCGACTCCCTTTCGTGCGATTTCTTCAATCTGATGCTGGAGAAGATAATTCGAGCAGCAGAGCTAAACCGCAATGGTACAATCTTTTACAAGAGCGTGCAATTGCTGACGTTAACAACCGCGCCGCAAGCGCTGCCTTCTCTGGACTGGATAAGGAAGCGAAAAAGTGGGTCTTGCCGTGAACGAGGACAAGACGAAGTATTTGCTGTCATCAAAGAAAGAATCGGCGCACCTGCGCCTTGGCAGCCATGTCACTGTTGATAGTTACAAATTTGAAACTGTGAGGGACTTCGTCTATTTGGGAACCAGTATCAACACCGAAAATAATATCAGTCTAGAAATCCAGCGGAGAATCACTCTTGCCAACAAGTGCTACTTTGGACTGAGTAGGCAATTGAGAAGTAAAGTCCTCTCTCGAAGAACAAAGATCACGCTCTATAAGTCTCTCATCATACCTGTCCTGATGTATGGCTCAGATTCATGGACAATGTCAAGAGAAGATGAGATGGCCCTTGGAGTATTTGAGAGAAAAGTTCTCCGGATTTATGGTCCTTCCCGTGATGCCAACGGCGAGTATCGAAGGAAATTTAACGATGAGCTGTACGAGCTCTACGCAGATCTGACCATAGTCCAGCGAATTAAAGCCCAAAGACTCCGCTGGCTGGGCCATGTTATGCGAATGGACAAAGAAGCTCCAGCACAGAAGGTTTTCCTATCGTCGCCTGAATTCGGCAGCAGAGGAAGGGGGAGGCCTCGACTGAGATGGAAACAACAGGTGGAGGATGACTTGAACTCCCTTGGGGTTTCCAATTGGCGTCAGTTATCGCTAAAAAGGAATGACTGGTGTGCTTTGATATGCAACGGCCAAAATCGCTTAGGCGGTTAAGCGCCAATAAATGATGATGATGAACTAACATTTTCCATTCTTAAATATTTAGGACCTGATTCGATTGCACGTATCAGGACATGGATAGTGTACTACAAAGGAAATTTTCCCGCCCTAAAGATGAAATATAATACTAAAACGTAAGCACTCCAAGCTGCCATGCAGAAAAATTTTAAGAACCCGCACATTTCGTTAAAGAGATTGTAATATTAATATGTATTTTATACCATGTTTATTAGTAAGATAGATTTAATTTTCTTTTCAAAATTCTTGTTAAGTCTGATTTGCACGGGTCGACTTCTTGGTCGATTTTTCAACGTTCGACCATCAAATATTTACACGGTAGAACGACAAAAAAATCGACCAGTAAATCGACTCGAGTAAATCAGTCTCTATTGCTATTGTTATATAATACAATGGTGATCACGTACCACATTAAATAAAATATGTGCAAGTACATATTCTTACAAAACAAAACACTTATTTGTAATTCTTAAAGACTCGCAAATTTTTGGAAATACGATTGAGAAATGACTAGAAAACGACTCACAAATGATTGTAGTAAGAGTCGAAAGAGAGTCAAAACTGATCATAAAATTATTAGAAACCGATTCGCAAAAGTTTGGAAATGCGACTGAAAAACTACTAGAAAACGACTCGTAAATGATTGTAGGAAGAGTCGAAAAAGATTCAAAACTGTTCATATAATGATTTGGAAACGACTGAAAAATTACTCGAAAACGAGCCGCAAATGATTGCAGGAAGAGTCGAAAAAGAGTCAAAACTGATCATAAAAGGCTTATCAAGAAGAGTCGCGGACAGGGTACATTTTTCTACCGACGAAAGAGTCGTTTATGATTTTTTAATCGTGCAGAAGGCTCGAAAAAGACTCGAATATGATACAAAAACTTCATAAAATGCTGAGTGGGAAGCATCCCAAAAAAAATTAGTAAGTCGTTTTTAGAAAAAAAATTTTGGAATTTTTTTTTTGCTATTTTTTTTTTCTATATGAATATCTCAAAACTAATGGTCAAATGAAATGAAATTTTGATGGTATGTTAAGATAATTTTGAACTTTATAGAAATCAGCGACGGAAAATAAATTTTTTTTTTTCGATCTCATAAAAGTCCGGGGTTAGATATTGTTCCTGAAGAAAATTATTAATTTTTTTGTCATCCCAGGACTACCAGGATCAAAATCCTGGCCGCAATTAATTTTCATAGCTTTTTTTGAAAAAAGTCCGATAATAACTTAAAAATCCGGACTTTTATTTTTTCTCGCCAGCAATAAAAGTTATCTTTGTCCTTTTATTTTTTAAGGACAGAATAAAAGTCCTCTCAAATATCTTCCGAACCGCTTGTCCAAATTAAATAAATTTGGTATTATATTTAAGAGGAAGATATTTGAGAGGACTTTTATTCTGTCCTTAAAAAATAAAGAGACAAAGATAACTTTTATTGCTGGCGAGAAAAAATAAAAGTCCGGATTGTCCGATTATTTTTGTCCGGATAAGAGTAAAAGTCCAGAAATAACTTTTTTCTCTGGACTTTTATTTTAAAAGGAATAAAAGTCTCGGTCCCTGATAGAAATACAATTTTCATGAGAAAAATGGGTTTCTCGTCATTGTGAAAAATCGCGTGCCCACTTCACGTATTTTTTTTAAATTCATTTTAGATCTATGGTTTGGCCAAAAATTCTTGCAATGGCTCGAACAACCAATATCACATTGGACCTCTGTGAGTTTTTGGCCCCTTACAAATCGACACGTTTTCTTAAAATTGATATACACTAATTATATTAGTATAAGAAAGTATAGCGTACATCATTTTTTTTTAATTCAGAATGAAATAAATTTATGGAGGTCTGACTTCGGGTTAACATATTAGCCAGACTTAAGTTTAGGGATGGCAAGAATAATTAAATGGATGGGTTGATCGAGTCATATTCTTCAGAGTAAAATTTTAGTTATTAGAATTTAGTTATATCATATCGAGCCTTAATCGCCGAATTGGTGTAAGGGACAAAATATCGATTTTTTCACTATCGAAATCGATAGTGTTTGTTCTCATCTTTTTCCCTTGGGAAGGGTGGATACCTTGCCGCGGTACGAGGGCTTAAGTCGATAGCCACAGGGCTACTCTGCCCTTGTGATCATAGCTCCGTACGGCACTTCATCACGAGAGCAGCCTAGCCTCTCTGGCGCGAAGACAAAGATCTTCCCCCTCCCAATCCAGGGTGTTATGCGACCACGTGCCCATTGGACGTTTGCAGCCGGGAGGCAAATCGTGGCTGTATTTGAACGGAGCCTCTCTGATACCGGGTCGCCTCAGAGAGTAAGCATGGCCTTACCGCGGTACGGGGCTCTGCCGCGGCGGACGACACATTTTCCCCTACTCTTCCCTTGACCCTAATCTGGCCTTGTCCGGCGATGGGTCGTACGAACAAGATGAACTCAAATAACGCAAATAAAAACGAAAAACCCAAAAATAAAACAACAACAAATTTCACTCCTCAGCAAAGGAGAGCTATGGAGGAGCAGGCGAGAAAGCAACAACAACGCCGGAGGACAACCTCCGTTCCACAATCAAAGGGGGGATCGGCAGCGATGGCAACTACGAGTCGGTCAACCAACCCTCTATCGAGTAAGATTGACTTAATGGGAGCTAGCACCAGTGCGGTTGCCAACGCAGCTAAGCGGACAACGGCGGATGCTAAACTCCCATCAACCTCTGATATGAAAACCAGTATCTTTACGTCTGTGGCAGCGGTCTCACGACCTGGCCTCGGAGTTTCGAAGGGGAAGGAAGCTGCAACTGAGATTTCGGCAAGGGGAGCAACCGCGATGGCAACTACGGGTCCGCACTCCCGGGAGACATCTCCCCGCCGCTTCACATACCACGAGAAAAGATTGGCTGCAAAGATCCTGAAGAGGTATGAAGGGGTACCGCAGGAGTCGCTGTCGCCGAATTCCAGTAAATCGGTAGAGCTAGCGAAAGCTGTGATACCGGACTTCCAAAATTCTTACATGCCAAAGAGGTTAAAAGTTAACCCTTTCAAGCGCCAGAGATCGGACCTGGAGTTAAATCCCCCTCCCAAGCGGCATCAGAATACCTCTGGAGCGGGCAAACTAAGCTTTGCTGAGGTAACCAAGGACAGGATCCTTATAGGCGTCCTTGACCGAGGCAATGACCGTCTGGCCATCCCCAAGGACCGGTGGCGTTACGTGCGAAATGAACTCGGCAACATTCTTCTCAACGTTGCTCCGGAGTTTCCGGGTAGTTCGGCGCGAGTAACGGATGCGGGTTGGCACCTGGGTCAGATCAAATTACTCGCATGCGAGGATGCAAAAACCGTAGCACTGTATAAGGCAGCAGCTGCTAAACTGGGTGAACTCTACAAGGGCGCAAAGATACAGGTCGTCCGTCCCTCCCAACGCATGACTGGAGTGTCAATCTGGTCGGGGATGCGGTGGGGCCCGACAGACAGGTGGTGTTCACCATGAATAAAGAGTCAATCGAGCCCCTCAAAAGATGCAATGGCCTAGTACACTGCAGCGTAGGCCAGATCGTTATCCACGTATATCGTAGTGATGCTCAGCGCGCTGCCTTCTCGGCTGCTCCGGGGGAACCGGAAGACGAATTACCAGAAGAGGAAGCGGAGGATCCCGATGCGGAAAGCATGTTATCCGCCACGTCCCTTGGCGATAGTGCTGTGAACAACTCGGAGATGGAGGACAGCCTACAGGACGAGGAAGTCCTCGACGTCACGGTGGTAGCAGCCAACGCTGAGCGACTAACATCTAACGCTACAGGCAGCAGGACTCCTGCAACGCCACATCGGGCAGTTAATCGGAACAACTCGTCGTTGATAGGCAACCTCCGGGATGGAGCAAACCTCGACGATATGGGGACGGCAGGGAAGTCTGTGCGCTCTCATGTTGGTGGTGCTTCAGATTAATTTGCACAAATCTAAAGTGGCTTCGGCTGCTTTAAGTAGTCGTCTTTCTAAAGGCGACGTGGATGTGGTCCTCATCCAAGAACCCTGGGTCAATAGCTCGAGAATCTGCGGATTGGGGAATAAGGGCTTCAAGCTCATTCGAGCCAGCGAGGAGAGCAAAGTCAGAACGTGTATTTTGGTCAAGTCTGAGTTGAACTCCTTTCTCCTACCTAACTACACCAATGGTGATATTACCGCTATCAGTCTAACGGTCGACAGCACCCGCCTGACGGTGGCGTCGGTCTATATGCCCTACGACGCCGAAGAACCCCCACCACAAACGGAGGTGAAAGACCTGGTGTCAAATTTCTGCACAGGTAATCTTATTATTGGAGCGGACGCTAATGCTCACCATGTCCAATGGGGGAGCTCCGATATCAATGCCAGGGGCGAGTCTCTGTTTGATTACCTCTTAACAACTAACCTGGTAATTTGCAACGTGGGTAATGAGCCTACTTTTATCACTAAGACCCGCAGGGAGGTCATAGACCTCACTATCTGTAGTGAAGGCGCTTATGAGTGGGTCAGAAAATGGCGGGTTCTGGAAGAACATTCATTCTCCGACCACCGTTACATAGAAATGGTTCTAGACTTTATTGTAGAACAACCTATTATGAAGCGCAATCCACGTAACACTAATTGGCAGTTACACAATGAAATATTAGACAGAGACCTGCCAGTACTGCCCTCACAGGCCCCCTCATCAGTAGAGGAGCTGGAGGATCTTGTTACTACATTTACATCGGCGCTCTCAAATGCTCTAGGACAGGCTTGTCCAGTGCCAAAACCACGCGGTAAACACAGGCCACATTGGTGGTCCTACGATTTGGACTCGCTCCGCAAATCATGCCGGAAACAATTTAACAAGGCCAAGACCCTCGGCTCTGAGCCTCACTGGCACGAATATAAAGCTAAACTAAGGGCCTATAAAAAAGCTCTGAGACAGGCGAAGAGGACCTCGTAGAGAAATTTCTGCACTGGCGTCGAAAAGGTCGACGATACAGCGAGACTTAGACGAGTTCTCTCGAAAAGTCAAACAGCCATCAGCTATTTGCGAAAACCTGACGGATCCTGGACCAGCACGGAAGAGGAAACCCTTGAGCTGCTCTTGAATACACATTTTCCGGGGAATGTGCATGACGCACCACTAGCATCTGCAACAAACCTGGCAGTAAATATACCCATCACTGAGGAAAGGGTAAGGTGGGCAGTTAAGAGCTTTGAACCGAATAAGGCTGCCGGGCCGGACGGGATTATCCCCGCGCAACTTATAAACACATTGGAGACATCAACTAAATGGCTGGTATTTCTCTTCACAGCCTGCCTGACTCTCAACCACATTCCGGGCTCCTGGAGAAGCGCCACGGTAGTGTTTATCCCTAAGGCTGGGAAGGCATCTCACTACGAGACAAAAGACTACAGACCGATCAGACTCTCTTTCTTTGTACTCAAAACCTTTGAGAGGATACTAAGCGACTACCTCTCAACGACTATTGATAGCAACCTAATCTCTAGCTATAAGCATACATACACCAAGGGTACATCAACAAAAACCGCTCTGCACAGCCTAGTATCTGTCATTGAGAAATCGCTGTGTGAAAAGGACTACTGTCTCGTGGCCTTCCTAGACATTGAGGGGGCTTTCAACAATATACGCCCGGAGGCTATCAACTCCGCTCTAACTAATCTGGGCGTAGATAGACCTCTAACTGGTTTAATTGACACTTTTAAGGGGAAAGGAAAATAGCTTCTTCACTTGGTACGGTTGAGTTATCACGCTATGTCACAAGGGGAACACCACAGGGTGGTGTTCTTTCCCCGCTTTTATGGAACCTCACAGTCAACTCGTTGCTACGTGACACAAGCTGGGGGGGCGGGAAGATAGTGGCATACGCAGACGATTTAGCTATTGCATTCAGAGGCAAGTTCCCACAAACTCTGTGTGACCTGATGCAAGTAGCACTGCGAGAAGTTTCGACGTGGTCTTCTCGCTGCGGACTTAGTATCAACCCGGGGAAAGTGGAACTTGTCCTCTTCACCAATCGGTACAAAATACCGCCACTAAGCCTACCAGAACTAGATGGCACGCGCCTGAGCTTGTCGGATAAGGCCAAGTTTCTAGGCATAGTTCTGGATAGGAAACTGAATTGGAAGGAGAATGTTCTTCAGCGCCAGAAGAAAGCTTGCATCGCTCTTTACACATGCAAAAGAGCCATTGGCAAAAAATGGGGGCTCAGCCCTAGAGTATGCAGTTGGATCTACACGGCCATCATTCGTCCAATCATGCTATATGGAGTCGTCGTATGGTGGCCTGCGCTGATCAAGGCAACATACCTGAATCTGTTGCGGAAAGTCCATAGATCCAATATGATCTGTATAAGCGGTGCGCTAAGGACAACGCCCAACGAAGCCCTCCAGGTCATTCTGGGCATTTTGCCACTTGATCTGGAAGGGTTTCGGTCAGCAGCGGCATCAGCTCTGCGCCTAAGAGAAACCTCCAGTTGGGGTGCGGGTACTATTGGACACTCCAGTATTCTGGAATCTTACAGCTTTCTCCCTCTAAGCATAGCTCGTTGTGCGACCACTACAGTCGGTGATAGCTGTTTCAAAATAAACATTCCCAGTAGAGAAGACTGGGAGAGGACGGATTGGTGTCCCGAAACAAATAGTGGCACTTCCATATACACCGACGGCTCGAAGTTGGACGGCAGAGTTGGAGGAGGGGTTTATTCAAGGGATTTGGACCTTGAGCTCTCCTTCAGACTACCTGATCATTGTACCGTCTTCCAGGCGGAAGTCTCGGCAATCCTAGACGCCGCGGCCTGGTTAAGCAAACGTGTTATCGGAGAAGATATCGCTATTTTCAGCGATAGCCAAGCGGCCATCAAATCCCTTGGCTCATACACGTTCAACTCTGAATTGACGCTCAGCTGTCGTCGATCTCTTCAGGAGATGGCCCAACAGAACCGCGTAAACCTCATATGGGTCCCGGGACATAGAGACATTGAGGGAAACTGTAAGGCAGACGAGCTTGCCAGGCAGGGCACGAGCAAGCAGGTTCTTCAGGATAAAGAGCGCTTAGGTATGCCGTTTGCCACATGCAAACTAATGCTGAAGGAGCACACACTCCGTCAAGCCAACGAAAGATGGCTGCAATCCCCAGGGTGTCGGATATCGAAACAAACCTGGCCAAAATGGAATCTTAAAAGGTCTAGACGCATTTATGCCCTAACTAGGAGGGAAATCTGCATATTGATAGGGGTATTAACCGGTCACTGCCTCATTGGTAGGCATGCAGAAAGGCTAGGTGTGCCCTACCGACGATGTTGCAGGAGTTGCAAAGATGATGAGGAGGAGAAAACAGTGGAACACCTCATCTGCAACTGTCCGGCTTTAAGCGGCGCGAGAACGCGCTTTTTGGGAGTTCCGTTCCTGGATAGCCTAAGCCAGATCGCGGAACTGGACATAAAGGACTTGATGGCCTTCATAAAGTCATCTAAGTGGTTCGAGGAGGAGTAACGGTGTCGGTTTAGGAGTGTCAGTCCCGGGATTCTGCTATGTGGAAAATCCCAACAACTCAGGGACTTTCCATTTGGCTGGGTCCCGGGACTGACTTTCCTTGTGTTGGTGGTATCACAACGAGCCTTTCAAAACTGGCCTAAGTGTGCCCCTGTGGCAGCCACTTGAACCTAACCTAACCTGTTCTCATCTTTCATCTCCGAAAAGTTCATAGTTCTTTGTCTTACCGTTATAAAGTTATAGCAGAAACATGTTTGGTGTAAGTAACATAACATTTCAGCAGCAGGTGGTGAGTGTGCCAGCGAAATTGATGTACGTAACAAAAAGCACAACTACCACTTATTTTAGCTACTGAAATTGATTGCGTTATGTACTTAGAGCACAACTATGGCCGTGTACAAAATTTAGTTCAAATTCTTTGCTCATTAGCAGAGATATTTAAAAAAACCTCCCCTGTATTATTTCTTATTTGTCCCTTACACCAATTTGGCGGTATCGAGCATATTTACGAACTTTGAAAATTGTTGGCGAAAACAAGTTGAAAAATGCTACAAACCATACCAACTACGATGATTGCAATTTCGAGCTTGTTGAAGGATCTTGTCCAGCCGCTTTGTGTTGTTGCTTAAAAATTTTTCTTCACCTTTACTGGTCATCAAACCAAGGAGAGGAGATTAGGAATTTCTAAACCGCAATGTGTAACCATTACACCAAACACTGCTTAGACTGCCTGCAGGCAAATTTCAGCTATATTTTCGCCAATTTTTTTTGTTATTTTTATTTAAAAATTTAGAAATTCCTAATATCTTCTCCTTGTTTCGATGAACAGTAAAGGTGAGGAAAAATGTCTCGCACTACTTGCGAAAATTGCATCTACGGACCCATTTGGGAAACATATGTATTGCTACCATTAAAATAAATACGTCCTTAACAAAAAATCCCGCTAGGTGGCGCTGGGGGTATTAAAAACTTAAAATCGTATTTAAAATTGATTTTCAAAAGCTCAAACAAAAATTGGACCCACTTGCTGATGCCTCAGTCGCTCTATTGCATAAATGCTAATGTCTGTTTTCGGTTTCGTTGCTTTTGCATTCAAAAACAAAGTTCTGATAGGTGACGTGCGCAAATATAGCATTTAAGGCTTGTTTTGGCTGGTATTGGAAATATATATCACTATATAGAAATTAATTTTTTTTAATTTACAAATTTAACTTTATTTCATTTATTTTTCTATGTGGAGAGCAAGGTTAATCTCCTATATTGTGTTTTTTTTTTTCTTTTCTCCTTCTTTTCCATCAATGCCATTAACCCTTACACGTTTATAAGGAAACCAGGCCAAAAACAATATATGTTTTGGTTTATGTCTATTCATACTGGTCTAACTTAAATAAAAAGTAATATGAAAAAAAAAATTTATATTTAGGGGACATATATGTCCCTATATGCAATAAGGGTAACATTTTTTAATGAGTCGAAAGAAAAATAGTTATGCACTTTTATAGTAAAATAAACACATGTAATGACGATAATAATGAACTTTTATTATATAACATTGTTTTTAATATTAACATATATATTAGTGATATTCGGCAAAGCAATTACGTTCTGAAGTGAAACATAAATGAACATTTCATGTAGAGCACGTGTTGTTTGTGCGATTCTCTACATGATGTATGGCACACTGAACGCATCTTTTCCTATTAGCCACTTTAACCATTACATGTGAGGGAGTTCCATGCTTATGAGCTAGGGAGAGTCGCTTTTTGGTCATAACAGCTGATTTCAAACCTCTTTGACGAGATGAGAAATTGCTTATAAGAGATCGTGCTACCACCTGGCGAAATTCTAGACTTGAGATCATACTTCCACCAATGCGGTTTGTACTGTGCAGCTTGCAATAAATTATATAAGAATTATTCACAGCGATATCTAGCATGTCGAAAAAAAGACGAAGGTAGAATTTTATTTTTGCCTTTCTGTCCACTTCGTAACATGCCTTTTTTTCGTCCATAAGATCGACTCCTCCCATGTTTTTATTGTACCTTACAACAACTTCAGGGCACTTTACATTAATTTTCTCACCACTACCTTGGGCCCGCCTCTTGACAGTTGTTATTGGTATAGGAGAGAGGAAATTTGTTAATAAAAATACGGCTTTATTATCCATCCATTTTATGAATGAAATTCCGTTGCACTGGTGGTGAAAATGTCTCCACGCTTCATATTTTTGTCAGTTGGCATGTTTTTCGGAATATTTTTCCTATTTGAGCGAACTGTTCCACAAGCTTTTATATTCATCTTCGTCAATTCATACTGAAGGTACGGAGAATTGAAAAAATTGTCGAAGTATATTTCGCAACCTATACCTTGTAAACCTTCGCACAATTTCAGCACGACAGATTCACCCAATCCAACTTCAGGGCCGCTATTCTTTCGCCCAGTATATAAATCAAACTGAAATAAGTATCCCGTAGGAGAGCCTGCCCTGCACCACAATTTGAATCCCCATTTTATGGGCTTGTTCTTGACATATTGTTTCATAATATTGTGACCTTTAAACTTGACCATATGCTCGTCTATAGCCTGAGTCTTCGTATTGGTCATAGCGCTTTGAAAGGCTTTATTGAAGTGCTCTATTACTGGTCGTATTTTGAATGATCTGTCATAATTGGGATCGGCCCTACTTGGTTCCTTATAATTGTCACTAAAGTGCAAATTTCTACGTATTTCTTCGAAACGATTTACGGGCATGATATTAGCAATGTAAGGAACTCCCATATGATGATCTGTAGACCAGTAGCTTCGAAATGTAGGTAAGCAA